>JAUIMM010000155.1:22335000-22720000 GCA_031769625.1 Taudactylus pleione
TCCAGGAGCAGGTCCTAGATAACTGTCCTCATTTATGCACTGGTAATGCTGTATTTCATATTTCCCCATCCAATTAACCATTACACTAATGAATCAAAATGGAAACACACTAAATTACACAAAGTGCAACTTTACAAATGTTTTAATCATCTAATTTGGACATACTAAGTAAGATTAGTCATTTGCTTATGCTCAGTATGCTGCAATTGCTGCACCTGAAAAAAAACAACTATTTTTTTAGTAGATTAGCTAGACTGGTTGGAGTTGGGCAATTTCCATCATTAGGTCTAACGACAAGGTATAGGTCATCAGTTTAGACCTCTGCCGTAAGAAATATTTTTTTTTTCTTATTTCACTTACTACATTTTGTTGTCCCTTAAAAGTCAAAACTCATTTCCTGGAGTTTGCCTCAGTATTAACAACCATGATGCCTAGATCATCTTCCATCATGTTTATAACAAACTATTCTTGTGTTTATATAATATTGGCCTAGTTATGTCACACTTGTACTTCTAACAACACAATGTAATAAACAAATTCCTGATAAATTCCAACATACGGCAAACACATTGTGCGAAAAAGAATCCTCAAACTGCACCTACCACTGACAAAGTGTGAGTAGCCTGGAAAGTTCATTCAATGAAAAAAAAATAATATCTAATAGTGACAAGAAATTATTTGCCTTATCATTTGCTATATACTAAGGTGACACTTCATTGTTTTTTTATACCATTATATCCCACATATCTTTTCATATCTAATATCTAATAAATTTTTGACTTTAAAGATTATGATGACATATTTTTGCCAATAGATATATATTTAATGCAATAATTACTTAAATGTCATTTCTAATTAAACTAGATGTCATCGTATTACTAGGACAAGCACCATATGTATATATGTCTTTATAATAAAAACATATAATCTAATTAATGGGATACAGTCACAATAAGAGCACAGTACTATTTTGAACACAAATATACAGAAATCTTATATTACCTGTATGGGTACTGCATCCCACCAACAGAAGCATATTCAATGTAATTCTGAATTTAATCAATACATCCTGTGGTAGAAATAATATCATATTTCCCAAAACTGGAAGAAACGCCGCTAACACAAAACATTTCCACTTTAGCCCGTGTCATATTCGTTTCCAGAGAGGCCACACCCATTTAGACAAGCCCCGCCCTTTCCCCTTTGCAAATTAATAATGTTGACAATATATGTATAAAAGTCTGTGCAAGGTAAGTTTAAAATCAGTGAGTTGTAATGTCAGAACGCACCGATTATAAACTTGCTCTGCACATTAACATTGACTTTACAGCGACAGATATGTTGTTTGCCACACAAGCTGGCAGTATTTGCTCTCACATTACAGGTATGGTCCGACACTATACGTACACTTATTTTGATATTTGACATCATCAACAGTTTGCACTTGTACCAACCTGTCCTTGCTGCAAATATAAACACGTAAAAAAAAAACCATAAAACAGGTGTATTTATGCTTCTGACCAACTCTGCATAACCCATATTACCTACATGAGAACCTGTTACCAACAGTGGCAGATTTTAAATAGAGGCTGCAGCCCCCCCCAGTAACACCCGCTAAACCCCAGTGAGAAAGAGTGTCTCTTCGGAAGGCGGTGGCTTCATATTAGAAACATCTGCTAATCACAGCCAGACAGGCAGGGAGGTGTGTAAATAATAATAGCGCACCTTTAATGTTTTCAGCTGCTTCCTTACTTCTTATAAATAATAGGAAGTGAACAATATAGGTAATGGGGGAACGCTGTGTGTTTAAGGGAAGAAGTCTGCTATTCAAGGGAAGAAGTCTGCTATTGACGAAACGCGTTGGGATCCTGCACCCCACCTGACCATACCCTCCATATATATGAAATAAGATAAGCTTTTCATTTTTTAACAACTTTGCATTTATTTATATTTTTTATTTATTTATACAGTATTTTTGATTAGTGTCATTATGTCTTTCCATTCATGTTTTTATGTTGATTGTACTTATTAAATTTGTATTTTTATAAATACTTATGGTCTAGATCTATTTGGTAGACGTATATATTGCTCATTTTGCACATTTATATAGTGATTGTTTGCACATTTTCTGCACTTCAAAGCACTTTAAGGCGCTCTGACCTAACCACATTGTTCTCACATCATTTTAAAAAGTCACTGACCACGACTTAGACAGATTTGGTTGAGCTGACACCCCATTTGCTGTGGGGGATTAGGCTTTGTCTCTAGATACTGTTATCCAAGTTACATCACATACCACTGGCGCTGTAAAACCTTATAGACACATGCATATATATATATATATATATATTTTTTACTATTTGAAAATTGCAACCCACATTTCCAGAATGCGTTAGCCATACGCATTCAAGATTTATCATTCACTTTAAAATTAATGTTTCTAAATATTTTTATTTTTTTAAAACTGTGCTAATTAAATAATATAGCGAAAGGTGGACATGTCGATGACACTCTGTCACATACAGTGGCATCTTGGTATCCAGATAACTCGCGTCCTCATCTCCAGTTCCGCTGCACCTGTGGAAATGCGCGCCCATACAGGTGAGTATGGTTTTCTTTGATTAATACAGGTATAAACGGTGCTCATTTTATCCTTCTATACCCTTATCCTTCTATGTGTCCATGAGGAAGGATAAGGGTACAGCTGTTGGTCTGAAGGCTGTGTATTCCCGCAGAGGATGAAGGACTGGCAGTTTATTTGACCACCCTAGCTCACTTGCGCTAAGTACCTTTATTACACCGTCATGCCTCTCCATGATTTGTGGGCAAACACAATTTGTGTATACACTTTTTTCATGCTACTAATCTTTCTATAAAGACTTTTTTTTGCATTTAGCAAACGTGCTGGCTCTTTGTTTGGACTTTGAATGGTGAACAATCATACAGGGACAAATAAAGAAGACAAAATAAATGCAGATATGAGAATACAGGGTAAGAGAGTCTTCCTTCTAATCGGAAAAGGGCACAGCTGTGACAGGAGGAGCGAGTGTGGCACAGAACAGTTGTGTTACTCTAGTAAGGGAGGCAATGGGTTTTCAGAGAATGTTTAAAAATTTGAAGAGGGTGGGAGAGTCTGATTGGGAAAAGTAAGGAATCCCATCATTTGGTAGTGGTATGGTATGAGGTTTTGTAGGCAGTAGTAAAAGGTGGTTATCAGAGACCAGATGAAACACAGGCCAAATATTTTTGAGATGAGGGGACTGTATAGGAAGGGATTTGGTGATATGGAATTGGTATGATTTACAGCCGGACCCATGCCCGGCGGTTGGAATCCCGTCAGCGGCATCCTGGCAGAGGAGGAAATCCCGATTGTCCTAAGGTAAGTACTAACTAACCTATTTCTACCTCCTAACCCTAACCCTCCATTAGGGTTGCCTAACCCTAACCTTCCCCCCCCCCAGTGCCTAACCCTAATCCCCCCTCTGAGTGCCTAACACTAACTCCCCTTCCCCTAGCCTACACTTAACCTCCCGGGGGGGTGCCTAACCCTAAGTGTCCCCCCCCGGGAACCCTAGACCTAACACTCCCCCCCACGGCTATCCACGCTCGGTGCCTGGCGTCCCTTGGATCGGAATGCCGGGCGTCAGGCTCCCGGCGTATGTCTAATGACAGGCGTCGGCATATCGACATGACAGTCGGGAAGCTGGCTGTCGGGATTAGATCCACTGGCTTCCCGACTGCATGCCGGTGATATAAATCATATGTGTGGATATAGGGCACTGTTGCTATAATTCTGTGTGTTCACAGGTCTCTGCTGGCATAATCAGGTGTGCGGGCACAAGACATTTGTGATATTATAATGTGTGGACTGAGGTCTTTGCTTGTATAACCATATGTACAGGGTACTACTGAAACAATCATGCGTGTTGGCACAGGGCATTGCGGGTATAATCATGTGTGGACAGGGATATCTGCTGATCCTCTGGTACATTCTTGTATATGGACATAGAGCACTATTGTACAGCTGATATATGTTAGTAATAGCAAGTAACTGCTTTGTTTGGAGATTGTCTGTTTCGGTTTCTTGTCACTTGCCACAAAAGGTGCTGATCGTACCTTGTCCTAGAATTTGTTTTTGGATAAAGGCCCTCATTCAGAGCCGTACGCTCTGAGCAGAGCGCACGCTCTGAAAGAGGGCCGCCCTCCATGAAAATGGAGCGTCCTCCTGGATGCTCGTATAGCTGTGGGTCACCACCCACAGCCTATACGAGCGTGCATTTTGATGGCCGCGATGGTCGTGACCATCGCGACCATCGAAACTGCGATCCGGAGCCTGCGGTTGAGGTCCCGTCAGGGAGGCACGCCCCCGGCACGCCCACCAAAGGGGGCGTGCTGTCAATCAACATCGACAGCACGCCCCCTTTGATCAGACACAACGAGCTAAGGACTTTCCTTCGCTCGTCGCGTCTGGCGCATGCGCACGACGGAGCTCCCTCCAT
This sequence comes from Taudactylus pleione, assembly GCA_031769625.1. NCBI lineage: Eukaryota > Metazoa > Chordata > Amphibia > Anura > Myobatrachidae > Taudactylus > Taudactylus pleione. The sequence goes on from JAUIMM010000155.1 coordinate 22,339,500, forward strand.
CGTGCGCATGCTCAGTGCATAACATCGACCCACTTGCGAGCGGACAGCCGCTCGCGAGTGGGTCTGAATCAGGCCCAAAGTCTTTTATTTAAGAAATTCTGTAATTTTATCAAAACTAACAAAAATAGGCAAAAAAAAAAACATAATTACAAAAAAAGCCCCCTCAAAAAATTTACATTGGTTCCATAATTACTAAGAATAAGCTATATAGTATCAATGACGAAAGAGGAATTACTAGTGTCCTTTAAGTAAGAAATCATCTTGCCAACTTTGAGTTCAAGTCATACGTATGTCATTATCATGATTGTCCTATACTTTTAATGACACGCTCTTTATACTTTGTACTTCTCAGTTGCACTTTGACAGAGAAGCATATATCTAGGTGCTCTTTACCTAATGCCCAAAATAAGTAATCTATGAGAAAATGTTTGATCTATTGAAAGCAGTGGTACTAAAGTGGAAGAAGGGTGGACATGGTGTAACATTTCACTTTTGTGTATTGTACTCCAGATTTTTTCCACCATCTTGCAAACCTAGGTAGAGTTTTACTGTGCAGAGGGAGCCTGTGCACCTAGATGCTGGCTGGACGGGCCACTTGCGCTGCTAATGAGGTCTTCTGTCACCTATTCTGCCCATCAGAAAATAATTCTAAGCTAAAATCTCTAACTATCAATTTCATTTAATTTTCTTTAGTTAACAAAAATCTGCTTATAAGAAAAACATCAGCTTTGGCTAAAATTAAACATGCAGCCAGTAATCTGGCCTAGAATGGAATAATTATTAGCTGCTTTTACATCTCGTGAAACAATGTTTTATTTTAGGAAAGTAATAAGAATCTTTTGATTATGGTTATTTTGATTTAGACGTGCTGGAAAATACAGACAGCTACTGATTTCATCTTTTTCAGAAAAGAAAATTATTAGAAATTAGTTTTTTCCAAGGCAACATATTTAAGTAGCCTGTATTAAATACCATGAATTACTTAAATGTAACAGAATTAAATGCTTAGGACAAAGTGTTGTTACCAGGGGCTTTTTAAGAGAGGAGGGGGCCCGTCTGTAGCCTCCGTTTGGGCCCCCTCCTTTCTGTTAGTGCAGTAGATTCTGGCTTCTTGCCAGAATCTAGTGCATGCGCGGGTCTCCGGTAAAATGGCACCCGTGCCTTTGATCCCGGAGACATCTTTTCTGCACATATGCGAGTCACCGGGAAAATGGGCCCACGCCTTTTATCCTGGAGACATCTTTTCTGCGAATACGCGAGTCACCGGGAAAATGGCCGCTGACATTTTCCCTGTGATTTTTTGAAGCTCCAGTCCGGCGCTGCAGACCAGGACACCGCAATCTGCAGAAAGGTAAGTATAACTAAATATGGGTGCATGGCGTGCAGTGTGGGCATGTGTGGGTCCAGGGGCCCGTGTGCACCACACACCATGCACCCATTATAAATACGTCCCTTTTTGTTACATTACTTGCTCTTTAGATAACAACTTTTTTCCCAATGGAGGTAGAATTTGCTGACGTACAGTAGAAGCTATGCAAGGTACATTTGGTATTACGAATGTATCTTGCATAGTTAGGCACTGCACATACTCCATAGCCAAGAGTATGCTAGTACATGTAATGTAGAGTCATACGCAATTCAGTCACATCTCTACTTGTAGCTGAAGGGGCGTAATTGAGTTGTATCGCAGCATTCTCATGTAGTCACGTCAATGAAATTGTGGACTATGAAGAGTTGTGCTTGCACCTAATTATGGGAGAAATGTATCAAGCCTTGGAGAGAGATAAAGTGGAGATAAAGTGCCAACCAATCAGCTGTCATTTTTCAAACACAGTCTGTAAAATTACAGTTAGGATCTGATTGGCTGGTACTTTATCTCTCTCCAAGTCTTGATACATCTTCCCTATGCCTCGTTTCAGACTGATCACTTGCATTAGATAGGGCTGGTGCAAGTGTGCACTGATAATGATGATATTTAGACCGCAGAGATACGTACAATTCTGCACTCAGGCAAATAGATACATTCATTTTCCAAGCCACGTGCGTTCAATTCTGGAACACCCCCGCAGAGTATTATTACAGTAGGAAAGAGAGGAATGTTAATTGATACATGTTATTATTATTTTCATAGGATCGTCATCAATGCATCTACAAATCTGATGTCAACACAGAGTTTGGGGATTGTTTTCGGACCGACTCTTCTGAGACCAGATAGTGACCCGGGAAACATGGCAGTCTATATGGTTTATCAAAACCAGATCGTCGACCTTATGTTAATGGAATTTGATGCACTTTTCTGCTGAATATTGTAACTTAGCAGAATCTGTTTGAAACAAAATTGATTACCAGAGTGTCATTTTTTTATCTGCCAATGTATAGATCGCACAACGTAAATCACTTTCATCATTCACTTTCAGTTTTTCACGCTTTTATCAGTATGTTTTGTTTTAGTTTGTTTTTTTTCTGCCTAATTTACAAAGTCTAGCACAGTATGACCAAAGATGTAGTGTGATATATCACTGTATTTAGCTGAAACTATATAATTAGTACCCCCATTTTCAAATTAGAAAAAAACCTTCACATAAGGTTTGACACATTCAAAAGGAAAAATAGCAATTTTTGGCTACCTTAATATATATTAATGTGCACAATAAAACACTATGGTGACACATCGCTAGACTGGATTCCCCCCTTAATGTCAGAGTTTGTGAAAGTAATTTATCAGAGTATCAAATGTATTTGAAGCATCCACTGGTGCAAAAATCCCATAACTCTCTGCTTTGGTCGCCAACCATCTACTTTTTGTGAGCACTTCATGTGTGTTAGTGATACAATATTACTATTAACCTTCATTTTTTCACCCTGACATCAGTGGCATTTCTGCTGATGGGGAGATTTGTGCATCTCCTCAACAGAGGAGTGGGGCAGATTGGTGGCGTTCCTTGCCTAGGGATAGGCTGTGTCTTCTTATATACACACATCAAAATGACATGTATGACAAGACTATTTAAATGAGATTTAATGGGTGTAGAATGGGCACTTATGGGGGCATTCCCTGATTTATGGTGTAAAAAACAACATTTAACTCTATTATGAGGCAGAGGAGTAGCGTGGAACTATGGCGCCCAGAGAAAGTGCATGTCATAGCGCCCCCCCTTCCTCCCTGTACTGAACTGTACCTTTGGGGTATAGCCAGCCTGTGGGGGGAATACTGAAGTGAAGAGAAAAACAGCAAACAGTGGAGTATGATGCTGAGCATTGAGGTCCCATTGGTGGAATTGAATGCTTTAACGGGTAGCTCCTTTGGCACTGCTATATTTATGTATAGCACCTAGGATCTGACTTTTATCTACTTAGAATCATTCTTATTAGTCAATTGAGGAGATTGTATTATATATTCTGATCATTTCACTTAAATTGACAGAGTACATGTGCTAGAGTGAGATTTCACAGGGGGCGCAGCTTATTACTGCAGTTACTACCCCATGCAGTTTTCACTGGAGTGGGAACACCTATGGGAAGCTCCCTTTTCAGTTAGGCTCCTGCTTCGCAAATATACATTGCACCTATATTATGTGAGTACTACTAACCATGTTCTGTCTACCATTATTATTATTATTTCAGGGGAGGGGCAAAGAGTCGATCAGAGAGGGGTGGTGACAGAAGCCAATAAGAAAGGAGTGGACAGGGGCAAAGAGACGATTACAGCGTAGATAGGGGAAGGAATTAAAGAGGTGAGAAGTGTAATCAATCTGACAGCTAAGGGGAGGTGACAGAAGATGATCACAGAGGAGGGAGGGCCGGCAATCTGGGCAGCTTGAGGGAGCATGAAATGTAGAAACAGATCTCAGATTTGTAACTTATTTAGGATATACAGAAAACAAACCAAGATAAAACTAACAGGCAGCAGTCACACTGTGCAGCGCCCCATGAGTTCAGGAACCCTGGATGGCACCCTCTGTCCATTTTGGCGCCCGGAGCTCATGCTCCACTGGAACCACCCTCGCTACACCCCTGTTAGGAGGTGTCCTGCACAATAGGATGCCAGTAGCACCTTCCCGGTCAACTTTTAAGAGTATCTTTATTTACAGCTTTCTTAGCCTTCATTAAATATGTTATGTGTCCCATGTTTTAGTTGATCATACTACGCCATTATCCTGGCTGACCCAATGTTTTTACCTTTTCCTTGACATTGTTTATGTATAAGCGATCAATAAAGATTACATTTTTCTTACTCTTTTTGATCTGGAAGTGCAATATAACATGAAAAGTATAATCTCACACAGATTTCAATATTTGCAGAATATTTATTATTTAGTAACAGTTTCTTATATAGCGCAGCATATTCCGTTGCGCTTTACAATTGGAACATTAACAGAACAAAACTGGATAATAACAAACAGATATATAGGTAGGAAGGCCCTGCTCGCAAGCTTACAATCTATAGAATGATACATATTTATACTATTATGTTACATTGTCAACGTGCTTCTTCTTATATAATAACTTATTCTATCACCGTGATTCTTCCTACTGGTGACCTTCTATAAATTAACTTTTTTCTACAGATGACTTTTTCTAGCACTTCGCTTCTTCTTACAGGTGACTTCAACTGTCACTGCACTGCTTCCTACATAATAACTTATTCTATCACTGTGCTTCTTCCTATAGGTGCCTTCTGCTATCTGCTAATTTTTTTTCTGCAATCAGTTATAGCTGAAATCATATAAGGAGTATAATGCAAGTTATTGGCCGTTAGGTGAAGACTGGGGTGTATATTTACTAAAGTTTGATGTTGATTGAATTTAAATTGATCTAAGTTGATGTTGTGTTTCTGGGGCTAAATCACACATTTATTAACACTTAAAAACAAAATAAAAAATTATCTGTTAGTAAATGTATGATTTAGCCCCAGAAACACAGCTATTTAGATCCATTTAAAATTGATCAACATTGATGAAAATCAACTTTTAGTAAATACAGCTCCTGGTGTCTGCTGCCACTAGAAAGATGTATGCCAAATAGAAAGATAAAAAAAACATGGTGTGCAATGTGTTTGATTCAATATATAGTAACTGTGTTTGGGATTCCACACATGGAAATTAAACATTGGACAATTTTTTACCATTGTCCGACACTGGTTTCTTTGCAACAAAGAGATGAAGAGGTAATGCTGATAATTCTGTACGGGACTCCAAAACCTAGAAGAAGATTGCATAAGAGTCGATATAGTGCATACCAATGTAGATCATGGATTGTTCTTCCCAAAATCACCATACATTATAACACTCACTTTACATTTATGGTAAATGCGTTTTAGATATTTAGGGGCTGATTCTAAGTTGGGTGCAAACCAAAAAAAAAACAAGTAACTTTGTATCCAGAACAAACCTTGTTGCAATGCAAGGGGTGCAAATATTTAAAAAAATTCTTCCATACAGGGTAAATACTGGCTGCTTTTGCATGTAGGTTGCAAATGCTGGACAGTTTTATTTGTACACTGCAGTTTAGATTTAAGTTTGGAAACACCCCACCCAAATTAAATCTCTCTGCACATTTTACATTAGCCCCAACTGCAGTGCAACATGGTTTTACCAAGGTGCACAGCAACTTGCCCTACTTTGCTTTGCCCCCCACTCAGCCCCTTAATTTTGAATCCAGATGTCGATCAATAAATAGAGTGTTGGGTTGGTGGCAGTGGCGTCCCTCCCCATGGTAACACCAAGGGCAGGGAGGGTTGGCACCCGGGTGACACCTGGGTGTGACCCACACTCCCCGAGTTCCCTTGTGACACCACTGGCTGGTGGTACTGTATATGAAACAAGATTCTATTATATATATATATATATATATATATATATATATATATATATATATATACACATTAGGGTTGAGCGGGTTTGGATTTCTGAAATCCGAACCCCCCCGAGCCCCCCCGATCCGAGGCAGATCCGAGTCAGGCTCGACTTTTCCCGCCTGACTCGGATCTGAAACCGAGGCAAAACGTCATCATCCCGCCTTCCGGGTCTCGCGGGTTTTGGATCCTATATAAGGTACCCGTGTCGGCGCCATTTTCTCACTCGGCTGTGGACAGTGAAGAGGGAGGGTGGGAGTTAGGGCTGGCTGGGCTGTGTAGTGTAGTGTAGTGCAGAGTAGTGTTGTGCTGTGCTGTGCTGCGCTGTGCTGCTGTTGTCCATAAGGGCTGTGTCCACTACTCCAAAGTCCATAGGGGCTGGCTGTGTTGTGCTGTGCTGCTGTTGTCCATAGGAGCTGTGTCCACTCCTCCAAAGTCCATAGGGGCTGGCTGTGTTGTGCTGTGCTGCTGTTGTCCATAGGGGCTGTGTCCACTCCTCCAAAGTCCATAGGGGCTGGCTGGACTGTGTTGTGCAGTCAGTTGTCCATAGGGGCTGTGTCCACTCCAAAGTCCTGTGCAGAGTCCCAGTCCTAAAGGGGTGCTGTAGTGTTGTCCAGGGGGTGCTCTGTCCATCAGGGGTGCTCCCCCCAAGTGCAAAAAAAAGAAAATATTTTCTGTGTTTGTGAATAGTAGCCGCACGTGCATCAACAAAGTAGTGCCAAGCGTGCGCCTGTGTCATAAGTAAAGGGCCAGCTGGCTTGACCGTTAAAGGGTGCTGTAACCCCCAAAGTACACTCCAAACAAAATAAAAAAATATTTTCTGTGTTTGTGAGTTGTGTGCGCAGTAGCCACACGTGCATCAACAAAGTAGTGCCAAGCGTGCGCCTGTGTCATAAGTAAAGGGCCGGCTGGCTTGACTGTTAAAGGGTGCTGTAACCCCCAAAGTACACTCCAAACAAAATAAAAAAATATTTTCTGTGTTTGTGAATTGTGTGCGCAGTAGCCACACGTGCATCAACAAAGTAGTGCCAAGCGTGCGCCTGTGTCATGAGTAAAGGGCCGGCTGGCTTGACCGTTAAAGGGTGCTGTAACCCCCAAAGTACACTCCAAACAAAATAAAAAAATATTTTCTGTGTTTGTGAGTTGTGTGCGCAGTAGCCACACGTGCATCAACAAAGTAGTGCCAAGCGTGCGCCTGTGTCATAAGTAAAGGGCCGGCTGGCTTGACCGTTAAAGGGTGCTGTAACCCCCAAAGTACACTCCAAACAAAATAAAAAAATATTTTCTGTGTTTATGAATTGTGTGCGCAGTAGCCGCACGTGCATCAACAAAGTAGTGCCAAGCGTGCGCCTGTGTCATAAGTAAAGGGCCGGCTGGCTTGACCATTAAAGGGTGCTGTAACCCCCAAAGTACACTCCAAACAAAATAAAAAAATATTTTCTGTGTTTGTGAATTGTGTGCGCAGTAGCCGCACGTGCATCAACAAAGTAGTGCCAAGCGTGCGCCTGTGTCATAAGTAAAGGGCCAGCTGGCTTGACCGTTAAAGGGTGCTGTAACCCCCAAAGTACACTCCAAACAAAATAAAAAAATATTTTCTGTGTTTGTGAGTTGTGTGCGCAGTAGCCACATGTGCATCAACAAAGTAGTGCCAAGCGTGCGCCTGTGTCATAAGTAAAGGGCCGGCTGGCTTGACCGTTAAAGGGTGCTGTAACCCCCAAAGTACACTCCAAACAAAATAAAAAAACATTTTCTGTGTTTGTGAATTGTGTGCGCAGTAGCCGCACGTGCATCAACAAAGTAGTGCCAAGCGTGCGCCTGTGTCATAAGTAAAGGGCCGGCTGGCTTGACCGTTAAAGGGTGCTGTAACCCCCAAAGTACACTCCAAACAAAATAAAAAAATATTTTCTGTGTTTGTGAGTTGTGTGCGCAGTAGCCACACGTGCATCAACAAAGTAGTGCCAAGCGTGCGCCTGTGTCATAAGTAAAGGGCCGGCTGGCTTGACCGTTAAAGGGTGCTGTAACCCCCAAAGTACACTCCAAACAAAATAAAAAAATATTTTCTGTGTTTGAGAATTGTGTGCGCAGTAGCCGCACGTGCATCAACAAAGTAGTGCCAAGCGTGCGGGTGTGTCATAAATAAAGGGCCGGCTGGCTTGACCGTTAAAGGGTGCTGTAATCCCCAAAGGGCATTCCAAACAAAATAAAAATATTTTTTTGTGTTTGTGAATTGAGTGCGCAGTAGCCACACGTGCATCAACAAAGTAGTGCCAAGCGTGCGCCTGTATCCCATAAATAAAGGGCCGGCTGGATTGACCGCTAAAGGGTGCTGTAACCCCCAAAGGGCACTCCAAACAAAATAAAAAAAAAATTTCTTTGTTTGTGAATTGTGTGCACTGTGGCTGCACGTGCATCAACAAAGGAGCAGCGCCAAGCGTGCGCCTGTGTCCCATAAGTAAAGGGCCGGCTGGCTCATTTCTTAAAGGGTGGTGTAACCCACAAAGTGCACTAGTCTCCAACAAAAATAAAAAATTATTTTCTGTGTTTGTGTGCGCCTTAGCCGCACGTATATATCAATATAACATAAATGGAGGACCAAACTTTCTCCGATAAAAATAAAATAGGGAAAGATCAAGAACCACTTCCTCCTAGTGCTGAAGCTTCTGCCACTAGTCATGACATAGACGATAACATGCCATCAACGTCGTCTGCCAAGGCCGATGCCCAATGTCATAGTAGAGGGCACATACAATCCCAAATGCAAAGTTCAGGAAAATGACCTTGAAAAAACATTTAAATCATCTGAAGAGAAACGTAAACTTGCCAATATGCCATTTACGACACGGAGTGGCAAGGAATGGCTAAGGTCTTTCCCTATGTTCATGACTAGTGGTTCAGCTTCACATGACGATGGATGCCCTCCTCCCACTAAAAAAATCAAAAGAGTTAAGCTGGCAAAAGCACAGCGAAGAACTGTGCATTCTAAGAAGATATCACAAATCCCCAAGGAGAGTCCAAGTGTGGTGGTGGTTGCGATGCCTGACCTTCCCAGCACTGGACGGGAAGAGGTGGCTCTTTCCACCATTTGCACGCCCCCTGCAAGTGCTGAAAGTAGCACCCACAGTCCACTTGCTGATATGCAAATTGAAGATGTCACTGTTGAAGTACAACAGGATGAGGATACTGGTGTAGCTGGCGCTGAGGAGGAAGTTGGTGAGGAGGATTCTGATGGTGATGTGGTTTGTTTAAATCTGGCTCCGGGGGAGACAGTTTTTGTTCGTGGGTTGAAAAAGCCAATCACGGTCATGCCTGAGCAGAAGACCAAACATTCCACCTCTTTGGTCTGGCAATATTTCTATTAAAATCCGGACAATAACTGTCTTGCCATAAGTACCATATGTAAAGGTGAAAAAAGTAGGGGTAGGGACGTTAACCACCTAGGAACATCCTCCCTTATACGGCACCTGCAGCGCGTTCATAAAAAGTTACTGTCAAGTTCAGAAACTTTGGCTAAGACCGTAAGCAGTCCAGGGACACCTAAATCCCGTTGTCCTGTTGTATCCAAGCGCCTGCAAACCACACCGTCAACTCCCTCCTCGTCAATTTCCTCCTTAGTCAGGATCGGAAGTAGTCCTGCAGGCCATGTCACTGGCATGACTGACTCTCCTATCCGGGATTCCTCCGGAGGATCCTGCATTGCTACGCCTCCTGCTGCCGCTGCTGCTGTTGCTGCTGCTGGGAGTCGTTCATCATCCCAGAGAGGAAGTAGGAACACCACTACTTTTACTAAACAATTGACCGTCCAACAGTCCTTAGCGAGGAGGATGAAGTACGACAGCAGTCATCCTGAAGCAAAACGTATAACTGAGGCCTTGACTGCTATGTTGGTGTTAGACGTGCGTCCGGTATCCGCCATTAGTGCAGTGGGATTTACACAATTGATGGAAGTAGTGTGTCCCCGTTCCAAATCCCGTCTAGATTCCACTTCACTAGGCAGGCGATACCGAGACTGTACAGAAACATCAGAAAAAGTGCCCTCAGTGTCCTGAAAAATGCCGTTGTACCCAATGTCCACTTAACCACAGACATGTGGACAAGTGGAACAGGGCAGACTAAGGACTATATGACTGTGACAGCCCACTGGGTAGATGTATCACCTTACGCAGCAACAGCAGCAGCGTCACCAGTAGCAGCATCTCAGAAACACCAGCTCGTTCCAAGGCAGGCTACGCTGTGTTTCCGTAAGAGGCACACCGCCGACAACCTCTTAGAGAAACTGAGGGAAATCATCGCCCAGTGGCTTACCCCACTTAGACTCTCCTGGGGATTTGTGATATCTGACAACGCCACCAATATTGTGCGGGCATTACATCTGGGCAAATTCCAGCACGTCCCATGTTTTGCTCACACAATAAACTTGGTGGTGCAGAATTTTCTGAAAAGCGACAGGGGCGTGCATGAGATGCTGTGGGTGGCCCGAAAAATTTCTGGCCACTTTCGCCATTCAGCGACTGCGTGCCAAAGACTGGAGCGCCAGCAAACACTCTTGAACCTGCCCCGCCATCACCTGAAGCAAGAGGTTGTGACGCGGTGGAACTCAACCCTCTATATGCTTCAGAGGATGGAGGAGCAACAAAAGGCCATTCAAGCCTATACATCCACCTATGACATAGGCAAAGGAGGGGGTATGCACCTGACTCAAGCGCAGTGGAGAATGATTTCCGTGTTGTGCAAGGTTCTCCAGCCCTTCGAACTTGCCACACGTGAAGTCAGTTCAGACACTGCCAGCTTGAGTCAGGTCATTCCGCTCATCAGGCTTTTGCAGAAGCAGCTGGAGAAAGTGAAGGAGGAGCTAAGATGGAGCGATTCCGCTCGGCATGTGGGACTTGTGGATGAAGCCCTTCATTCGCTTTGCCAGGATTCCAGGGTGGTCAATCTGTTGAAATCAGACCACTACATTTTGGCCACCGTGCTCGATCCTAGGTTTAAAGCCTATGTGGTGTCTCTCTTTCCGGCCGACACAAGCCTGCAGAGGTGCAAAGACCTGCTGGTGAAAACACTGTCAGCTGAAGCAGAACGTGACACGTCAACAGCTCCTTCTTCATTTTCTCCCGCAACTGGGGCTGTCCGGAAAAAACTTAGGTATCCTAAGCAACCCGTTGGCGGTGATGCAGGGCAGGCAGGACCAAGTTTGGACATCTGGTCTGGACTGAAGGACCTGGCAACAATTTCTGACATGTCTACTGTCACTACATATGATACTGTCACCATTGACAGAATGGTGGAGGATTACATCGGTGACAGCATCCAAGTAGGCATGTCAGACAGTCCATACCTGTACTGGCAGGAAAAAGAGGCACTTTGGAGGCCCCTGTACAAACTGGCTCTATTTTACCTGAGTTGCCCCCACCTCCAGTGTGTACTCCGAAAGAGTGTTTAGTGCAGCCGGGAATCTTGTCAGCGAAAGGCGTAGGAGGTTGCTTCCACAAAATGTGGAGAAGATGATGTTCATAAAAATGAATTATCAACTCTTCCAGGGAGACCAGCCTCCAGAACGTACAGAGGGACCTGTGGTGGTGGATTCCAGTGGGGATGAGTTAATACTCTGTGAGGATGAGGATGTACACAACACTGAAGAGGGTGAGGAATCAGTGGATGAGGAGGATGAGGACGACATCTTGCCTCCGTAGAGCCAGTTTGTGCAGGGACAGATTAATTGCCAGCTTGTTTTGTGGGGGCCCAAACGAACCAATCATTTCAGCCACAGTTGTGTGGCCGACCCTGGCGCTGAAATGATTGGTTTGTTAAAGTGTGCATGTCCTGTTTATACAACATAAGGGTGGGTGGGAGGGCCCAAGGACAATTCCATCTTGCACCTCTTTTTTTATTTGCATTACGTACAGTTTGGGGCCTAGTTTTTGAAACTGCCATCCTGTCTGCCACTGCAGTATCACTCCTAGATGGGTCACGTGTTTGTGCCGCCCACTCGTGTCGCTTAGCATAGTCATCCAGCTACCTCGGTGCAACCTTTTGGACATAAAAACACTATTGTGAGGTGTGAGGTGTTCAGAATAGACTGGAAATTAGTGGAAATTAAGGTTATTGAGGTTAATAATAGCATAGGAGCAGAAAAACCAACACATTCTGTGATTTTAGCTGTTTTTATGCTTTTTTAAAAAAAAATACAGATCCAAAACCCAGAACCCAAAACACGGAAGGGTGGTTTTGGCAAAACCAATCCAGATCCAAAACACGAAGAAAGATCCAGATCAAAAACCAAAACACAAAACACGAAAAGTGGCCGGTGCACACCCCTAATATACACACAATATTTGATAACTACTGATTTAGTCATCAAGTACAACTTCCATTTCCTTGATTTAACCCTTTCAATCCACTGCAACTTTAATTATACACGAATACCCCTTTTCCACCTAAATTCCGGGTCTGACCCGGAGTTGGAACAAAGTTCCTATCCGGATCAGACCCGGAATTTTGCCGGCGGTGACTCGGGATATTCCCAAGTCAGCGCCGCTCACACCGCAGTCGGGTCTGCATAGACCCGGCTTTTGCGGAGTGAAAGTGGACGCTTGGAGATGACGTCATCTCCAAGCGCCACTGAAGCCGGACCAATCGGCCGGCTAGCAGCGCACTCCAGGTCATCGTGACCCGAAGTGCGCTGTTCCCATAGCATGGTTTCACGGGCTACGCCCGTGTTAAACCCTGCTAGTTACCTGGGTTGGATTGCCGGGTCACTCGACCCGGCGATCCAACCCTCTGCCCTTTTACACCAGGGAGCTGCCCGGGTTAACCCTTCAAAAACCCGGGTTTTAGCTCCGGTGTAAAAGGGGTATAACATTAAAACAGCTTTAAACTGTAACAAGTTTCTCATATTTTCCAGTCTAATGCCTCGCACACGTCTTAAGTTTGGGCTTTCAACACGTGTTCTTAAAAATGAATAAATGCACTTTGATTTTGATAGTCCCAAAATTATCTGAGTTATATTGAATTGATATAAATTTTAAAAAGCATCAGTTTTCTCATTGATCACATGATTCAGGAGCTTTGGCACTCGGCAAATGCAATGACGTTCTACAGGAGGGTTCTTTAAGGCATACTATGTTGCATGTTATGCTGAGACCAATCAATAAAAGCACTTCTAATGTTCTGTTAAAGCATAGACAAAATACAAGGTTTTATCAATGCTTTTAACTAGTGTTGTTAAACAACGCCCGGCTTTACGAGCCCTAATTGTGCCATTATTAAGTCTAATTATGTGTAGCTAATTCTTGTCATTGTTGTTAATATGTGTAGTTTAATTAAGAATATATGGTAGTAACATTTAGGTCTTTGTTAAATCATGTCTGTCAATGAATGGGTTAAATAAATTGCACTTTAAAATATCTTATACTAGACCCTGGTAACTTTTATCAATAGGAGAGAGAAACAACTTCCAAATTACTGTGTTAAGAAAACCCAATCACCCCCGCAGCGTAGATTCAGCTATTTTGTGACCTCAACCAACATTCAGCCTATTCTATTTATTCCAACCTAACTTCCAAGTAATTCATAGGGTTCAATTCAATTAGATGCAATGTACCATACATGACGTTCCAGAATGGGCACATCACGGCTTCGATTTTCCCTCGTATCCAAAGAGTAATGAAGATCAGAAATGTAGTGGCAATGTAAATGCAAATATGTGCCCTTCCAAACATTACAACAATGCTTGGTGGCACATCTTATTGACCTCATAGACTGCATTCTTATAAATATTGGCTCAAACCACAAAGTGGCTGGTAGTAGGTAGTATGTAGGCTCATGCCTCAGTGATGTCATTAGTAATGGCATAGTTGGCGTTGGAAATATCAATAACAAACACATTAGATACAGGGCTGGTGCAAGGTATCTCGGCACCTTAGGCAAAACTTCAGCCTACTCCCATAAACCATCCTAAACGCATTTTAAAGAGGTCCGGCCCAGGAGGCACATGTCTCCCTGTCCCTGCTTCCCGACCCAGCCTGCCCCTGCTGCAGGCACAGCTCAGAGAACAATACCCTGAGGGGCCCAATCTGTCCGACCCCACCCGTCTACCCTCAGTATAGCTACAGTGTTGATTATTTTTAATAGTAGTTCTATAGCATACACCAGGCACCAGCAGACCACTATGTTCTGCTGGTATGGTAGTCTTATGTGAATGATTATATTAAAATAATTATATTACTACAGTAGTAGTTTAATTATTATTATACAATAATTCATATAAGATCACTACACAACACAAAACTTGCTGAGCTGACTTTCCATCATTGGCTGTTAGCATTTTTCTTTTTCTCATATACTTCTTCACAGGTTCAGCCCTACCCCAGGCAGCCTGCTCCTCGTCTTCTGCAAAGGAGGAGAAGTTAGGGCAAAGTGAAGGAGAGAGCAGGTTGGCCAGGGGGGCGGGCACCCACATTAGTAAACAACAGTGCACGTCAGCACTAGACCGCAGACAGCACAGATGGCAGGACGTGAAGACCTCACTCTGGCAGTGCCAGTGAGGTATTTGAGGTGACACAGAGACAGCGGCTGATTGGACCTGTGATAGCCGCTAGCGTTATTGAAAGGAAGAATGTCTGAGACATCCTTCATGTTTTTAGTTTGACTCCGCGCCGCCCTCCAGTGGCCGGCGCCTCTGGCAGCGGCCTAATGGTGGCGCCAGCCCTGATTAGATATAATAATGGTAACAGGAAACTTTTAGCAGCTGTAACCAGTAAACCTCTGTGTGGTGTACCAAATTAAAATGTTGAGAACAAAGAAAATACAAACAGCACTGAGTGTTTTGAAACATATATAAATTCTAGTCTTATATTAATTAAATGTGCAAATTTTAAACTCGCATACCTACTCAATTAGACAATATAGAAATAAAAAAATTACAATCAATTAAGGTCTAAGCTGCAATGAACATCCAGACCATGGATAAATAAACTATTAGTGTAGGCAGATATAATGAGAATCCAGATTGGTATATATCTATTGCTGAAGTCTTGTATTGAAAAATCTTTCCCCTTACATAGATCACTCATTACCATAGGAATAAATGTAAGCTTACATAGTCGGGAAGGGAAAACAATCCCACGGTATGAAAATATTCTATATTGTTTGTCTGGTCCTTATGCGAGTAGTAGGCAGCAGAGAGGGACAAGGTTGGATGTTAAGCTGGGTACACAACATACAACGATGTGACTCACCGATGGTGCTATGCGGTGTAACGATACATTGAGTGCAACGTACACACTGCGCGATGAGTCATTTCATGCTACATGTAATAATAATACATTGCATCGTTCCATCTGCCATACAGAACAGCAGATGGGACCCATGGGCCATGTATTGTCCACCCTGATGCTAGACTTACAGTATAAGATTTACCTGTCCACTGTACTGTAGCTCTGTGTTGGCACGAATGTGATCAGGTGGGTGATTTCAACCATATTTTCTGCTCATATACCAAGAAACTAAAATGTACAATTGGCTCTCCTATGTCAACCTAGCTTTAATCTTCGCAGAGGTTGAGAATAACTACCACTCCACCTTCTACATGCTGCAAAAGAGATATAGTTAATTAGTCGACACTTACACTGTCAATAGATAAAATGTTTACAGAGTAATGTCAGCCCAAGAAAGCGTTACCAACATGTTTAAACTTTAAAGTTATTCATCCCAACTTGGTATAATGCTGTATGTAGCATTACTACCTCTACGGTATTTTCAGGTCAGCATTTTTACTATGGACAGCGTGTCGACAGATCATACCAAACCCCAGCAAAATCCTTGGAAACAATTTATACTACCTTTTACTGAAGCTGCAAAGAACAGAATTTGGGTAATAAATTATATACCTACATGACAAAGGAGGCAAATTTACCCAGATGTGGGTACATTGGGCCTGATTCAGCAAGGATCGCAGTTGCTTACGCGGACGCAATCGGCCATTTGTTGTGTACTGCGCATGCGCGAGCTGTCCACTGTGATCAGGAATGCTATTGCAGAGGCTACGCAGACCCATGGCAGAGTGATTGACATGAAGTGCCGTTTGTGGGTGGTGACGGGGGGTGGTCAGTGGAACGCTGGCGTGCAAGTGTGTGGAACGGCGGTGCAGGGGTGTGTTTAAATTAGCCACTGCGATACACTACGCAGCCTGTGGCCTCAGAGCGTGTGCTGAAGTTAGCAATTCCTGAGTGAGGTCTGACCTGCCTTACCTGTGCGTATGGGTCCGATGTTACTCAATGTTATCGATTATTTTGCTATGTTGCCAAAGTATACGATTGTGAGTAAGGGGAAGTGGGCGTCCTTATGTTAGGCTGCGATCGCAATGTGAATGCAATTATTTAAATGTCATCGCTGATATTAGCAACAGCATTGCGTGCATATAAGCAGAATAGCGATCCTTGCTGAATCAGGCCCATTGTTTCATACTGCAATGGAATGTTAGTTTATAGAAGTAGAAATTGGTAGCATCTGTTTTGATAATTACTAAAAAATAAATTGGACAGACTGATTCTTACACAGGAGAAATACACCGATCAAGCATACCATTAATCTCACCTGCCTAATATTGTGTAGGACCACCTTGTGCCCCCAAAACAGCTCTGTCCCGTAAAGACAAGGACTCCACAAGACCTGTTGGCATAAAGGGGAAATACTTGGTCTGTAACAATGTTTAGATAGGTGGCACGTGTCAAAGTAACATCCATGTGAATAACAGGACCGAAGATTTCCCAGCAGAACATTGGACCTTATTCAGAGTCGGTCGCAAGCACCGATTTTCTCGTAACCGACTCGATGGTTTGGCCTGCGCATGCGTAGCGGACGCACTGCGCGCGCACAAGCCCCGGAGCGACAGAGAAACTCTGTCGCTCCGTAGCTCGCTACCAAAGGGGCGGCTGTCGATGTTGATCGACAGCTTGCCCCCTTTTGTAGGTGGGCCAGGGGGGTGGTTTCCAAAATGGAGGTGTTCCTTTACGAACACCTACCGTTTTGTGTGCGCCGCCATGACATCATCAGTGATGTCAGTGGGGAGCTTCCTGCTCCAGAGCAGAAAGCTCCCTGGGGCTTAAGAGTGCCCAGACCCAACCTTAGGGTCTGGTCGTAAGCCACGATGGTCGCGATTGTGATCACCATCACGACCATCAACCTGGTCGGTCGTTAAGCTGTGTGTGGTAACCCACAGCTTAACGATCGACAAGGAGGCAGCCGTTCAGCCCTGATTCAGAGCGACCGCTTGCAACTAACGACCGACTCTGAATGAGGTCCATTGTTCTAACCCTCCACCTGTTGCCTAACCATAAGCATCCCACATAATACCTAACCCTAACTGTCAAGGTAAGTGTCTAACCCTAACCGTCCCTCCTAGTGCCTAACCCCGACCCTAAATAGAAGTCGACCATTTCTGTGTCAACCATTTCCATGTTGACCTTTTGTACTTGTTGACCTTCTGTACTATTGACCTTTTGTCATGTCGACCTTCTTCCATGCCGACCAGATCATTGCAAACTTTATGTATGGAACCCGTGCCAGGATGCGCCATCTCTTCCACAGGTAAATGATGCACAGATGTTCACATAATGTAAAAGAAAACATAATTCATCAGACCAGGCCACCTTTTTCCATTGCTCCATAGTCCAGTTTTGATGCTCATGTGTCCATTGTAAGCACTTTGCGGTGGAAAGGGGTCAGCATGGGCATTCTGACCAGTCCGTGGCTACACAGCCTCATAGTCAGCAAGCTGTGATGCACCTTGTGTTTTGACACCTTTATATCAAAGCCAGCATTAACTTTTTCAGCAATTTGTGCTACAGTAGCTCAGTGGGAGCAAGACAGGATGGGCTAGCCTTCGCTCCCCATGCGCATCGAGCCTGTTGTGCTCATGTTGCCAGTTCCCAGTTGTCCTTCCTTGGACCACTTTTGGTAGGTACTAACCACTGCATACTAGGAAAACCTCACAAGACCTGCTGTTTTGAAGATGCTCTTAACCAGTCGCCTAGTCATCGCAATTTGGCCCTTGTCAAAGTCCCTCTAGCGTCCTTCTGTGCATGTGGGGCATGTTAGGAGGGGTCCAATTGGATCCCTCTCACATCTCACATCTGTAGGCTTCTGCACGGTAATGCCATCTGAAGATGGCGTTACCCACCAGATCCAAACTTGGTGCAAAGACTACTGGAGAATTCCCCATTGTAGCCCAGATATGCCCCTTCAGTTGCAAAAGAAAATGCATTTAAAATGTGTACAACTCTGCCTGTGGCTATGTACGCTTGATTCTGGGCCATGCATAGAGAAAAAACACGCAATACAAGCTACGCAGACAGTCTTGCAGTCAACTCTGCATAAGTACCTAAAGGTTCATTTTTGTTATCTTGAAATATAGTATATTATTTTCCTAACTTTATTTAAATTTTGCTTTGAAGCTGCTGTTGAAAATCCAGGATATGTGATTTTTCTGAAAATGTGCTATGTCTTCCAGTGCCTTGTAATAAATATCTGTCTGGCAGAAAGTCCAGGTGAGACCTAACACTAAACTGAAAATGATGTATTTCAAATGCAAAAAAAGAATACAGGCTTAACATTTCCGAGCTATCAGTTCTAAGGTCACAGTTAGCACAACTGGAAACTTCAAAATGACTTCAAAAAAAGCAAACGCTAACTAGATTTCACACTAGATTTCATTTTACTTGGCATTATAGAAAGAATGCAGGTATTAAATTGACTGTTTCCTGCATACAATAAGGTTAATTAGCAGCATGGGATAGAAATTGTTGTAGCCATAACTCTTTTGGACAGGTATCAAAAATAATCCCTCGTTACTTGCAAAAAGAAAAAAAAATAAACCCAGCTGCTTTAAAAAAAAAAAATGTTAATTTCCAAAAAATATCTTCAAATGTGAAAACTTTAAGACTTTCTCCAGGTGCTCTTTATATGTGTAAGTGCAACTAACGTGGGTTCCTGTGATTTCCATTATAAAGCTCCCTAAACCACAATTAAATCATAGTTGTTAACAAATTAATAATGCCCTCTAGGAGATACTGGAGGGCAGGCGAAGGTGGGAGGTGCAGTTAGTGGGTAGCGCGGGATGGCAAATCACGTCATTGCAGCCCCGCTGCCGCGATAGGGTGATTCATTTCGGGAACACCTCAAAATTTGGAAGTCACCCAAACAAGCACAGTACTTGAATGGGAATTTGGGATCTAAATCTAAAGGGTTTTTGTTACAAAGTATCAGAATCCGCAGGGATGACTATAAGCAAGTCTATTTTGTGCATTCAATTAATCTGTAAGCTCCTTACCAATAAGGTTAATAAGGGTCTTTGCAATTTACCAATCAGTGTAACGCATCAACTGTCATATAGGTACGAAATAATGTCCTAAATGATACACTGCATTTTCCTCTAAATGATAAACTAAGTCGTTTTGTCCCAATATCGCATTAAACTCGCTTCATTTATGAGTCATTTTCAGATCTGTGTTCCTACCTGCCCCGGTTAAGCAGATTAATGGCTTTTTGTATCTTTTCATCCAATAGAGTCTTAATTTAAGAAGGGCTTAGATGTATTTAAAATGTATTTCTAAAAACTTCAATCTTCTCCTTATCCTCCAGATTCATTTGGTTATCCAGGCTGTATGTTTGATATGAAAACTTGAAACTTGTCTATATTAGCATAAAAAATTGTGCGCTACTCTGCAAAGGTGACAAGGAGGGGGGGGAAGTAATTAGTGACTTTTGCTGAGTTCAGTAGGAAAGTTAAAATGAAGCAACACATTACTTTTTATGTTAAGATTTCACAAGACAAATCTTGCCTGTGTTTTAATTGCATGTGACCCTAGCTATCCCACTCTGAAATGAAGTGCCGTAAAATTAAAGATGACAGACTCTCAAAACAAGTCTTGTGATCTTGATTAAACTACAAAGACCCCACTTTCTCTCTGCTGCAATTCAGATATGATGGTCTGTTTTATTTGGGGAATTGCTTCATTAATGTTCCTTTGACTCGACGTGTTTATCATAAAATATGGTGAATATAGTGCGATATATGGCTATATAGAGAATAAAGGCAAAGTTCTAAACACAGAGTCTTAATCGCCCCTGAACTGAATCTTTTTCTTTTTAAATGTATGACTTTATTTGATGACGGTACAGGCAATGGGCACAGCTGTTTACAATAATTAAAATACATTTTGAAAAAAAGTCACTGACAGGTTCAATGTGAAGTTATTTTTTTTATTACTGTTTGATGTGGGCAAGATTTGTAAATGAGTTGGAAAAAGAATGGAAATGTAATATAATGGAAACAGTGTATGAGGTCTGTAAAGTTAAATAAGAAGAAAATAGCTGATCGATTAGTGAAAATGACAGTTATTAATTACCAGCACTTATTTGATGATTTTGAATAGTGTAGAAAAGATACTATAACATACATCATATGCAGTGAAATACATAATAAAAAATGCCATTCTATGCATTTATCGCCCAATAGTCCACAGTGAGTGGATGGGACGATTTTTTTAATGTCGGCTCTAGTGATCAGCCAAACATTGTAGAGTTGTGTGGCTTTCAGTGTATTCAATTCAGTTTTCAAATGTTGGGCTAAAGAACTTTCAGAAGTTTAAATACAATTTTCTTTTAAAGTGTTATTTCTCAACAACAAAAAATAATAACATCAAATATACAATAAAAACAACTAGATTTATCTGTAATATAAAGCAATATAAAATGCAATTAAGCAATTATCTTTTTTTAACTTGTAAAAAGATTATCATAGATTATCCTTTAACAGAAAATAAAACTATTGGCCAATACTATGATTTGGACATAAATGGCACTGGAGAGAGTCAACTCTGTCCAACAGTGGATGACATGGGCTACTAGATGTGCAGTGTTTACGGGGAAGAGATAATAATCATCCCACTAAACCCTAGAGAGGCCCAGGGTATGCCACTCCAATAGACTTCCCCAAAGAGATGATGTTTTAGTGTGATAAGGAAACTAAATCTTCATCCACAATAACAACATGGGTCCCAAGACATGTTTGCTGTGGGAGGCAGCCATGTCTAGTTAGCCCCCTATTTCTCATTATATATACAGTAAGCCAAATAGTGCCAATACTGCAGTGTAATCATAATAAGAGCAGTTTATGAAGTTTTATCCATTAACTCATTGTCCAGAAAGTTTTATCCTGGAACATGTTGTCCATAAAGTTTAATCCTGGAACCCATTCTCCAGAAAGTTTTATCCTGGAACCTGTTGTCCAGAAAGTTTAAGCTTGGAACCCGTTGACCAGAAAGTTTTATCCTGGTACCCGTCGTCAATAAAGTTTAATCCTAGAACCCACTGTCCAGAAATTTTATCCTGGAACCCATTGTTCAGAAAGTTTAATCCTGGAACCCACTGTCCAGAAAGTTTTATCCTGGAACCCATTGTCCAGAAAGTTTTATCCTGGAACCCACTGTCCAGAAAGTTTTATCCTGGAACCCACTGTCCAGAAAGTTTTATCCTGGAACCCACTGTCCAGAAAGTTTTATCCTGGAACCCACTGTCCAGAAAGTTTTATCCTGGAACCCACTGTCCAGAAAGTTTTATCCTGGAACCTATTGTCCAGAAAGTTATCCTGCAACCTGTTGTCCAGAAAGTTTAATCCTGGAACCCACTGTCCAGAAAGTTTTATCCTGGAACCCATTGTCCAGAAAGTTATCCTGGAACCTGTTGTACATAAAGTTTTATCCTGGAACCCATTGTCCAGAAAGTTTTGTCCTGGAACCAGTTGTCCAGAAAGTTTTATCCTGGAACCAGTTGTCCAGAAAGTTTTGTCCTGGAACCAGTTGTCCAGAAAGTTTTATGCTGGAACCCGTCGTCCAGAAAGTTTAATCCTGGAACCCACTGTCCAGAAAGTTTTATCCTAGAGAATGTTCACTGGAAAGTTCTGAAAACCAGAAAGAAAAAGGATACATAATTGCTGCTGCTTGAGAATAAACATGTACAGGCTCACAGTCACTTGGTCTTTTCTCCCCCTATATTCACTGTGAGGAGCATTGCTATATTTAGGTATTGGTGGAATGCCAGGATCAACCTGCGTAAAACAGGATAATTTTTAATTGTAATTTAGTATATTTTTGGCATGTTGATCAAAATTATAGTAAAGCCACTTATCCTAAAAATTCCAAGTTGAAAGTACTCTAGATAATAGATCTTATATCTACATGTTACAAGGTTGTAAAATGATTCACCTTGTAACACTACATTATAGAAATACAGCAGTAACTGAACTGGCAACAGGAGTTAATGTTCAGGAGGGCCATCAAGTAGGATAACTTTGTGACAGTTTGGGGTAGTTATGTCACTTCACATTATATTTAGAGATGGGGCCCAGACAGTAATATTACCTACAACTGCCCTGTTTGATCTTCTGCATTTCTCAGTCTTTCTAACAGCAATAATCAGGCAGGAGGATGAAAAGACTGATTTTCAAGGAATTAACATGATAAGCAAGAACACAAAATCAATCCCGATCCTTGTGAGGCCGTCTCTGATTGCTTTGAACTGTCAAAAATGGCAGAATCAAATGGAAAGTGCTTGAGGTTACAGGAGTGATTTGTTGAAGAAGAGATCGCTGAAGCAATTGACACAGCTCTTGAGACAATAATTGGGTTATCAAAGAGAAAACAGTCGCAAGTACCACAGGGGTGAAGGCTTATTTGCATTGGATTTTCATACAGCCAGGCACACCTAGACGTAAGAGTCTCCATTTCTTTATATACTTGAAGATAAAAAGGACACAAAATTGCACCATTATCTTCTGCAAGTTTAGTTCTTAAAATATTACTTTTCATTAAACCAGTAAAACTTTCATGGGTTCTGAGCTCTTCTATTTATTTTTTTTGTTAAATAATTCATGAGCAGCACCACTGGATGACATAAAATAAAAAGGACAGCCCCACCTTCATACAGAATATGTGAATAGTCTGCTAAAAAAGTTTTTTTTTTTTAAATGTTCTTCTTTGTTAATTAGAAAAGAAAAATCTATTGACTGAATTCCAAAAGCCCCATAGACAATCACTAATTCACTTCATAAGGCCTTTAAGTATGGAGTATGAAATGATTCTGTAGATAGATAGATAGATAGATAGATAGATAGATAGATAGATAGATAGATAGCCATTTATTAATAATTTATTTCAATGCAAGTATTCCATTACATAAAGGTCATTGAGAGGAACACCGGCCTGATTCAGAGATGGACACAGTGCTGATATTTACGCAGCCGAGCAATGTTTTGCTACTACGCATGTGGGAAAAGTCTTGAAAACCCTCATTGCGCATGCACGAACCAATGTGAGCGTTGCCATTCACAATTGCATATGGAATCGCTAACACTTGAGAAGAGGATTGTGATCACTGGGCGTACTGGAGACTGGGAGGTGACCAGGTAAGTGTTTTTTTTTATTTTGTTTTTTATATTATGTGTGTCTACTGGGGGGGGGGGGTCTGGCACTACTGGGGGCACTACAAAGGGGCGGCGCAGTGTGCTAGGGATGGGGGAGCTGTGTGCCCCTCAGCCGGGCGCACAGCCAATGGGGGGGCGCGATCAGCGTGATCGCATCCCCCATAGTCATAAGAGACTGCTCCGGCTGGTGCTTTAGCAGCCACGAGCAGTTTCCCAGTGCAGCCCAGCACACAGCAGCGTGTGCTGGGCTGTGTGACTTAAGAGGGAGGGAGAGCGGTGCTGGACCCGGGCCCAGGTAATTTGTACCCGCTACCCCCCCTCTCGCAACCACTATTGCAAGATCAGCTGCCACCGCGGCTAGCCATCTCAGAATCAGGAGCAATGTTATACGATGTAATGAGGATGAGAGTGCATTTGGTATATTTTAAGCAAAATCTCACCCTAAATTCTGTCAAAAATAAACAAAACAATCTTTTTTAGATCAATTTTGTTTATGAAGTTTAAGATTCATATATATAGGACAAACCTCACAAACTCAGTCATTTTGCCTATTAAAGCTTAAATCGTTTGTATCAGACAGACAGACAGGCATGAAAAAACCTGCCAATCTTGGGCTCCATTCAATTGAACGTGAATTAAATAGCACCGGTAGGGAGCTCCCGAAGCTATTCAATTCAGCACGCTGTTATGTAGAGAATGCCCATTCTCCCATCTCTCGCGATCTTAGACAAGGTGTTTAGTTGCGAGAACGGGCATTTTCCGACTAAACTGCCCGGCGCGATGCTATTTCCGTGGTGCTAAGGGCAGAAAACAGAATCACGTCTCTACTTTTGTCTGATTTCTGCTTGCACCCCTGGAGGGCTGTGAGAAGAAATCCTTAACAGCGCTGTGAAATGAATAGCTTTGGGAGCTCCAGGGCGCTATTTAATTTGCGTTCAATTGAATTGAGCACTTTATTTGACGGCTCATGTGCATTTCCCCTGTGCCTATTGAATTACCTATAGATCACTCCCAACAGTAGATATTCAGGATAGTGTGTTCTTCTAAAGCACTAACCCACCCCCATGCCCACTTGTGTTGTACTGGTGCTCGGATATATTGCTTTTTTCTGAATACATCTGGTGTCATACACATTATTTTACCACATGTTAACACATTGGGAAAGCATACACTGAACTTCAATGGTTCTCAAAAGGCATTGGAGCAGCCTATACTGAACTTCAGTGACCTCATCACACATTGGAGAAGCGTAGACTGAACTTCAATTACCTCAAGACGGTAGTAGAAATGATAATGACTAAAGAATGTCAAGCATATTTGTAATGAAAGTCAATTTGTATGAGGCCTCAGACCCAATATTACAGCAGGTGTGGACCCTGAACAACCTTGAAGCTCAACAATTTGATCAAAATCAATTGTGTTGCCACCTTACATGTTGTTGAGTCACGAGATGACATAGGTCGTGATTACATTCCTGTTTGTATGTCATCTTGCAACTTAACTTACAGTTCCCCAATGACAGCAGTAAAGATCCAACTCTAGTGCTGAAAAGCCAGAACTCGTCTAATCTGTTAGCAGGTTTTGGGATTTCAGCCCATTGCTCAGTGCTCAGGCAAAGCCATAGGTCCAAAAAAGTGCACCACCCCGATCATTTTGTTCATATGGACCAAATGCAAAGTGACATAATATATTATTCACTAATGAATATGTAGAAAGTAGAACCTATTTCACGATGCAATCCAGTCCCTCCACAAACAAAGCACAATGCAAGAGCTGTTTTAACAACATTCGTTGTTGTCCTCTCAATAAAAGTTTTGCAAATGTTGTAACATGAAACCAACAATGTCCATATGAGGATTCCACTCATATAATTTCAGAAGCAGACCCCCAGGGCCGGAGTAAGGCTCGTGGGGGCCCTGGGGCAACTAAATTGTGGGAGCCCCCACCAAGCCACATGGAGGATTTTCTGGGGGGTTCTACTATATATAATAAAATGTAGCAGGCATATATATTACATGCACACTAATGCACACATATACAGTATACACACATAAACACATACATACACAATAACATATACAAACACAGTAACCACACACTAACATATATAAAATTGTATAGAAATTAACACATACATACACATATATACATACTAACACATCCACAGTATGCACATAATAAGACATATACATAAGTATATACACACAAACACATACTGTACATACACATATATACACAATAAATCAATACACATACACTTAAATTTTTATGCAGCAACTGCAGGTTGTTAATGGGGACGGGCACCTCACATCAATAGGACACACGCCCTCGTGGCATAATGCCGCGATACGCGGGTAATATGTGGACGGGGCTTGCCATATTGGCTCTGCCCCCAATTCGCCAGCTGTAAGGGGGGGTTTCTAAGTACTCAGAAACCCCCCTTGTGTGCACTAGTTGTGGGGGCACCTCTGTGTGTGTGGGGGCCCTGGGACGACAGCCCCTGTGCCCCACCCCCCCCCTTAATCCAGCCCTGCAGACCCCTATAATTCCAGCTTTTTCTCTTCCTTTTCTGTAGAACGCACTGAGACAAATCTGCAAACCAATTACATTTCTGAGGTGTTTCTATTAGATGTCGCAGGTGTGATATGTGCTTATGGTCATGTGGTATTCTATGGACACTTTCAGAATGAATCCTGTGATAAATGTGGGTACACATAGCTACACATTTTTACTATCAGGTGCTTCTAGCCTAAATATTGTCCCAGTCTCTTGACTTGGTTTATGAAAATAGGGGTCATATCTCTCACCCTCAGATAGCATTTCCATACTGTAGCATACATAGGCAACCTGCGTCTCTCTAGCTTTAGTACCGTCATAGCCTGCCCACAACACAGCCATTATCTTTAAAAAAAAGAGATAGGATAATTAAGTATTGGTTTATTAACAATTGCCATACAGTTAGCATCAAGACAAGGCCGAAGCAGGAGAGAAATCTCTTTTACGTGCTTGAGTAATTTTGCCCAGGATAGGCAAAGACATCAGTATCTACGGCAGCTTCCAAATCTAATTCAGCCTCCATATCTATTTCATGTTCTCAACTGCCATTTTATTTTTCCCTGTCATTATTATACCGCAGATTGTATTACACAATGTCTTACTCTCATTGGTTCTCAGCAACCAACCGTACTAATTTCACAAGTGCTTTAAGGATAAGCATCTTCTACTATATGTAGTTTAGGGGAGCCCGTCTTTCTAGAAACAGAATGAACATTCTAAGAGATACTATGTAGTCGATGTTGCATATCCCATATACTGTACAGCTGCTAAGAGTGTGTCTGGATTGGTGTGCAGTCGGGAAGCCGGCGGACCTAATCCCGACAGCCGGCTTCCCAACTGTCATATCCTGGCAAGGGTCTAGAGACAGGCGTTGATATGCCGACGCCTGTCATTAGACATACGCCGGGAGCCCGGATAGCCGTGGGGGGGAGGAGGGTTAGGTTTAGGGTTCCCGGGGGGGACTTAGGGTTAGGCACACCCCCCGGGAGGTTAGGTTTAGGCTAGGGGAAGGGGGGGTTAGCGTTAGGCACCTCCGGGGGGGACTTAGGGTTAGGCACCCCCCCCCGGGGAACTTAGGTTTAGGCAGTGGGGATGGGGGGGTTAGGTTTAGGCACTTAGAGGGGGGATTAGGGTTAGGCACTGGGGGGGAAGGTTGGGATTAGGCACTCCTAAGGGAGGGTTAGGGTTAGGTGGTAGAAATAGGTTAGTATATACTTACCTTTGACAATCAGGATTTCCTCCTCTGCCGGGATGCTGCTGCCGGGATTCCAACCGCCGAATATGGGTCCGGTGGTAAATCATACCGATTCCGTCTAGATTTAATGGAAAAAAACCTTATCATATTTAATACATATTAAAATGAAATCTCAGACATGAAAATATAATTAAACATGGCTTATTCTCGTCTATTGGGTTAGGATATATTCTCTGTGCAGTGTTTGAGGCCAAACATCTACTCACTCTCAAGAAGGTGAATTGCAGAATATATTACATTGTTTACTGTGACCAAATATCAGGTCTAAACAAGATGGATTCCTCTCATTTGTTACCTTAATTTTAAAAATACTAGAATATACTCCATATAATTGCTTCGGTAAGTGTACCTCCATCTTTCCAGAAGAATATAAAATAAAAAGAATCAACCTGACCCCCTCCCCCCCTCAACAGGGTTTACTGCACCCGCATCTACTGTAAACCTTGTTAGCCATCCCAAAGACCGTGATGCCATGTTGGTAAACCCACCTTTTAGTGGATTTACCAACCAAAAATATAATAAATATTTTGATGATCAGAATTCTTAGTGCTTAGATTGAATGTTCACCTGCATTTTCCTTTCACCTGTTACACCCAGAGTTAGGGGTCTATGTACTAATCCTTGGAGAGGGATAAGGTGGAAAGAGATAAAGTACCAACCAATCAGCTCCTAAAAGTCATTTTACAAATACAGCCTATAAAGTAACAATTAGGAGCTGATTGGTTGGTACTTTATCTCAGTCCACTTTGTTACTCTCCAAGGCTTAGTACACAGACCCCTTAATCTGGATATCTGGCAGTACTAAATGACTGATCAGATGTTTACATCACAAACTTAGGGGTCTATGTTCTGTCTTAGGGGCCTATTCATCATCACTTATTTTTTACAAAAGCAGATGAAAATTTACATTTCACATACTATTGTAAAAAATTAGTATTAGGGCCATTCATCATGTTCCAAAAAAACATTTTTTTTTCGGAAGTTGATGGTGTTACACGCTGCTGTTTCAGCAGTGCAGAGCCCCGAGAGCTTCGGGGTACCACAGACATGTGGCCACACTCACCGGCTGAATACACAGAACACTGAAGAAGGAAGAGACAGGTGAGAGGGAGCCGGGGAGGGAGAGGGGAGGTCCGGCAACTCGCAGGGGGGTAGGGGGGCTGGATCGGACACCCTTGGGGGGAGGGGGGGCAGACTGGACACCCGCTGGAGGGGCTTGATCGGGCACCCTCGGAGGGGGGGCATATCAGACACCGGAGGACACGGGGGGAGGAGGGGGCCCTTATCAGACACCGGAGGCCATGGGGAGGAGGTGGTGAGACACAGCAGGGGAATAGTGAGGGAGGGGGGGAGAGACATGCAGCAGTGAGGAAATCCTTATGGATACCTCAGCTGCATGGGGAAAAGTATAATTTTTCCAAAAAGCTGACTCAGCAAAAAGAGCAGCTTTTCAGAAGTGATACTTTTGTACTTTTGTTTGGGAGGCATGATGAATGCCTCCAAAACATTTTTTATCGCAGCGAGTTTAAAACATAGGCCCTCATTCAGAGCTGTACGCTCTGAGCAGAGCGCACACTCTGAATGAGGGCCGGCCTCCATGAAAATGGAGCGTCCTCCCGGACGCTCGTATAGCCTGTGGGTGGTGACCATCGCGACCATTGAAACTGCGAGCCGGAGCCTGCGGTTGAGGTTTTCAACCGCAAGCTCCGAAGTGATTTTGGCTCTATCAGAGCCAAAATCACTCCCACTGACATCACTAGTGATGTCAGTGGGCCGGCTTCTGACGGGAGGCGTTCCCGTGGGAATGCCCCCGTCAGGGAGGCACGCCCCCGGCACGCCTACCAAAGGGGGCGTGCTGTCAATCAACATCGACAGCATGCCCCCTTTGATCAGACACAACGAGCAAAGGACTTTCCTTCGCTCGTCGCGTCTGGCACATGTGCACGACGGAGCTCCCTCCGTCGTGCGCATGCTCAGTCCAGAACATCGACCCACTTGCGAGCGGACAGCCGCTCGCGAGTGGGTCTGAATCAGGCCCATAATCTTCACTAGTGATAAATAATTATGTCATGATGAATAGGTCCCTTGGAGAGAGAGAGAAAGTAGATAGAGATAAAGTACCAACCAATCGACTCCTAGCTGTCACTACAAGCTGTGTTTGAAAAATAACATTTAGGAGCTGAATGGTTGGCACTTTAGTTCCGTCAACTTTATCTCTATCCAAATAGACCCCTTAAACACTTATTTGAAATGAATGTAGTCATCAGATGTTGATAAATCATAATGTCAACACCATAGTGTTGACAGTGATGATATTGACATTGTTAATATTTGACATGCAACATTCTCATTGTTAATATGTCAACATTGTCAGAATATCGACATTAGGGTTAGGCTTCTAGACGGGAGTGTTAGGCACTAGGTGGAGGTTAGGCTTCTAGACGGGAGTGTTAGAGTTAGGCACTAGGTGGAGGTTAGGCTTCTAGATGGGAGTGTTAGGCACTAGGTGGAGGTTAGGCTTCTAGACAGGAGTGTTAGAGTTAGGCACTAGGGGGGGAGTTAAGGTTTGGCTATGAGGAAAGTTAGGTTTAGGCACTAGAGGAAGAGTTAGGGTTAGGTGTAGGTACACTGCTCCTTTAAATGACTCCACTGCAAGTGACCCAGGAGACGCCGCCGCAGCCGTCTGGAGCAGGTAAATCACAGCTGGTCCACCGACGACAATATGTTGACATTATAACATGTCCACATTTCATCAGCGTCTACATGATAAATGTTGACATGGTCTGCATATTATAGTTAGTGGTCATGATAAGCACTGTTATATTTTAGTAATACTACAGAAAAGCAGAGCTACATCATTACATGTGTATATTTTTATTAAAACATTTTTATAAGACAGTACTGCTCATATCTTCCAACCAGCAGATATATTAATAGATACATCACATACACATCATGCAAACAGCGGACCACAGCTAAAACCAATTCTGCGCTATTAACAGTAAAGTATTGCCCACAAATCCTTCACAATAGCCGGTATATTATATTCATTTAAAGATAATGACTGAACATTCCCTGTGGACACTCATTTGTCTGTCTTTACCCTTTTGGTTTCTCAGAGTCTCTGACTCTCACATTGTAAAACTACTGTACGTGAAATATTGGTCTTTTTGGCAAACTGAAATGTACTTGCAGCAGTTTTCACAGATGTAATAGCGATAAGGATTAATATATACATTGTCGCTGCTGTACAGATCTATAGGTATATCAGAAATCAGATTTGTATAATTTAACATTTTAGATGACAACATAAAACAATTATGTCTTATATACTAGTACACACATACAGTATAATCTGTTAAAAATCTTAGATCAATCTATGTTGGTGAGTAGTCCTACGCGGATGTTACCGCCCTTATGTTTTGGAACGATTAATATCTCTTTATCACAGTATAAAGTTTACCATTTCTTTATTCATCTACATTATACTACTTTATGATTCTAATGTTCCACACCAAATTTCTAAGGTTCCACACCAAATTACCAAGACAGGTTTCAGGGGAGAAAACAGTGAAGTGCACTATCTCCCTGATTCCTTCCCTTAGTTTTACTGTCGCTGCTTCCCCCTTTTTTGAGTACATTGGTCATTGAAGAACAAATAAATATGTGCAAATGATAGTTATTATTATTATTACTATTTTAACAGTTTATTATATAGCGCAGCAAATTCCATTGCACTTTAGAATTGGGAACAAACAGTGCTAGAACAAGACTGGGTAATAACAGACAGGCATAGGGATAAGAGGGCTCTGCTCACAATCTTATAATCTATAGGGAAATAGGTATTGATACAATAGTATAGGTGCTACCTCTTGCATATTGGCCAGATTGCACAGGTTCTTCGTGAGTTATATGATGCAGTCACACAGAGGATGTAATAGTGAAGAAAGAGAGAATATGTGAAGTTACGTGTCTAGACTGTGCAGAGGGGATGTAATTGGGTAGGATAGCTTATGGACGTTATATGGGTGGTTCTAGAATAGTTGCATGAAAATTATATATATATATATATATATATGTAGGAGAATAATTCAGAATTATATTTAAGGCTTTGCAAATACTAGTTTTTTTTACATGAGATACAACACTATATTATAGGTATTCAAATGACATCATATTAACCTGTTAGAGCAATACAGCAGAGACCAAATGATTACAATAATGATAGCACCTGTATATAATTCTATGTGACTACTATGCGCATGCGTGGCTACAGGCAGCGGATATACATTGCTGTTTCATTATTACGGCCAATCCCAATTAATTTAATTCCGCATAGTTCTGCTGAGGGCCATTTTACAGCTTTGGATCGGTGAAAGGGTGAATGTTTCTAATTTGCATGAAACAAAATATAAATTGCAAAATAAGTATTGTCGTTTTATGATCCGTCTGAGTTGTTTGAACCAGAGTCGGTATAAGACTAAATGGGACTTTAGCTCATATCTCCCCAGTACAATTCATGGTTATTCCATTAAATACCTCTTTGTCGGGGCCTTTTTACAGACACCTCCATCGTTGTACATACTCTATAACTGCACACACCAGAGATGAGAAAAAGTGTCAAAACTACCCTAAAAAAATATTTGCCCCATTCTTCATTTTTGCCAGCGGAATTTGGCCTAAACGCCCCTAGTACTGTCCCTATCACACAACAGAGATGGATGAATTGACAGCTAGACATGCTTTTTTATAGACTATAATTTCTTTTAAATACAAAACAAATACAGTGAGGAATGGCATACTGTGGAATGGCAAATAAAAAATATAACGCCTATATTGCATCTTCGCAATGTTGCAACTCTTTGACAGTCTGTGCCACTGCAAGACTTGGCTCGGCTTCATTTTCTGCAATCTTTCATCTCTAGCACAAAGCTCGACCATTGCACAGACCCCCAATTGTCTAGACCAACTATGTATGGACATGTTCTCTCACATGCACCACTTCCCTGTCTATAGACCCTCTCACTGCAGTCACCTCATTTTGCAGACCCCAGATATTTTCATAGTTCTGCCATTGTATTGCACTGTCCCACCCAAGTGCGTAAAGCCTCTGATTGCATAGTCCCAGTTCATTTTACAGACTAAACCCTAACTGCCTGCACATACAGTATGTACATACAGCCCTTATTGTACAACTCTATAAATGTATAGACTCCTTATTGCCCGGACTGTCATTGCTGGATAACTAGATTCCCCCTAATGTACAGTTGTTCCAATCACAATGATGCCCCCATTGCACATACACCTTAGAGTTATCACCATTAGTCAAGCTCGTACCATAGGCAAATGCAGGAGGAAGGGGGAGTTTCCAGGGGCCAAACCCCCCCTCCTCCCCCAAGTAGACTAGTATATGCTGTTAGGTGCTAATTAAGTCATCTTCATGGGCTGGCTGCACTCACCCTAAACTCAAGCATTTAGAGACCCCCCTCTAGTAATCCTGCATTTTCCCCTGAGTACTGAGCTTTATAATATACTCCTGTGGGGTTGCTGTGTCCTAAGGTTTTAGGCAGAAAGTACATCACTATGAATAGTGATGGGCAAATCAATTTGAGTGATCCAGGAATATGTCCACATTTCAGATATTCGCAAATCAATCCCAATTTACCAAATATTTTCCAAATAAATTACAGACTCTGGAGAATTAGGCCGAGCATCAACATATGTCATATGTCTATAGCTTTATAAGACACAATAGTCTTTCTGACACTCATTCTTTTAATGCACAAGTACGATTTTTTTTACCTGTCTATAAACAGATTCAGATTTTAGTGAGACTTTTTGCTGTAATTTTGTATTAAATGCCATTTATTTTCTTACTATCTGATAATGTGATCATATTTCAAGTTCATTGTTTAATATTTATTTTATAACTGTTTAGATGCAAAGTGTTGTAACTATTTAAAAAACATTCCGGGAGTCTATTATAAATAAACAGTAGTTTCATCAATGTTTACCCTCTGTTTGGACATTCCTGGTTTATATCGCTCACGTTATGTGAGTAAGGTATTTGTCCTTTTGAGCTTTATAGTGTCACAGACACAACTTTCATAGATGACTCACATTCATGGGAAACAGGGGTAGTACCCAAATAAAGTGACAGTGTCAGTGACGTTTTAAGAGAGGAGGGGGCCCGTGTGCATACTCAGTACGGGCCACCTTCTTTCTCTGGCGGTGCAGTAGATGCTGGCTTAGTACCAGAATCTACTGCGCATGCGTGAGTCACCAGGAAAATGTCCGCCATCATTTTACCAGTGATTGTTGCTGCTCTGCAGCCCCAGTCTGGCACTGAAGAGCAAGTGAAAGAAAAGCAGTCGTGGAGATGCAGGGGTTACAATTAAATATTCAAGTCAATACACCAGATTCAAGACCTAAGTATTTTTATTTATAAAAAGCAAGTATCACATATGTGGCACTGAAGAGCAGCACTCTGGAGACCATGGACAGGTAAGTATAAGACTATGGGGTCTATTTACTAAGCAGTGTTAGGAGACAGAGTGAAAAGTGATAAGGTGCCAGCCAATCAGCTCCTAACTGTCATCTCACAGGCTGTGTTTGAAAAATGACAGTTGGGAGCTGATTGGCTGGCACCTTATCACTTTTCACTCTGTCTCCTAACACTGCTTAGTAAATAGATCCATTTATGGGTGCAGGGTGTGCAGTGTGGGCCCCCCTGGACCCAGGGGCCCGTGTGCACTGCACACCCTGCATCCATTATTAGATACGCCGCTGACAGTGACATAGACGCTATCTCTAGTGGATTTATAAATACATTTTATAAGTGTTCCTATCAGCGTCGGAGAGTACTTTTCCTTTTATACACAGAATATAGACTGCAACATTAACCGGAGTATTTTAAAAAGTTTTAAAAGAGTGTGAGTTTTGTTTCTGCCTCTGAAAGGAAGTTGATGCTTAGGTATAGCCAAGGAAAGCTTGTACAAACTCTATGGTCATTTAGGGGGGAATGTAATTAACCCTGATAATTTACGAGGTGTGAAAAAGGGTGGTATCCTCGGGCTTTGACGCCCAGGGCTATTCAGTTAGACCCCCTTTATCTTGCCCAGTAAATTAACTGTTAACGGCCGTCAACATATAGAATCTGGGATAACCTATGTGTTAACATGGTCACGGCACCCGAAAACAAGCTATTTATCGGGGATTAAAAGAAAATCCCCAATAACTGCAGCCTCCGGGCTGCCTTCGGGGCTAGTTGAATAGTCCCAGGGGATCAATTAGCCCGTGGTAAATTAATACAGCTAATTCAATTCTCCCCTTATACTGACAGAAAGGAAATGGGTCACAGATTAATGTATCACTGTGCTCACAGCAACCTCATGTCAGTTATAACAGACTTGGGGCTCTATTTACTACAATCCGCATATTGAATGCGGATTGTAATGTGATATTACCGAGTGAATTCGCATTGCGAATTCAGGCAATATCACAGGGATTTACTATAAATCCCTTGCAGGGACAGAGCTTGCGATAAAGCTCTGTCCCTGCGGATCCCATCCGCACTCTAGTCGCGGTATTTTCGGAAAAAATACAGCGACTAAGAGCCCGTGCATGCGCCGACCGACCACCGCTACTACCCCCCCACCGACTCTCTCTGGTGGGAGCATTTGGATTGCAGTATAGTACATCTATACTGGCAGAGGTAGCCTCACCAGTCTTCAGAAATATCACAATTTACTTATGAAACGCTTTCCAGCACTTGTTCTAGTGTCTCATCTGCATGTGTGTTCAGTGCTGCTGGGGGAAATGTCACAGAAGACTAGTCAGTGATCCACAACTTCTAGTATGGATAACCCTTAAACGTACTCCCACCAACGCAATATTTCAAGAACAATAGGTGTGCTGTACAAAATGTTTACTTTACCGTGATAGGTGTAGCATTAAATTGATTTTGAAAAAAGAATTACTGAGTGAAAAGTAGAGACTAGATTCCCTAAAATATTCAACTGTAAATGCCAATATTTGTCATATTTAAATCACATTCACATCATTTTTCTTGAGTTCTGTTAAAATAGTCCCATGAAAAACAAAGAGTTTTCTTTAACAAAAATCAATGTTGCAGGCTATAAGAGGGATTTTGGTATTCATCATTTCTCCTTGGTTTGTTTTTTTGGCTGCTATTTGTAATATCTGCACAGTGGCACGGTCTCCCATGGCAACCACAGTCACATTACTGTATATAGTGAGCAGAGAAGCTTTGGAAAGTCAGTCTGAGCTATTTAAAGAAAATGAACAAATATTGCATGTGAAATTGTTGTTTTAACTTAGGAGATAGTTTATGACATGTAAAACTGAAATGGAACAATAAAAAAAAATCCTCTTTTTGGGAGGATTTGGACAGAGTGAGTGCGTTTCTTGCTAAATGCAAACTGTCAAACTGTGCCTAGTTTTGCTGACCATTGCAAAAACAAGATGTAGTTTTGTAGACAAATATTAATAAAACTAAGTAAAGAGGTTGAAAGAATGCTTTATTACAGACATTCCAGAAGGTTGCCAATCCCATTTTACCCAGCAAAAACATTTGAAAACTAGCTTCTCTCTATGATGCTTATAATTACAAATTCTTGAAATGTATAGTAATTGCAAAATTTGCTGAGTTTCATACATCTCTAGTATGAGCATTGTAGAGAGAGAAAAACTCAGGCCCCCATTTATCAACGATGGTAAACACCAGCGCAATTTTTCATTTAGTATCACTGTAGCCTATCCCTAACTGTCCCTGGGGGGTGCCTTACCCTAATCTTCCCCTGGGGGTTCCTAAACCCAACCCCACCATACCCGGGCACAGTGCGCTACTTACCCGACTTTAGATGTTCGGGATGGTGGGGCTCGGGATGCCGAACGCTGGTATCCTGATCACCTTCAGTATATCGGCATTGGCATTATGCCGGGTGGCAGGATTGCGGTGTCGGTATATCAACGTCCGGGATCCCGTTCGCCGGCAAATTGACTACATCACTTCCCAGCAGCTACTTTGTATTGCCTCACAGCACTGAGGTCGCGGGTTCAATTCCCACCACGGCCCTAACTGTGTGGAGTTTGTATATTCTCCCTGTGTTTGCGTGGGTTTCCTCCGGGTACTCCGTTTTCCTCCCACACTCCAAAAATATACTGGTAGGTTAATTGGCTCCCAGCAAAAATAATTATCCCTAGTGTATATGTGTGTGAGCATGTGTTAAGGAACATAGATTGTAAGGTCCACTGGGGCAGGGACGGATGTGAATGGCCAAATATTCTCTGTAAAATGCTGCGGAATATGTGTGCGCTATATAAATAACTGGTAATAAATAAATAAATTAAGGCAATATAGGAGGAAGCAGAAGATTGGGAGGAAAAGGCACAGTTTTGAAAAAGCGATTTATGTGTTATTGACTATACATTAAAATCAGCATTATTTAAGCTATATTACTAATGTTGTAATTTATTCATATAAGCCTGCAGGGCAGATACCCTTTAACTGCATTCCAGCCCTTGCTAATCTGACAGAAATATCTGGGGATTAAATTTAAAGAGCCATGGATATTTTCCTAAACTATGTTACTAAACATAAAGGCAACAGAAGGAAGTCAGAGTAATAAAATGCACATATTTATAATTAATGTTGCTGGGAAATATTCACTCTGAGTTTTACTACTAAAGTTTGTGGCAGTCACTTAATATTATTTTTTTTATTCTAGATAACAAATATAAGCAAAAGTGCAGAAGGTTATGTATATATACAGTGCATATAATTCAGATGCCACCGTTGCCTTTGGTTGAGAAGTGTTAGGGGAGTAATTATATTTCCCTATTAGGAATGAAGATCCAACATTAAATCTCAGAGTCCTGCCGTGACATACAGAAGTGCTAACAATAGCTGAAATAAAGGTTACATAGAACCTAACTGCTCACTTCCTGGGAATTACAGCATGAAGTAAAACATAATGATACAGGTGGAAGAGGCTGGAATTAAATAGCAGACTGTGAGATAACTGGGGAGCATTACTCACCTCTTGGAAAGAGAAGGTTTCGCCACTAGCAATTCAGCACCTCTGTTTCATGTCAGGGTGAAATGGAGAGGAAAGCTACATACATATTAACACACCAATGTTTACAGATACAAGAAGACATCAGCCCAACCTACACACTGTCTCAAAGGGATCATTTGATCAGAGAAGTGAATTATAGGTACGCTCTTACTTTTGGCTCCAGCGTGTGGACCTGTTACCTCCACGAATATAAACATTGATGTCTTTAAAGGGACAAATTTAAGAATTTAATGGATGAAGGCTTTCCAAGGCCTTATATTTGTATTGAATACAGTTTCCAAAATAAAGCAAAACTACCATGACGCTATAAAAGCAGTAGTGAAAAACACAGACAGGCTTATTGATTAACAGTGGAAAGAAGGAATGCTAGTAAATAATGTTATAATAATAAAATAATAATAAATAATAATATTAATTTATAATCATTATGACTCATACCTTATCATTAAATCAATATTTTTGTCACGTCTCACTTTGGTATTTTAATTGCTTTCCATATTCATCAACCTGCACTTGGTAAGAGTGATTATTACGAGAAAAAAAAACAAAGACCAAATTCCTCATTTATTTAATCTATCATATGAAAACAGCAGATTTTTTTTTACAGAATAAAGTCAGGAAATATGAATCCTTAAAAAAAAGCTGTTATTGTCGCTTGATAGCACTATTTAATATGTATACTGTGGTCTTTTTGACAATTGTATTAATCCCTTTATAAAGTCTTTAGAAGTCCCATCATAGAGGCACGGATGCTGTTTTGATCTGTTTATTACTCTTAAGTGTTCAGAGAACTGTCCCTATTTTCTAATTAACACTTTTAAAGATAAAAGGCTATGTATTAAATCAATCTGAATGATGGTTGTTTGTGAATCCCACAAGATAAGGCAATTTGCATGTTCACTTTGTACTTACAAACTAAATCTGCTCATCTCCAAAGTCGCTCCTTATAACGTAAAGCTTTTGTGAATGTTTTTAACTTAAAAGTAAGTTCGTCCTGCTATTGAGGCAGTGCAAATGTTCTAAAGGACTTCTTTACCAAACATGATTAAGATACAAATTATATGCACATTACTTGCAAAGGAATTGCAAGAACCTAAGAATTAATTAAAGAATTAGAGTGCAAAAAACTATATATATATATTATATATATATATTAGGGATGAGCGGGTTCGGTTCCCTGAGAACCGAACCCACCCGAACTTCGGGGATCCGGGGCGATCCGAGCCCAAGCTCGGATCTCCCTGTCTGCCCCGGATCCCTCTCCCGAGGCAAAACCTCGAGATCTGCTGTCGGATCTCGAGGTTTTGCCTCGAGCGGCCATTTAAAAAAAAATGCCTTTGCCTTTAATGGGCAAAGTGCTGATTGGCTGACAGAGCCGTCTGTCACGGCTCTCAGCCAATCAGCATTATGGTGCTCATTTGCATGTAGCACGGACTCGTGAGATCCGTGCTACATGCATCTGTGTGATTGACAGTGACACAGAGCACAGATGGGTCAGTGAGACCCGTCTGTGCTGCTGTGTATTTCAATGACACAGATGCACGCACGGACCAGGAGATCCGTGCTACTTGCATCTGTGTCATTGACACAGAGCACTAACGGGTCCGTGAGACCCGTCTGTGCTGCTGTGGTAAATAAAAAAAAAAAAACCTGTGTAAAAAGAGAAAAAAATGGCGTCCTCCCCCCCAAAAAAAGAGCAACCAGCCCCGGGCATTAGTGACCCAGTGCTGGGTGTGCTTAAATACAGGGGACAAACGACATAGGGGTCCCCTGTACTTAAACACAACCAGCACCGGGCTAGTCAGAACCAGAGCTGGTTGCCAAAATACGGGGGACAAACGACGTAGGGGTCCCCCGTATTCTGCGCAACCAGCTCTGGGCTCTGATCCGGTCCTGGTTCTGGAAATACAGGGGAAAAAAATGAGTAGGGTTCCCCTGTATGTTCCAGAACCAGCACTGGACTTTTTCTAGCGGGGGGCTGATGCCACAGCCAGGGGAGCCCTTTCACCGGGCCCCCCAGC
This sequence comes from Taudactylus pleione, assembly GCA_031769625.1. Classification (NCBI taxonomy): domain Eukaryota; kingdom Metazoa; phylum Chordata; class Amphibia; order Anura; family Myobatrachidae; genus Taudactylus; species Taudactylus pleione. The sequence continues at coordinate 22,378,762 of JAUIMM010000155.1, forward strand.
CGCAGCATCAGCCCTGACCGCTAGTCAGCCCAGGCCGGGGATCCCTGGAGAGCTGGGGACCCCCCCAATAAAGGGGTCACCCTCTCCAGGGCACCCCAGGCCCAGGCTGATAGCCCGGGGCTATCCCCGCCACCCCTGGTGGCGGTGGGTGGCGGGTTGATTGTGTGGTGTGGTGTAAATAAAGAATATCAAACATTGTCTTTACAAGTAGAACTGCAAGTCCCAGCAAGCCTGCCCCGCATGCTGGTACTTGGAGAACCACAAGTACCAGCATGCAGGGCATTAAGGGCCCACTAGTACCTGTAGTTCACCTGTAAAAAAATGTTTAAAAAAAACACAGGACACACACACCGTGACAGTATAAGTTTATTAAACATACATACACACACACACACACACACACATGTACACATACTCACCTATGTAACCCTGTAGCATCGGTCCACTTGTCCGGTAAAGTATCCATAGGGGACCTGTGAAAAAAAACATACTCACCATCTCCTATGCGAGGTTCTGTCCTCTTCGTTCCAAAGTAGGCATCCCCGGACTTGGCAAAAAAAAAAAAACGAAAACGCGATCCACGAACTTAGTACCGTTCTATAGAACGGTACTTCCCGAATGAGAGCTTAGCGGCGGGGTATCACCATGGAAACCCCGCTGCTAAGCGTTCATTGGCTGAGAGAGGCCATCTCCCGTCTCTCTCAGCCAATGAACGGCTCCCTCCATTGTAGTCAATGCTGGGAGCCGCAAGGTTATTAAAGTTTACCCTGCGGTTCCCACCATTGACTACAATGGAGGGAGCCGTTCATTGGCTGAGAGACGGGAGATGACCTCTCTCAGCCAATGAACGCTTAGCAGCGGGGTTTCCATGGTGATACCCCGCCGCTAAGCTCTCATTCGGGAAGTACCGTTCTATAGAACGGTACTAAGTTCGTGGATCGCGTTTTCGTTTTTTTTTTTTTGCCAAGTCCGGGGATGCCTACTTTGGAACGAAGAGGACAGAACCTCGCATAGGAGATGGTGAGTATGTTTTTTTTCACAGGTCCCCTAGGGATACTTTACCGGACAAGTGGACCGATGCTACAGGTTACATAGGTGAGTATGTGTACATGTGTGTGTGTGTATGTATGTTTAATAAACTTATACTGTCACGGTGTGTGTGTCCTGTGTTTTTTTAAACATTTTTTTTACAGGTGAACTACAGGTACTAGTGGGCCCTTAATGCCCTGCATGCTGGTACTTGTGGTTCTCCAAGTACCAGCATGCGGGGCAGGCTAGCTGGGACTTGCAGTTCTACTTGTAAAGACAATGTTTGATATTCTTTATTTACACCACACCACACAATCAACCCGCCACCCACCGCCACCAGGGGTGGCGGGGATAGCCCCGGGCTATCAGCCTGGGCCTGGGGTGCCCTGGAGAGGGTGACCCCTTTATTGGGGGGGTCCCCAGCTCTCCAGGGATCCCCGGCCTGGGCTGACTAGCGGTCAGGGTTGATGCTGCGGCTGGGGGGCCCGGTGAAAGGGCTCCCCTGGCTGTGGCATCAGCCCCCCGCTAGAAAAAGTCCAGTGCTGGTTCTGGAACATACAGGGGAACCCTACTCATTTTTTGTCCCCTATATTTCCAGAACCAGGACCGGATCAGAGCCCAGAGCTGGTTGCGCAGAATACAGGGGACCCCTACGTCGTTTTTCCCCCGTATTTTGGCAACCAGCGCTGGTTCTGACTAGCCCGGTGCTGGTTGTGCTTAAGTACAGGGGACCCCTACGTCGTTTGTCCCCTGTATTTAAGCACACCCAGCACTGGGTTACTAATGCCCGGGGCTGGTTGCTCTTTTTTGGGGGGGTGCACGCCATTTTTTTCTTTTTTTACACAGGTTTTTTTTTTTTTTTTTTACCACAGCAGCACAGACGGGTCTCACGGACCTGTCATTGCTCTGTGCCAATCACACAGATGCATGTAGCACGGATCTCCCGGGTTCGTGCTACATGCAAATGGGCACCATAACGCTGATTGGCTTCCTGTCTGCCACTGCAGTGCCACTCCTAGATGGGCCACGTGTTTGTGCCGCCCCCTTGTGTCGCTTAGCATAGTCATCCAGCTTCCTCGGTACAACCTTTTGGCCTAAAAACAATATTGTGAGGTGTGAGGTGTTCAGAATAGAGTGGAAATGAGTGGAAATTAATGTTATTGGGGTTATTAATAGCGTAGGAACAAAAAAAGGCCCATTTATGTGATTTTAGCGGGTTTTTTTTATTTTTTAAGAAAAAATCCAGATCCAAAACACAAAACCCAGAACCCAAAACACGGAAGGGTGGTTTTGGCAAAACCAATCCAGATCCAAAACACGAAGAAAGATCCAGATCCAAAACCAAAACACAAAACACGAAAAGTGTCCGGTGCACACCCCTAATATATATATATATATATACTCTCTATTTCTTTCTATTTTCCTACCAGAAAGAGCAGGTACACCTAATGGCCATTAGACTGCACCTCATATCAGTCCAAACATTGAGGTGCGTAGTGTGATCAGATTTCTACGTCTAAAGTGCACATCAACAGCTGAAATTCATCGCCAACTTGTCAAGGTGTACTGTGATAACGTCATGTCATGGAAACTGGTTTGGGTTTGGTGCACTGTCTTTGATAATGGCAAGACAGACATTCAAGATGAGAGGTACTGGACCATTGGGAGGTACTGGACAGCCCTGACCTGGCAGAGAGTAATTTCCATCTCTTTGGACCATTGAAGAAACACATGGGTGGAAGGCGATTTGAAAGCAACGGTGAAGTTCAGAAGTTCAGCAAGCCATCATGTCCTGGCTTCAGGCACTTGACACTGATTTATTTAATGCCCGGTTAGATGCCTTGGTGTACCATTGGAATAAATGCTTAGACAAGTATGGTGACGATGTGGAAAAATAACCTGTATCTAGGCCATACTATTGATTATATGTATATATATGAGTTGAATAAATTTAAGCAGTGAGAGGTCTTGTTACCTTATTTATTGAACCATCCTCGTATATATAAATATATATATATAAATACAGCAAAAGTATAGGCTAATTCCACCCAAAACTAATAATGACACTTTTGGACATTTAAGTACAATATATAAAGTATTTTAACCCAGAAAATCTTACTTGCATGTGATCCTTCGATTCAGCACATCCCCTGAAACTGGTTGCAGTCCTAAACAGGAGATCCTCACTTAACAAAGGCTCTATTGGTTTGGATAAGGAGACAGGATCTCCTACTTGGGAATATTATCACCATCATAGAACATGGTGAATTAATGCATTATGGGATCACAAGCCACTAAACAAATTTAAGACTAAATAAAAAACTGTTTATATGCAGCATGAAGGAAAAATGGTCTTTTCAGTCTTCTTTTATAACTTTGTTAGAAAATAAAGTTTAATAAAGCATCCCTCTTTAATCACTATCAGCTAATGGTTAAAAAGACATCACTTATATTGGAAAAAAAACATGCTGATATGGGTCAAAATGCTCAAAACACAAAAGCAAAGCATGTCAGTTACTTCATTACAATTCATGATGTTTGGGTAAATTCCCAGCTTTCTATATTAGTGACACTATACAGAAGAGAGAAAAGTTCCAAAGTAGTATAACAGACATGCCCTTAACCCACTTGCTTTAAACTCTGTGTTAGCATTTTTAACTGTTTATAATTCACAATCTAGTCTATAGGCCTGATTCAATTAGACATGAAAAGCCGTAATGCGTGAAAAAGTTTTGCCTATTGCCGCTTTTCGCCTGTTTGCGGCTTATCTCCAAGTTCAAATCCAGGATGTTTTCGCCTAAGCAGAAACTCAATACACTGAAATAGGCGGAAAAGTTTCTCCAATGAATGGCAAGCGGAAAAAGTGCAAAATCTCTATTTTGGGGTTGCAAATGTGGGGAAATGATTCAGAACCCTTTGGACACTCAAAGCCCCCCCCCCCCCCCCCCAAAGGACAACTCAGACAAAAAGGACAAAAATTAAAATAGTGGGGGGACAAGGTCAAAAACTAGCGAAAAAGATTTCTTGGGGGGGCTGTATGGGTGGGACAGGTGTCTTTAGGATTGCAGGTACTTGCAGTAGATGGTTTTTTCACATTTTTTTAAAAGTGCAGTTTAGAGACTCAAAAATATGCTAGCACCCATTTTCAAGTACCCCAAATTTGACTGGACTATTTATTGTAACCAAAAGTATACTGTTTTATATCATTGTTCACCACTTTTACAAAAAAGCTTCTAGAAAGCTTTTTACACAACTTAATGACACAAAGTACATTTATTAGGGTTAATAGTACACATCTGTAATGATTTTCAGTGTCAGTGCATCTTATTTTTGGGTACAGACTGATTCCTCCATTCTATTCAGTACTTTCCGCCTGTTATGCATTCGCCTATTTGCATTTTGGCCTGTTCTGCAATTGAATAGGGTGAAACGCGGGGACGCGCATACTGCAAATTCGCGTCCCAAATAGGCAAATGCAGCGGAAAGTACAACAGGCAAAAAGTTCTGGACTTTTCGCGCCTAACTGAATATGGGCCTATGTGTTCCTACTTATTTGAGTGCATATTTGTATTTTAGTGTGCTTTCGATGCAGGGAAGGTTTTTGGAAGCTGCATGCTCTATTTCAATATGTTCAAATATTTTCTCAAGAAGAAGATTCAACTACATTGGATTACAGGCAAGGTTACTTCCCATTGTATGGCCAATAAAGAACATTTCTCAATTGATTACAAATGATAAAAAGAAGTTTTTTTACTTAGATTACAAAATTGTTTTAATTTGTTTATTAATAAATTGGTAAATAAGGGTTGAAAAGTTGATTGACATTATTTACATTATTTCGGAATGTAGTTAACAGACCGGCGGACGTGATGCCGCCGGTCGAAATCCCGACTCGTCCTGCCCAACAAGCAGGGACTGGCTGGCAACTTTCAGCCTGGGGGGCAAACACAAGCAGTGGCCCTGGCTTTTCTACCAGCACATTGTGAAGCATTTAGGAGCTTGGTCCCGATAGGGTAATGCCTGAATGCACCATCACAGGAAAACCCTGCCCCCCACCCTCCTGCTACATTATTAGATAAACGCTTAGGGGGAGGGAAAGGGCACGGCAATGCAGCACACTCTGTTTATATATACATCCAACCCGTGCAATATTGGGGGCAAAAAATTATAATTATCAGTACTAGGAACCGATAATTAATAAAAATGCAGCTTAGGGGCCCCATATTAATGTATATTTAAATCCAAACATTATGTATATCCCTCACACAGTTCCCCCCCCCACCAGGGGTGTATCTAGGGGTCTGAGCACCACTGGCAAAGTAAGGGCCTGCTCCCCCCCCCCATATTTTCAGAAGAATTACATCCCCTACTTATATTGTTGAGTTTCTGCCTGAGGGGGGGAGGGCACACTGACATCAGCAGCTCCCCGTCCACAGACCACATACCTCTGACCACTGTCATGATCGGCAGTAATGATTTCTACCCCCTCGACACGGGTGGCACCACCAGGCAGAGTCCCCACTCGGCTGGTGCCGCTGGCGTGTGCCATCCTGGCCAAGGGTTAGATACTCCCCTGTCCTCCGCACATACAGCTCTCGCCACTCACTCAAATATTTCCCCTCATATAGCTCTCCCCTCCTTACACAGATCCCACCCTCTCATATCTCTCCCTTCCTCACACAGACCTCCCCAACACACAGCTCTCTCCACTCACCCATACAGCTCTCTACCCACTCATTCAGATCCCCCACTCACACACACACACACACAGCCTCCACCTCTCAGACCCCCCTTCCCCACACACACACACAGCTCTCCCCAATCACTGAAATCACCTCCTCACACACACACACAGCGCTGCACCCATCCATATCCCCCACTCATACACACACACAGCCTCCACCTCTCAGACCCCCCTTCCCCACACACATACACAGCTCTCCCCAATCACTGAAATCACCTCACACACACACAGCGCTGCACCCATCCAGATCCCCCTCACTCAGATCCCCACTCACACAAACACTCTACCCAATCACTCAGGACCCCATAGTTCTCCACTCCTTCCCCTCCCTCACACAGCACTTCACCCACACATAGATCCCCACTTCCCTAACAAAGAACAAACAGGGGAGGAGGGGGGATCACCTGCTGAGCCTGCATGACTGAGAGAGATTAGTGCTTTCAGAGAAGGGGGTGTGGTGTGGGCGTGGCGGGAGCAGCGAGTGCCACCCCGCCCACAACACGTCCCCTTCTCTGATCCCTCACTGTTACAGGCTCAGCACGTGGGCCCTTAAGGCCCCTCCCACCCGCCCGTGACTTCCCTTCCGTCATATTCAAATAAGCTATTAGGGTATGGGACTATGTGCTGACACATATGCGGTTAGCACATAACTCCGGAGGACCACCCCATAGTTTGCCCAGTGCCTCTGTGTATGCTGCGCCCCTGCTCATTCTAGCTGCACTGGCGTAGCCTGACACTGACAGCCAGGAGGCAGGCACATGAACCTTCCCAGCTGTCGCTAGTATATACACGCAGCGGCGGCCCTAGTGTTGCACGGCTGTATCGGCCCAGGGGGCAGATGGCACCCTGCCCCCCGGCCCAGTCCACCACTGCCGACAAGGGATTTAAGACAGGTGTCACAATGCCGACGCCTATCTTAATCCCGACGCCGGAAGAACGACCCGATCATCCTCAGACGGGTAAGTCCGGGGTTGGCGGTTTTAGGTTTAGGGTCCCTTGGGGGAAGTTAGGTTTAGGCACTAAGGGGGGAGGTTAGGGTTAGGTATCCCTAAAGGAGGGTTAGGGGGGGTGGAAGGTTAGGTTACTTACCTGTATCTGTTGGGATTTCGACCCACCAGCCTGCCGCTGTCGGTATTTGATCCGGCGGCTAAACAGCCACCGGCATTACATACTGATTCCCATTAGTTCGCTATAATGGAACTTAATCTTATGGACCCTTTAATATTATACAGGGACCACAAAGTTGGCAAAATTGCACCTCTAAGGGTCTAATTAGCTTCATTATTCCTGTCCCAACAGTCCAGGATGACCAGGGAAAGAGACCCAGAAGTGTTCACAGTCTCTAGATGGGGGAACAGGGGGGGTTGGGCGGTGGAGGGTCACATTGTTACTCTGAAGGCCCCCTTCTTAGAGACTCCAGATGACCCCACAATGTGGATTTCCTATTAATAGTGGGAAGCAGACCAGTTTTTTTTTATTTTATGCATGTGGCTTTCCCATTAATTTCAGCTAACCATTTATTTCATGGCTTCCTACATGAAGCACACATGCTGGAGACATCATTGAAATGAATGGGAAAAAGTCAGTGCTACTTGCATCCACCATGCATTCACAAGTGCATGCAAATGCGTTCAACATAGATAATCCTCATGTGAACCTGAGTTTTCATGTCTGTGCTTCTCTTGCTTTTTTTGAGGCAAACAAAATAAAAGTGGCTGAGAGATGTTTGGAATTTCAATCCTTATCAGTAAAGGAATGGATGATAGAACATGCTTGACTCATTTAGTTAGGTATCAAAACTTCAATTATTTCAAGCAATGTATTTATTAGAGTAATACATGGTATATAACATAAAATAATACAATACAGTGGATTAAGGGCTTCACTTTTCATTAGTATATGTTCCAGTACCCAAAGTAACTTGAAAGGAAATTCTATATTGTACTCTTTGCATCACACATGTTCACTCCCATTAAAAGTACTCTCCTTCCCTGATTACTTGTACTGCATAACAGAGGTGGTTGGTGAAGCCATGAACACAACTAAGCCAAAAACACACCTAGGCAGCACAGTGACTTAGTGGTTAGCAATACTGGCTCACAGCACTGAGGTCATGATCTCAATTTCTACTCAGGGCCTTATCTGCAGGCATGGATTTAGGGGTTAGGCTGCTCCTAGGCACAACATTATTGGTCACCCCTCATCACCAAGGGCACCGAGAGGGGGGTGCATGTACTAAATACCCAGGCCGGGCTTTGTGGAGGGGCCTGACAGGGGCCCGGGTCAGATGCTCCCTCTCCCCGTCCTATCTGTCAGCAACCCGGCACACACATATCCTTTGCCAATTGTGGGGAATGATCACACTGATTGCGCCCCTCCCCCTGGATTTGTGCCAGGCTGAGGGCTCACAGCGCCCCCCTCCCCGGCGCATGATCGAGGGTTTTTTAATCTAAGAGGCCGTGGCCACGCCTCCCATGATTAGGCCAGGCCCCTTCCCCCGGGCCTTGGTATGCTTTCTACAGCCCTGTCCATCACGTCACCACTCTGTTTATGTTGGGGCCGATCCTAATGCTGACAAAGCAGACCCAAGCTCACCGTCCCACCCAAACTACCTACCACATCACAATTCGCTGTCCTTTGATGAAAAGTTTAAAAATAAAACAATAAGTCGTAATGACAAAACAAAAACAACTGGCCTTATTAGTCTAGATGTCTAGCAGGGGAGCCTGTTGTGCCTCCTTCCCCACCACCAAGTGGCCGCCCCTAGGGAAATGCCTCATGTGCCTAGCGAGAAATCCATCACTGCCTATCTGTGTGTAGTTTGTATGCCCTCCCTGTGTTTGCTTGGGCTTAAACCGGGTGCTTATGTTTACTCTTAAACTACAATAACATACTAGTAGGTTAACTTTATTTAGACAAAATGAATCCTATTGTGTATGTTTGAGTGCGAGCTTGTTAGGAAATTCAGACTGTAAGTTCCAATGGAGTAGGGACTGATATGAATGCTAAATGATCTCTGTACATCGCTGTATAAATTCTACCATAATAATAATGACAGTCCAAGGGGTAGATTTTACAAAATTTTCTAAAAATGAAAAGTGGTGGTATTGTCCATAGCAACAAAGTATATTCTAACTTTCATTTGTCTGTTGCGTCTCAAAATTATAAACAGAATTTGATTGGTTGCTATGATCAATACCTCTACTTCATTAGATCTCATTTGCAAAATTCTTAAATTCAATAAAGAGCGAGGGGGTGAGTTGCCACTGGAACGGCGTAAAAACACCATTAACGGCACCACAAATAGTACCCCTCGGGGCTCCATCTGCCCCCGGACTCCCAGATTTTTGTACACAGCCCTATGGGGCTGTGAGTCCAACAGTAGTAAGTGCAGCATATAGCTGTAGTTACTGGTGGACACGACAGTGACGCTCCTAATTGAATTGACCCCATTGTGAGTGTCTCAAAAAAAACATAATATATTTTTTATTTTTTTATTTGTAAGATATTATTTATTTGTGATCTTATGTGACTCTATCCTCTTTTGATACTTTCCACTCAGCTCACTTTACAATTGTTACAACAGAATAAGATCATATTTTTAATTATGTAAATAGCAGAGCTACTTAGGAGCTTCTTACCTGTATATGATAGTGTTATTATTGCCTTTCATTAACCTCTTACTTATAAAGAAATATGTTTCACTATAAATTCTTGACTACATATATAGAGCCATCCCTTCATTCGGAATGGGTATGAAATACAGCCGGCCGCAGGACAGGAGCAGAGTGCGACGCAGCGGAAGCCCGACAGCGCTGGAAATCCAGATCGTGGATAGGTAAGTATCCACTAACCTAACCTAACCCCCCTAACCCTCCTTAGGGGTGCCTAACCCTAACTTCCCCCCCAAGTGCCGTACCCTAATCCCCCCTCTAACTGCCTAACCCTAACCACCCCCTTCCCAGCTACCTAAACCTAAGTCCCCCGGGGGGGTGCCTAACCCTAAGTCCCCACTGGGGGTGCCTAACCCTAACCCTCCCTCCCTATAGCCTAACGCTAACCCTCCCGGGGGGGTGCCTAACCCTGTCCACCCCGGGAGCCCTAAAGCTAACCCTCCCCCCCCGCGGCTGTCCACTCGCGGCGTCCTGCATCACTACGATCGTGATGCCGGGCGCCGGTCTCCCGGCGTCGGGGAAATGCGGTCGTCTACATCTAGACGCCCGGCATTTCACCCTTGCCGGGATAAGACAGTCGGGAAGCCAGCTGCCGGTATATAGGCAGTCGGCTTCCCGATTGCTTCCCCTTCATTCTCTAAGGGCCATATTCAAAATGGGGCAAAAAGTCAGTTATCGGTGATAATTTATCACCGATGACGTCATTTTCCTCAGTTTCACTTATCCCCATATTCAATTTCAAAGACTTTTTGCAGGTGGGAAAAGTCTTTGTTAAAAAACGGGGATTAAGTTTTCACCACTGTTTAGGTGGCGAAAAAAAGTGCAGAATTGGGGTTTATGGGTGCAGAATAAAAAAAAAAACCTGCAGGCTTAGGAATGTCCCCCTAATGTAATCTGTGTCAAAAAAATAAAAAATAAATCCTTAGGACACCCCAAAAAAGATACTTTCATTTTGGGGATGAAAAAAAACTTTGTTGGGGGACAAACTTTAAAACTAGTGAAATTGACTCAGGGGGGGTCCCCAAGTATGTGGCAGGTGTTTTCTAGAATGCGGGTGGTAGCTGCAGGTGGATTTTTGAAGAATTAAAAAAATTACTTTTGGGACTTAAAAATATGCTTGCACCCATTTTCATGTACCCCAAATTTGATGGCCATAGTTATTTTTCCCCAAAAAAAACCTAAGTGCTATTCTTCACCACTTCTTCTAAAGCCGCATTTATGCACCTACAGATCTGCCCAGCTATTTTGTTGCTCATGGCGTGGCGTGAGTCGCGCCATGGACTTGTGGCGTGGCGTGCATGCCTCTGAGTCGCGCCATGGACTTGTGGCATACTGTGGTATTCTTCAACGAAGGATATGCTACGGCATGTAATACAGTGCTTAACCGCTGGGTGGCGAGTGCTCCACTGTTGTAATTGCATGTAATACAGTGCTTAACCGCTGGGTGGCGAGTGCTCCACTGTTGTAATTTGTACGGAATCCCTTGTACTAAATGCCATACTGTTAAACTTACAGTAAATTGGATGGATATCACATTCACAGCATTTGCATGTTCGCACAACCAATTTTTTTAATGTCACATAATGTACATACAGTACAGTACTGTACCGTACAGTAAGATCTTATAACAGGATGCAAATCACTGTACATACGGTGCAGTAACTGAACAGTAGAGAAGTTGCCCGAGTTGTTATCACGGTATAACTGATACTGTAGATTAATGAGATGCACGCACAGCTTTCACTGAAATGGGATGAATTACAGTATGACAATTTTTTTTTTTATTAAAAACAGCAGCGGGAGGAGAGCACAAGGATGATGCCGCTCTGTGCTGTTCACTGTAGATGTCGTGTGGGCTAGTGGTTAGGTGATCTCTTTGGAAGAATTATGATCCCGGGTTCGATCCCTGGAAAAGAATATACCGTACCGTATACTGTATATTTTTTTTATTGGCACTGTCTGCTCTGGACACTATAGTGAAACTACTTTAGTAGTGTTGTACTGTAATACTGTAGTTTTGTTGTTTAAAAGGCTGCTTAAAAGTAAGACATTACAAACTGATTGTGTGTTTAAATAGTGCAAAACTTTCGTCAATGTCTGCGCTGTGGTGGCTGTCTGCTTCGAGGGGTTGCAATGGGATTTCATGCGCATGCCCAGTGGAGGGGTTACAATGGGATCTGTAGCACCAAGAGAGGGCTCTGTTTTTCAAACTGTGCGCCTAAAACGCAAACATGCGACAACGTAAATGCGGTCTCAGCCTTACACACTATAGCGACGTCTCTTGGACTGTGTCTGAGAGTGGTTTCTGTCTGTGAGAGAGCTCTCTGTGATCAAAGCTGACTGTGCGTTTAAAGCGCAGAATAGCATTTCATCGCAAACTTGTGACAATGGTGATGTTGTTCCAACCTTGCACACTATAGTGATTTCTCATGTCCAGTAAGTACGGCAGTAGTGGGATCTGTAAGAGAGAGAGCTCTCTGTATTACACGGTTGGCGCTATGGTGGCTGTCAGCCATCTGCGATGAATTAGAAATGGAGGGGGTACAATGGGATCTGTGGCGCCAAGCCATACGCCATGTAACGCTATGCCATAGCGTATGGAAGATCATCACTGAGCATGCGCATTTGGCTGTATTACTGCCGTCGGTATGCTGTTGAATTTCCATCTCTGGCGGGCGCATGCCCAGTAGGAGGGTTGCGATGGGATTTCTGGCGCATGCCCAGTGGGATGAGAGTAATACACAGTGCATCAGGTCCCTTTCCACCAAATCAAGCAAGAGCCTCTTATTACCATAATAAAGGATGCTTTGTTAATCCATTTAGTGTAAGCAGTCAGCTCTGCCCTAGTGTTCTAAAAAATGCTACGAATAGTGACCATTGCCAAGGACACCATCCCCCATCTGCAAGGACAACTAGTGTGCCGCTATGAATGTGTCTGTACTGTATATTAAAAACTGACGGTGCCGTTGAATTTTGCACCACACAATAGTGATTTCATAACTGCAGAAACTGGTAGTGAATGGACTGTATAGAATGAGAGAGAGGGCTCTGTATTACAAACTGCACCTAAAGCGCAAAACGCAAACATGCGACAATGTAGATGCGGTCTCAGCCTTACACACTATAGCAACGTCTCTTGGACTGTGTCTGAGAGTGGTTTCTGTCTGTGAGAGAGCTCTCTGTGTTCAAAGCTGACTGTGCGTTTGAAGCGCAAAATAGCGTTGCATCGCAAACTTGTGACAATGGTGATGCAGTTCCAACCTTGCACACTATAGTGGTTTCTCATGTCCAGTAAGTACAGTAGTAGTGGGATCTGTATGAGAAAGAGCTCTCTGTATTACACGGTTGGCGCTATGGTGGCTGTCAGCCATCTGCAATGGATTAGAAATGGAGGGGGTACAATGGGATCTGTGGCGCCAAGCCATACGCCATGTAGCGATATGCCATGGCATATGGAAGATCATCACTGAGCATGCGCATTTGGCTGTATTACTGCAGTCAGTCTGCTGTTGAATTTCCATCTCTGGCAGGCGCATGCCCAGTAGGAGGGTTGCGATGGGATTTCTGGTGCATGCCCAGTGGGCCGAGAGTCATACACAGTGCATCAGGTCCCTTCCCCCAAAGCAAGCAAGAGCCTCTCATTACCATAATAAAGGATGCTTTGTTAATCCATTTAGTGTAAGCAGTCAGCTCTGCCCTAGTGTCCTGAAAAATGCTACGAATAGTGACCATTGCCAAGGACACCATCCCCCATCTGCAAGGACAACTAGTGTGCCGCTATGAATGTGTCTGTACTGTATATTAAAAACTGATGGTGACGGAGTCCTCGTGGGAAAAGTTGGTCATCTGGAAGCGAAAATTGACAACTTGAAAGAAGAGCTGAAGGAAGGGCTGAAGGACACCATTGCAGAAGCAATGAAAGAAGCAATCCAGCAAAGTAAAGAAGAATGGCAAGAGGCCGCTGCCCAGAGTACCAGGAAGAGACATGACCAGGCAATCAAGTATGAAATGGTCACACCGGATGAATTTGAGCCTGAGGATAACGACAATGATTTCATCTTGGAGACTGACCCATCCTTCCACTTGCTAGATATGGACAATACAGTGGCATCAGAGCACTTGGACATGACACCAGTGCCATCATGCAGCCTGCCTCAGTGGAAGAGTACACCAGTGGCATCATATCACCTGCCTTAACGGTCAGTTGAAGAATCGAGGATCAACAATGCAAGCATGCCTGTACTTTCACCAGGAACGCCTGTCATGTCGAGCACCCCAGCACCACTGACTGTATTTGGAACACCCTTACCGGATATACCACTGGCTGTAATCAACATTGACAAGGACAATGAAATTTCCAGAGCTGTCAATTGTGAGATGCATCGATATGCGCAAGCAATATTTCAAGAACACGTGCCCTATGACCTGTATTGCAATTGGACCAAGCGGGTGAACTTTGATGGAAGTCGGAAGAAAGTGCCAATCCCCAACAATTTAAGAGAAGATATCCTCTCAAGATGCCGGACAAGATTCAGGATTGGAAAAGAGGAACTTACCCAGATAAAGGACACGTTGAATGGGGTGCTGCGCATGCCAAGGAAACATGCATGGAGGACAGTCACGCATACAAGTACAGATCTTCAATCAACAAACACGACTTGAAGGGACTTGTCAGAAGATAGGAAGACCCGGCGCCGCCGCTGGCCAGGACGTGGCAGCAGCAGAAGAAAGAAGCTGAGGACAGGAGAGGACTAAAGGGGTGGAAAGCAAAAGAGCTAAAGATGTTCCCCCCAAAAGCCTCTTCCACCATAACAGATAGGCCCTATGTGAGGACAACGGAACATTAAACCAAACCTACAGTAGACCAACAGGTCTGAAGAGAGGAAGACCCGTGTGAAGAGAGAAGCGGAGGACAGGAGAGGACTACAGGGGTGGAAAGCAAAAGAGCTAAAGAAGGTTCCCCCCTCAAAGCCTCTTCCACCATAACAGGTACCGGTAGGCCCTCTGTGAGGCCAACTGTACTGTACATTAATATTGTAGTTTGTTAGGCTGGTGAGATACAGTAGGGCTGATATTAATGTTACAGTAGATTAGTGTGACACACTATTAGAGCAGGAAAGGGCCTTGCATGGCATATTCTCTCTCCTACAGGGACCTCTGTGTGGGATTGAGTGGGACGAAGAAAAAGAGTATCTCCGGTGAGTACTGTATGTACCGTACCTGTGTGTCTGTCTTTTACTGTCTGTTCGTCTCTGCCTATCCTCCTTTCTTCAGGGCATACAGTGGACCTTGCACTCCGATGCAAGGTAGAGTCTGCACCTGGTATAGGTGAAACTCTGGATCTGAGGCCAAAAGTTCCAGTGATGATTTTAACTTAAAAGCCTAATCTTTTTGTGTAGTCCTCGGTCCAGTAGGGCGTATCGGTCGGCATTGAGGAAGGACTGTTCTCACGTCATCTACTTCCTCCCAGGTACTGTACAGTAGTCATGTCTGTGTCCAGCTTGGAACTCCAGGACATGCCAGCGGCAGAAGAAAGAAGCGGGGGACAGTAGAGGACTACGGGGGTGGAAAGCTAAAGAAGTCCCCCCCCCTCTGTACAGCATGTTACTGTAGGTTAAATAAAAATTGTCATTAATTTATAAAATTGGTGTTTGTACTGTATGTAATTCAGTCTTTAAGTGCGCCTGAGACCCAACACGTGCATCTGTCATTAAAAAGGTACAAAAAGTCAATAACTCACAGATGCAGGGGTGTATCTTCCTATTGGCCAGGATTTCACTCACCAGGGGTGTACAGTATCCCTGTTGCCCATACCAGTGATTTCACAGCTGCCCGGCACTTACAGTAGTATACAGTACAGTAAACATACAGTACTGTACACACTGAGGGCCGTTTTCAATTTAGGGGTCTATTTACTTTTTTTAGCCGATCTCGTCTTTTCACTCCAAGGGGTCTATTTACTGTACTAAGCAGTGTTAGGAGACAGAGTGAAAAGTGATAAAAAAGTGATAAGGTGTCAGTCAATCAGCTCCCAACTGTCATTTTTCAAGCACAGCCTGTGAGATGACAGTTGGGAGCAGATTGGTTGGCACTTTTTCACCCATTGGAGCGAAAAGATGTGATCGGCTAAAAAAAGTTTTGCCGATTACGTCATTTCGCCAGGCGTAAAATTATCGCTGTATTCAATTTGAAAACTTTTCCGCCTACCGTAGGCGGGAAGTCAATGCAATGTACAGTAAGACAGTATGTGAAAAAGTTTCGCCTACTGCATGAATAGCAGGTGGAAAAAATTGGTGAATTGGGGGTGCAACATTGCGGGAAGCCTTCAACATGCAGCCTTAAGACAGTCCCCTAAAGGTACTGTAAACTGCGCAATTTTAAAAAAATAAAAACAGTCAGAACACCCAAAAAATTCACTTTCATTTTGGGGGCGGAAGAAAAAAAATTTGGGGGAAAAAGTTAAACATGTAGGGGTAGAAGTTACTGTACTGTATGTTGCCCTTAGCAACCAATCAGAGTCTACTTCTCATTTATCTACAGTAGCACCTTCTAGAAGATAATACCTGGAATCTGATTGGTTGCTTTGGGTAACATCACTTCTTAATAGAACTCCCATCTTAGTAAATTTACCCCCTAATATATAAAATGTACTGAGTTTAGTAAGGGTTGGATAACAATACTGAACAAAAGTAGCGAAGAATTTTTTTAAAAAAAGCGCTACATGGGTATACCGTAGATCTGGGCATGCGCCTGAGATACGATGACGTACAGTATTGTAGGACACACTCAAGCCAGGTGCAACCTAGGTATTGCAGGTGGCTGTAGTGTAATGGTAAATAATCAAACCAATACATTACGTCGCTTGTACAACCCTTTTGCGGGTTCGAAACTTGAAAGGTTACACTTTTTATTTTTTATTATTATTACACAGTCAAGGTTACACTTTTTTGTCATAAAGTACTGTGGCATAGAAATACCAGAATTTCTGGATAATGTATTAGTGAAGATTTAAAACAAAATAAAATTACCATATACAGTATATATTTTAAAGGTCTCGAACCAGGGGGACAAGAAAATGGTAGATGCAGTAGGGCTAGGCATTAGCCCCCTAGACTACTGCATCTACTGTACTGTAGTTCCTGGAGTCATGGAATCTCTACAATGTCTACCGTAAGTCCGGGACAGGGTCGACAGTATTGTACTTACTATAATACAGATAACTGGGCATGAGCAGTGCTATGAGACTCAATACGCCACAGTGTAGCGTGCAACTAGCAATGCGGTATGTGGCGTACCGTATGGAGCAACAAACTACAGTACTGTAGCTGGGCACATTTACAGTACATACAGTATAATATATTGAGTTTTGTAAGGGTTGGATAACAATACTGAACTACAGTACTATAGTGAACATTTTAAAAAATAAATAAATTATCAAGTTATCGAACAGAAGGAGAGAAGTGTAAGCAAGACGGATCACCTAACCCCTTGCTCACAAGTCTCTCCTAGTAAGAATTGCATCTGTCCTCTACAGTACTTTATGTGACATCTACAGTACCGTACTATGAAGTACTCAGGCGTCTGTAGCGTAGAGGTAAGAAATCAAACTTCTACATTGCAGACGTCTGTACAACCCGATTCCGGGTTCGAAACCTGGAAGCTTAAACTTTTTTTTTTTTTTTTTTATTATTATTATTAGACAGTCAAGGTTACACTTATTATTTTTAATATTATTATTACACAGTCAGTGTGTAATACGGAGATCCCACTTTCACTGTGTGAATCATGACCCGCTACTGTATGATCTTCCATACTGTATGCCATGGCATAGCGCTACAAGGGTATGGCTATGGCGCAGCACCACTGGCAATGCATTGCAACCCCGGCACTGGCCACGCGCCAGAGATCCTATTTGTACCGTAACCCCTCAGAACTGGCTATGTCTCCACAGCGCCAACTGTGCAGACATTGACGCAATTTTGCGGTTTAAATGTAGAGTCAATTTGTAATGCAGAGACCTCACTCTCAAACAGAGTCAACTATCAGTTACTGAACTCATTAAATCACTAAAATTTCCAAGTCTGGGACAGCATCGACATTGACGCAAGTTTGCGCTCTAGAGCAGTCAGTTTGTAATACAGAGACTTCCCTCCCAAACAAACCCCACTACTGTAGCACTTTCTGAAGTCATGAAATGAGTATTGTGTATACTGTAAGTCTCAGACAGTGCAGAATGACACAAGTGTGAAAATTCAACAGTACTGTAGCAATACAGACAACTGGGCATGTGCCATGGCATAGTGCTACTTGGTTTATGGCTTGGCTCCACTGGGCATGCGGCACACATTCCATTGTCATTATAACCCCTCCACTGGGCATGCACTGACATTGACGCAATTTTGCAGTTTAAACGCAGAGTCAGTTTGTAATACAGAGCCCACTCTCTTTAACAGAGCCCACTACCAGTTGATGGTCATAAAGAATCACTATAATGTCCAAGTTTGGGTCAGCGCCGGCATTGACGCAAGTTTGCGTTCTAAGGTACAGTACTGTATGTACAGTAATAAAAATCCAAATTTCGCTGTTTGACTCCCGAAGCACTGGGCATGCGCTCCACATGTACTGTATTGAATACTGAATATTTTAAGTGAAGATTTTAAAAATAAAAAAAAAACATATTTTCAAGGTCTTGAACCCACGGAACAAGAAGAGGGGAGAAGCAGTGAGACTCGGCATTAGACCGCTAGGCCACACGCTTCACCCATTACTAGAATTCTGTAGTTTGTAAAGTAATGAAACCACTACAATGTCTAAGTCTGGGACAGTGCCGACAGTATTTACATTTGCGCAAGTATGATTTCAACCGCACAGTCACTGGGTAATACAGAGCTTAATGATTTCAAACTTTATTAGACATTCTTCTACCGCTTTATTATACTGTACATTCCTGAATCCATGTAATCAGGAAAACGCTGTAATACTGTATAGTGTACCGAATCACCGCTTCTGTCAACCAATCATCGGGCGGTGATACAAAACATACCGTACGGTACATTGGAAATCACACGCATGCGCTATGTAGTTTAGGAAAAGTGACACCTGGTGGGCAAAATGTTGTATTACACGTAATGAAATCAGACGCATGCGCTATGTAGTTTAGGAAAAGTGACATGTGGTGGGCAAAAAGTTGTATTACACGTAATGACTTTTTTCATTACTAAACTTTCTTTGTGGCGTGACTCATGGTGTGATGTGTGGCGCGCCATGCGTGGTGTGAGAGATAACGCTGTGATGCCACGTGATAGCTGGGCACATCGGTACCGTGGCTATTTAAAAAGCCCGACTACCTTCAGCAGGCCAAATTGCCCTGCACGCGCCCTATACTTTATCCCTGAAAAAAACGTTGATGATGGCGAAAGGTCCAACCTCGGACTTTTCGCCTCAAATTGAATATGGCCCTAAATCTCATAAAGGAGGCACCGTAATAGTTCTCTTCATCTCAGTCTTTAGCTTCTCAGCCTGCAGATTTCACACATTTTCCTATGATTGCTCGTATCTAAGATGAACCTTCATCCTTTCCACCACTGTATTACATTCCATTATCAACTCTGAGCTTATATACTGTGCTAAACCTCATTTCTTCTTCAGCTTTTGAAAACAATCATTCATAAAACAAAGAAATAAGGAAGCTAAATATATTTTAAAATACATTTATTAAGAGTTTTTATCTCAATTAAAATGTCACTTTTTACTCTGCAATATAATTTGGAGATTATGGAATAAGAATGGTCAGTGCTCCCACAAGCTTGTCCTATAAGAGGACCAAGATGGTGGAAGCCTCATGACTCACAGGGTCATCCTTCAGCACTTAGGAGAGGAAAAAAACCTTTGGGGGAAACCTATGAGGAACTTTGGCTTGCCAATCGGATCCCTCACAATGTCCCCAGCGGTGGCGCGCTCAATTCTGTGTGTGCGCAGAGGGACTTCTGGGTAATAAACCTGGAAGTCCCTCTAGCATCTACTTATTGCAAAGGACTGGACAGCTCTTATCAGGAGAGCTGCCATTTGCGATTTGATCGCATTTCTAAGTACACACTGGTGTAAATAACGTACCCGATAAGTGGTGGGCTGTACCACATTGCAGATGTGATGTTTAGTACATCCCGCCCACAGTATGAAATAACAGTGTGAACAATACAATGATAAGGCAGCGAGGATAAAAGTAGAGCAGCAGCTCCTTGACTTATAATATGAAGCACACAATAAATCAGTAATATCAACAACATATGACATAATCACTGACTGTCACGCCCTTATACACTAGGGACCTCATTCAGAGTCAGTCGAAGCGGCCGCACGGTCGTACGGGAAAAGGGTCTGGATATGCAAATGATTCCCTCACAAGTTGCGTCCCCTAAGTTCGGATCGGTAGCTGGCCGACCAAGGGGAGGAAGCGGCCGGAATTCAAAAAAATACGCTCCCTTCTCTTACGCATTGCACGTCATCTCCGGGCATTTATCACACACAGATGCAGGCATCACGGATTTCTCAGACCAATGGGGGGCACTGCTGAATTAGGCCCTGAGAGTGTCAGAAATGTTGAAGCTGGTATATTGGCTGAGACAAGATCAGTTTAAAATTGAATCGCAGTGACACCATCTTGCGACTGGCTGCAAGACGCCATTTTGTGAATGGCCGCCTAAGCGCAATTTTAGATAAACTCACTCTTTAGTACATGTGGAGATTTTACTATTAGCATCATGCGATTGCATCTGTGACCATCGCCATAAGTTACGGCGATTCACCAAAAGCCCATTTCATGACTTTACATAGTTTGGGTGCTCTGGATAAAGTGTATATTATTATAATTCCCCTAAAGGATATATTGCATTAGCTAAACAGAGCAAATGGCCACGTGACAACTAGTCTGTGTAGACAAGCTTCCTGGATGTAACATCTGCTCTCACTCCAGGTGGCCCTGCTCGAATACACACCTTACATTAGCAGGCTTCCTGAAATAAAATACCTTCAAAGCCAAGAGTGTTATCTTAAGTTTTGGGTCTTGTAGCTGTGCTAATTTGCATTTACACAAGAGCCTGGGAGAACAAAGGACTTTACTTTTGAGCCTGGGAAGGGTGAGGGCTGCTGAGAGAGGGGGCGTGTGGAACTATAAAGCTCAGCATTCCACACTGCTAGGTGTTCACTTAGTTTAAGTGAGATTTAAGTGCACCATTTCTCATACACACATTAATATGCACAATTGCGCTGGTAACTAATTGCATATTAGCGAATGCATAAGATCCTATATGAAAACGCTGTTCATTAGCTTTATGCACACGCATCTGCTCCAAGTTAACTAGCGTCTTTATATCAAACCCTGCATACTCACACATTACATATCCACTTACAAGGTTCCATAAGCTTTAAGGGATAAGATTTAAATTCGTTCATTTAGTATAAATGCAGTGAAATAAAGATTATTTGGTAACTAAGGTTTTATACATGCTAAGTAAGCCGTGTTTGGTTTTGTACTGATGCGTACTCTTTCAACAGAATTCCAGTATTATCGGTGTGGAGATCACATCATGCATTCTCAACTTATGGACCGCAGAGACTTCAAGCAACAAAATGTATATTATATGAACAACTGTTAGGATGTTGCATTGGGCAGGAAACCAGAGACCCTCAGTTGTTGGAGGCTTGGTTGTGTCTATTTGAATCAGCCTGTTAAATGCTGTGTAACAGATACATCCCCCTTGAGGACTAATGGCATCAGCAACAAACTTCTCTATTGTGTTGTCTATTTCTGGGGGGTATAAATATGTGTGCTCCAACACTGGGTCTTAGTCTTCTTGCTGAATGCTGACTGATGAGGGGTTTCTTGCTGATGCCTAACATCTGGACCAGAGAGCGCTGCATATGTATACTGTACTTGGGTCTGTATAATTCCTTTGCGCCGAATTGTGTATGGATCAATAGCTGTAACTGCCTGTACTTTTACTTGAATAATACTTTGTGCTTTGGAACCACACGTTCTAGGTCTGAAGTCTTTATTTACTGTATGACTGCGTACACAAATTAGCGTCATCCTTAGAAGGTATAGGCAGGATATTAGAAGGTATAGGCAGGATATTAGAAGGTATAGGAAGGAGTGTATAGAGGTTCAAATATAGATTCCTTAGTTGGGGGCTCATAGTGAAGTCACTTACCTACTCACACGGCACATACGGTTATCGATATCTCAGCAAAGGGTGGAGTGGCCACATACAGGGTTTACCTGCAACCGCTTTGTGCTAAGAGATCGCTATCCGTTTCCATGTGAGCCAAGGAAGCTGACTAGAATCCAGGGACAAGAGAGGAAAAAGTTTGTTTTCCTTTGATGATAGACCCTAACGTTTAAAGGGGCACCGGAGTATTGAGTACGATGCTGAGTCGCAGTTTTGCGCACAGTAAAGACGCATTTTTGCGTACACAGCTAAAAAGTTGTCATACGGTTGTGTGGTAGTCGCATTATTGTGTATGCGACTGGTTGCACAATAGCGTATACGTACTTCCGGTAGTGCTGCCACGTGTTTAAATAAAGCTGTTGAGGTTTACATTTTTCAATTGTGATCAATATCTGGGTTAACGTGTATTTTTCTGCGCAGGAAAAAGTGTGTAACAGTGGGTATTTATTGTGAGTATTTGTTGGTAGGGGTAACTTGTTCCCTACAGTTAGAGGTACCGTATGACCTTTAAGGGCTAGGTGCTAGCCGCACGGTAAGCAGCTTACCGTTCAGTACACAGAGCAGGTGTATGGTTTGTTATTTTTGTCAGGGACCGGCTCTCAGTGTGATTGCAGTGTTCAATAATTAGGGTGGGTTGTTTGAGCATTGTAGTTGAGCCGCACTAGGAAACTTGTGATTGTGAGCTGAGAGATAATAGGTGTGCAGGGGCATCTAGAAATTTCTTCCGTAGGTGAGCGGGGGCATCTAGAAATTTCTTCCGTAGGTGAGTGGGGGCATCTGGAAACTTATTCCATAGGTAAGTGAGAGTATCTAGATTGTCTTTCACCAATTTAAATCTTTATTGAAAAACTTAGGGTTCTCCCAGGATGAGGGCCAAGCAATCGGTAGAGATATTAAATGATTTGCTGCTGTTGGAAGTGCCACTTGGGTCGGCGCGGCATATTATGCATATTAAGTACGGTGCCAATGCAACCAGGTATTGTGATTTATGGTTTAATATGATGAGGAAGAGTGTTAGACCGTTTTCCAGAATTGGTAGTTTTGATAAAAATGTACTAGATAATGTCTGGGATCACATCAGTCTGATGCGCTCCCGAGAGAAAAAAGTAAAATATTATGAATGTTTAAAGTTGTGGCAGCATGAAGGGGATGCGTGGCTTAAAAATACGCAAGCGACGCAAACTAGCACTGTGAGCACATTGCCAGAGAATACATCCGCGACGCTGAATTGCAATACGGGCGAGCCGCAGAATGGCGCAAACGTGCGGCAAGGTAGCATTGTGGAGAGTATTGCCAGCAGTTCACGCTCACCTCCCCCACCTTATGTGGATGGAGGTGCAAGTACAGTTACCAAAAATACCCATAAAAATGTAACAAGCAATTTGTCCCCTCTCTTAAGCAACCATAAGGAAAATGTTTATGATGTGGATGATGAGCCTATTGTAATGTCTGCCATTTCCCATGCTGTGCAAATGATAGATGCTGCATCACCACAATCACGAGTGGTGCCGCCATCTTCATCGGTAACAGCAAGGGAAGTGCTAACATTCTCTGCACCGTAGAGGATTGTTAATAGCATACGTAGCAGCAACAGATTAAACCCCCAGCCAGGTAACAAGGTCAAAGATAGCAGCGCTGTCGGTCTGCATCCCATTCGGACAATAACCGTTCCGAATGGAAATGCAGATGCGAACGATGTAGTGCCCACGAGGGAAGTGGTAATGCATTGTCCTTGGACAAGAGCAGAACTAAATTCCATCATAAATGATTTCCCCGATCCCAAAAAGGAACTAGCCAAATGTCAAAGATTTTTGAGGAATTTGGGTTATTCTCATGAGACAACTAATAAAGATTGGCGTGTGGTGTTAAGGGCCTGTCTACCACGCAATACCGACATGACAAAATTTATCACGGATTGTGTATTGGATGGTGATGTTCCCTTAACAGACCAAGTAAATCAAGATAATATTTCCCGCATCATAACTCAATTGGGTATATATTTTCCAGTAGTAGTTAACTGGAACAAAATTTTCACCATAAAGCAAAAGGAGAGTGAATCTGCAGAAGATTATTGCGACCGGGCTCTGCAGGCTATCACCCAGTACACTGGGTTAGAAGATATTAAAGATAGCACTCACCACAGGGGAATGATAGTCAAGGTACTAATGGACAGTCTGAAAGACGACTTAAAGACTCAGGTTCAGACCTCACAACCTGGCTGGAGGGGAGTCACAATAGATACACTCATAGAATCTGCCATAGAACATGATAAAAATATCACAAAGAAGAGAGACCCAGAGCGAAAAATACCGCTCACTGTAGGGAGGTTAACCGGCCAGTGGAGATACAAGGCGGAGACAGGGCCGATGGCGTGGACCTGTCAATTGCGAGCTTGTGCCGGGAGGATTGAAAAGGTGACGGTGAGATATCTGAGCTAAATAAATGTGTAGATCAGTGCTTCCAGCAATGGAGTGGTCTGCTGTGGTCATTGTAGTTCTGTTTTTCCAGAGTTACTGTCGTGATGATCTGTTTGGGGATACTCAGTGTCTGTGATGGAGGACCGATTGAGGAAATGGGAGCTGATGGCATGCTGATGGAGTGGAATCAGGAGGAGCGCAATGCCAATCAGGGGAGTGTCTGACCAATCTTAGTACTGTTATTGTGTTACCTGGGAAGACTAGCCCCAGAAGTTATGACCCTCACACATGTTGAAATGCTTGGTATACATATATTTAGACATGCATAGAATGCATTATTGAAATGTTATTTTTAAAACACCTCAGATAATGTAAAGTCTAAAATCCCCTTCAAGACTGCTTTTATAAGACTGGTGCATCCCCACACCTTTCACATGATCTTCCAAGATCCACGGTGTGCACATAATAGTAGTTTTATGTCCCCACTCAGAGACACATTATTGATGGATTAAGAACCACCTTGTGCCATCCCATAATAACACTAAATAATATGTAAATGTAAGCCTAAATTAAATTCTAATAGCAGATTGTGATAGCATGTTGGTCGCTATCAAAGGGTGAACTGTCGAAGCTGGATTATTGGCTGAGACAAGAACAGTTTAAAATTGAATCGAAGTGACACCATCTTGCGACTGGCCGCAAGACGCCATTTTGCGAATGGCTGCCTAAGTGCCATTTTAGATAAACTCACTCTTTAGTACATGTGGCGATATTACTATTAGCATCATGCGATTGCATCTGTGACCATCGCCATAAGTTACGGCGATTCACCAAAAGCCCATTTCATGACTTTACGTAGTTTGGGTGCTCTGGATAAAGTGTATATTATTATAATTCCCCTAAAGGATATATTGCATTAGCTAAACAGAGCAAATGGCCACATGACAACTAGCCTGTGTAGACAAGCTTCCTGGATATAACGTCTGCTCTCACTCCAGGTGGCCCTGCTCGAATACACACCTTACATTAGCAGGCTTCCTGAAATAAAATACCTTCAAAGCCAAGAGTGTTATCTTAGGTTTTGGGTCTTGTAGCTGTGCTAATTTGCATTTACACAAGAGCCTGGGAGAACAAAGGACTTTGCTTTTGAGCCTGGGAAGGGTGAGGGCTGCTGAGAGAGGGGGGCGTGTGGAACTATAAGGCTCAGCATTCCACACTGCTAGGTGTTCACTTAGTTTAAGTGAGATTTAAGTGCACCATTTCTCATACACACATTAATACGCACAATTGCGCTGGTAACTAATCGCATATTAGCAAATGCATAAGATCCTATATGAAAACGCTGTTCATTAGCTTTATGCACATGCATCTGCTCCAAGTTAACTAGCGGCTTTATATCAAACCCCGCATACTCACACATTACATATCCACATACAAGGTTCCATAAGCTTTAAGGGATAAGATTTAAGTTTGTTCATTTAGTATAAATGCTGTGAAATAAAGATTATTTGGTAACTAAGGTTTTATACATGCTAAGTAAGCCGTGTTTGGTTTTGGCTTTGGATCTGTGCAGTATGTCCTTCAAGGTTTTGGATCTGGATTTGGTTTTGCAAAACCACCCTCAAGTGTTTTGGTTTTTAAAAAAATATATAGATAAAAAGTATTAAAAACAGCTAAAATCATGCAATGTATGCAATCCAAAACCCGAAATTCGGATTTAAAATCCGAATTCCGAACCGCAAAAAGATCAGAACCGCGACTCGGATTTACCCGGATCTCCTCAGGAGATCAGAACCGCGACTCGGATTTACCCAGATTGACGAAATTCGGGTGGATTCATATGTCTGGAGTACCGAACCGCACATCTCTACTTATAATATAATATGTTCATGGTGTGGGGGGGCACTGAAGAAGACATTGCAGAAATGATGACTAAGGTAAATCAGTTGGATCCAGATATCAAATTCACATTTGAAATAAATCGCGATGAGATACACTATTTGGATGTACTGATTAAAAATGATGAGGGAATACTCAACACATCAGTGTATCGTAAACCAACCTATGCTAACAATCTTCTATTAGCCTCCAGTTACCACCCTGCCCCCTTAAAAAAAGGATTACCGTTCTCTCAATTCCTGAGAGTACATCATATCTGTTCTAACAAGGAGGAAGAAGAAACGCAGATGGACATCACGTTCAACAAATTCCTGCAGAGAGGGTATCCCAAAAAAATGTTATTTGAAACCAGAGAAAAGGCTTTATCAATTCCAAGGAAGGACACATTGCGGAAGTCCGGACAAAAGTGGTGACGGGTGTACGGGTGTACACCATCTGGTGGGTGATTTTCACATGTATTTAAGGTACGATTCTGTATGCTTTTAATTATTCCTGATGAAAAATGTACATTCAATTTGAAAAGTTGAACTTGAGGGGACTGACTGAATAACTGCGAGTGCTGCCTATTCATTGCCACTTACTATATATATATAATATATATATATAAATTTGTATATATATATATATATATATATATATATATATATATATATACAAATTTATATCTCTATAATATACCACCAACTGCACACATAAGCAGAACTCAGACACACCACACAGATGAAGCAGTGCACTGCAAATTGGGGCCCTTATGTACATGGGTACTTCATTAGTGTTGTGACAATATAATATGAAGTTATTTGCATTACTTATTTGTCATTTCCATTTGGACTACTGAAGAAATTTATATCGGATACATATTAGATTTTTTAATGAGGGAAAAAATATATATGGTGGTTACGGTATTCAAATACAATTTATATGGAAATATTGTGTATTGTGCATTTACTACTAACTACACTATTATTTGGTGGAAGTATACAACTTATATACTTGATATACCTATATTACAAATTACAAATGATTTTGGTCATCTGTCATTTCGCGAGGTTTAAGTATATGTAACAGCTTATACTTACAACTGTTCGGCTTGGTACGAGTAAGTCATTTTCTTGTTTTGCCAAGACACTGGATGCTACGGAGAGCAGCGCCAGGATGGAGGTGAGTATACGATCTTTTTTGCAGGTCATTCCACACAGATATCTACATTGGAGAAGAGGACAGACCGGCTGGTACAGGTAAGTATGTGTGATTGATGTATGTGTGTAATAAACTTGTGCTATCTAAGGTGTGTGTGTTATGTCTTTATTTAACTATTTATTTTACAGTGGAGGTACTGGTGCTGGCCGCCTGCTGGCACTTATAGTTCCACAAGTGCCAAAGGGCAGGCATGCTGGCACCTGTAGTTCCACTGTAAAGTACAATAGTTAACTTTGATTCTACACTTTACTACCCCTGTACCCACAGCCCAGGGGTGCTGGGAAGAGCCCCGGGCTTCAGACCATGCCTGGGGTTTCAGGAGAGGGGTGACCCCTTTTTGCGGGGGGTCCACACCTCCCCTGAGATCCCCGGCTTGGTCTGACCAGCTTGGGGTGAGAATGCTTTGGCCTTGGAGACCCGGTAATAGGGTCTCCTGGCTGTGGCATTACACCCCGGTCGGTTTGAGACGGGTGCAGATTTTAAATATAGTGGGACCCCTACGCATTTATTCCCGCTTATATTTAAAACCAGGACTGGCCCTGAAGCCTGGTTCTGGTTCCTAAATTACGGCGGAACCCTACTCATTTTGTTCCCCATAATTTTTGGAACCAGGACCTGCTGACAAGTCCTTGGCTGGTTCTGCTTTTGGGGGGGACCTCACGTCATTTAAACAAAAAAAATATACCTGTTTTTTAACTAATTAAAGGCAGAAACAAACACAAATCACAGTGATCAGGAGGTAGAGAGTTTGAAAAGTGAGTTTGGCAAAGTTTGCTGTCATCTCACCCGAGCTTGTCATCCCGATTCTTTGTAAATTTGAGAGATGTATATTTTAGGTGAAAAGTACTTCCGAGTTGGCCGATGGTGAGTTGATTCGAGTCAGCTATCTCCCCTGAGTTTTACGAGTGAGAAGAGAGAAATCTTTCTCTATCTCACCCAACTTTACCTTTAGTAAATTTGCGAGATGAAAATCAATCCTAAAATCACCCGAATTTGGCATCTTGTTCAATCTCGATTCTTAGTTAATTTACCCTGAAGTGTGTTGACAGGTGCCATGTGTGAGCCTGACCTTTCCTCTTCTTTCACTCGAAGATGAACCTCCTTCCACCACTTGTACATCTTCTGCAAATGTGGGGACAAGTCAACATGCTGAAATAGAAATTAAGGATGCTTCTGTGGAATGAGGAGGATATTTGTGCACCAGGATGAGGAAGATATTTGAGTAGCTGATGCTAATTAGGATGTTGATGATGAGGATGCTGATGAGGATGTTGTTGATGAGGATGTTGTTTGTGTAAATCAGGCCCCAGTGGAAACAGTTGTTGCCCATGATAAGGAAAAGCCCATTGTCATGCCTGGGCATAAAACAAAAAAATTCACTTCTTATGTTTGGAATCATTTCTACTCAAATCCAGGCAAGAGTTTTCAAGCCATCTGTATCCATTGTCATGCCAGACTAAGTAGAAGTAGGGACCCTAACCATCTAGGAACCTTCTCCCTGTTACGTCATCTACAGCACATCCATAAAAAGTGTTTGCAAAATTCAGAAACTTTGGCTACATAAGTAACAACAAGCAGTCCATGGTCAGCTAGCTCCCTTCCACCACCATCACCTTCATCAACAATATCCTCAATCATGATCGTAAGTAGTCCTGCATCCAATTTGATAAGGCTAACTCAGTCCTCCCTTATCCTGGATTCCTCAGAAGAAACCTTGAGCTTTACGCCTGCTGCTGCAAGTGGATCTTCATCCCAGAAAGGGACCAAGAAGACTACTATTAGTAGTTCTAAAAAACAATTGACTGTTAAACTAACCTTTGCAAGGGGGAGCAAGTATGACAGCAGTCACCCAGCTGCACAGCGGATCACGGACACCATAACATCTATGCTGGTATTAGATGTGCATCCGATATCCGTCATTAGTGTGGTGGGTTTTAGACAGTTAATTGAGGTCTTTGCTACCAAATCCCATCTAGGTTCCACTTCACTAGAAAAGCAATTCCCAGCCTGTACAGGGATGTTAAAAAAAATTAATTAGTGTCCTCCAAATTGCCATTGTACCCACTGTCCAAGTGGAACAGGGCAAATGCAAGATTACATGACTGTAACAGCCCACTGGGTGGGTATATTGTCTTCAGTTGCACCAACAACAGCAGTATCTATGAAAAAGCAGCTTATTCAGAGGCAGGCTTCTATGTGTATAAACAGTTACATTAAGATGCAAACTGCTGACAAACTCAGGGAAGTCATTGCAAAATGGCTTACTCCACTTGGACTCTCCTCAGGATTTGTGATTTCTGGCAATGCCACAGCTGGGTGAATTTCAACACATCCCATGTTTTGCTCACACTATTAACTTGGAAGTGCAAATTTTTTTTTTAAATGACAGGGCCATACAGGAGATGCTCTCTAAGGCCCGCAAAATTTCTGGCCATTTTCGCCATTCAGCAGGTGCATGTAGAAGATTGCAGCACCTGCAAGAAATGTTGAATTTGCCCTGTCACCAACTGAAGCAAGAGGTAGTTATGAGGTGGTACTCCACCCTTTATATTCTTCAGTGGATGGATGAACAGCAAAAAGCCATTTTTAAAAGATTTAGGTAAACAAAAAAATTGAACATTGAACACTGCTGCAGAACATTGTGCTACATTGTAAAATATATGATTAAGTAAACAAAAATTTGAACATTGAAACATATTTCCCTACCCTCCCACATCCTGCAGGAGACTCCAATTTCAATGGAGAGTCTCCCGCTACCCCGGAAAAAAAATTAAATAAAAATCCAGGATTCCACATTGCCGCGTCGGGGGTCCGGATGTGACAGTGGCGGGGCCTGGATGAGAGGAGGTGGCCACCTCAACCAGCAACAGTGTCGCAGCCAGAGGGTGAGGGACGGATCCTTAAAAAAGGCATCGGGACTACATCTCCAGTCAACCCCAAGAGCTGCGTCTGACAATGTCACACTATGCAGGCAAGCATTCTGCCTGGGTGGCTCCTCCCCCAGTCACACAGAAGCAACAACTGGCGACTCCCAGCAAGGGTCTGCAGTTCCTGTCACAACCCCCTCTTTCCCCACCTGAAGTGGGGGCGGACATGGCAGATGACATTCCAGTCGTGTTGGAGTGGCCGGACTTCTAGCCAGTGACCCCAGGGTTCATGAGAGCCCAGGAACATATATATTTTATGTTGTGCAAAGATTTGCCTTAATAAAAGTGCTTAGTGGATGCAAATTCGGCAGCTTTTATTTTCTGTTGCTAGGATATTTGTACAATTTTCTCGCCTCTTGTGATGAACTCTGGCTATTAATAAGAACCATTTATAGCTCATTGTCTGTCTATTCCTTCCAGCAGTCCACCGGTCTATAAAAGCCATCCAAAACACTAGAGCCTCACTGGGGCACATTGTGACTTCATCGTTCAGGTTCTTCCTAATTTGTCGCATTACAATTTTTTCTTTAACATTTTTATTACATTTCCATACCACTGATAATTAAATAATGGAGATGTTGCACCCTTTATTGGCTGACTGAATGGATTATTGTTGTAAGGCGCTTTCAGACTACTTAGATCTCTTTGTGAAGTTAAACAGGCAACACTCTTAATAGTACAAAATAATGCTAGCTGACAGCTGGCCCTGCTCTCATTGGCTGCCTCAGCTGTCATTCAGTGTATGTGCGGGCAGTAGTCTGGATTGGATGGCAAGGTTGAGGTAGTGCCCCAGTAGTGCCCCCTATACTGTGTCCCCAGTAGTGTCCCTTATACAGCACCCCCAGTAGTGCACCTTTATATAGTGCCCCCAGTAGTGCCCCTTATAGAGTACCCCCAGTAGTGCTCTTATACAGGGACCCCAGTAGTGGTCCACCATATGCAGTGCTCCTTATACAGTGCCCCCAGTGGTGCCCCTTATGCAGTGCCCCCAGTTGTGGTCCCCCTATGCAGTACCCCCAGTAGTGCTCATTATACAGTGCCCCTTATACAGTGCCTCAAGTAGTGATCCCCTCTATACAGTGCCCCTTATACAGTGCTCCCAGTAGTGCCCCTTATACAGCTCCCCCAGTAGTGCACCCTTATAAAGTGCCCCCAGTAGTGCTCCTTATACAGTGCCTCCAGTACATTTGAAGTTCAAGCTATTCGCCTCTTCCAACCTTTTCACCTTAGAATAGCTGTTATTTATTGTCCTACCCCGGCCCTACAGTACCTCTAAATTTCTTTACAACTGTGCTTCCTGGCTCTCCCACTTCCTCTCCTCAGACCTTACCACCCTCATCTTAGGTGACTTCAATATCCCTATCTATGTCCTCACAGAATCCTCTGCCTCTAAACTACTTACCCTCACATCATCATTTGGTCTCCCCCAATGGACCTCCTCACCATACCATGTGAGTGGACACTCACTTGATCTGATATTCACTCACCTTTGTGATATTTCTGATTACATCAATTCCCCATTCTCCCTCTCAGACCATCACCTTCTCTTTTTTAACTTATCCCTTTCTCCTTCTCCACCTCTGCCTCCTAAGGCTACCTACAAGGCTATTGACACCGTATCCTTATCCTGCCTACTTCACTCATTTTTGTCCCCTATTCTTTCTCTCTCCTGCCCTGAACAAGCCACTTTCCTATACAATGCATGCCTAAATTTTGTTCTTGATTCTGTTGCTTTTGCAATCATTCCCTCTCCCCCTCTCATCTGGCACTGTCCCTTCTGCATTTAAGCATGCACTTGTCTCCCCCACTCATAAAAAACCTACCCTATATCCTAACATTCTCATATCTCACTTCCCCCAATTTCGTTCTCTATTGATGGCACAACCATCTCCTCTAGCCCCCTAGACTCCTCCCTCTCCTTCAAACCATACATTCAATACCTTTCGCAGTCCTGCAATTTCCATTTTAAAAATATTTCCAGGATCAGACCCTTTCTCATCTCGGGTGCTACTAAGACCTTCACTGGTCATCTCTAGAATGGACTACTACACCCTCTACTATTTGGCCTCCCTGACTACCACCTCTCTCCATTCCAATCTGGACTCAATGCTGCTGTTCGGCTCATCTTCCTCTCCAATAGTTCTACATCTTCCTTCCCTCTCCAACACTACACTGGCTCCCCCTGACCTTTAGAACCCAATTTAATGTTCTCACACTCATTTAGAAAGCCCTCCCATTTACATCTGTAACCTAATCTCCCTCCATACACCTGCCTGCCCACTTCACTCCACAAATGCATGTTTTCTCTCCAGCCAAAGAATTAATTCCTCCCACACCTGTGCTGCGCCCAACCTTTGGAATTATCTCCCGCTCTCTATCAGATGCTCAATCTCTCTACTAATCTTCAAATGGGCTCTCAAGACCCACTTCTTCATCAAAGCTTTCCAGCTCCCATCCTAACCCAATGCTCCATGCTTCTTCCTCCCTGTCTGCCCCATCTGTATCATCCATGTCTGTCTGTCCCTCCCCTATAGAATGTAAGCTCTCTCAAGCAGGAACCTCTTCCTTCTAGTGCTTCTCCTTCGCTTAAGCTGCCCATCTACTAGGCGATTAAACCTAGCGATTGAGTGATAATGACCATTCTTATCGCTCCATCGCTTGGTAATCGCCCGCAAATCGGGCAGTAAAATGTTAAAAATGACCAGCGATGTGCGCGTCCGCTTCTCGTTTTTAACATCAATCATCACCCGTCAGGTTGCCATGTTCGGGGATGATTGATCTGCATACACTAAATGTCTGAACTATCAGTGTATGCACTTCACCCCGCAGGAGACGACGGCATCGTAATCATGCCGTCGTCACCGCATCTTGTAGTGGATGGGCAGCATAACTTATACTATCATTTAATCCTAACTCCCCACAACAGCACCTAACACTTGGTTGCTGGTGCCCTGCTGCTTATTTAAGTGTTATGATTGCTAATTCAGCAATGTTTATAAACCATGGGCCTGATTCAGACCCACTCGCAAGCGCATAGCACTCGCAAGCGGGCCGATGGCCGGGCAGTGTGCACAACTGTGCGTGCGCGAGCCCCGGAGCGAGTGAGAAATTCACTCGCTCCGGAGCTTGCTATAAAAAGGGCGGCTGTCGATGTTGATCGACAGCTCGCCCCATTTTGCAGGCGGGTCGGGGGGGTGGCTTGCCAAACGGAGGCATTCCCGAAGGAACACCTGCCATTTGGGGGCGGCCCCACTGACATCATGAGTGAGTCAGTGGTAAGCTTCCGGCTCTATTAGAGCAGGAGCTCACTGGGGCTTGCGGCAGACGAGACCTTACCACAAGGGTCTCGTCGCAAGCCCCGATGGCCGCAATGGTCGGGACCATCGCGACAATCACCTGGCCGCTCGCTAAAGCTGTGGGTGGCCACCCACAGCTTAGCGAGCGGCCAGAAGGCCGGTCACAAATAAAAAATAGAAACGCCCTTCAAACCTGCGAGCTGCCTCCGGCAGCGAGCGGGTCTGAATGAGGGCCCATGTCCTTGTCCTGCATTGGTTTGTACCATTAATAAATCATTGTTTATGTTTGGCGCTGCAGAACCCTTGTGGTGCCATATAAATAAAGGATTATAATAATAATCATTTGGAAATTAGGAATCAATTCTGTCATGGACTTATTTTGAAGTTGTGTACCCTCTGTGCTGTTAGTGAATATTCCTGCTCACCTAGGTTACGTCGTCTAATAAATACTCAATTTGCGATGACAGCAAAGTGCTGGAATAGTCGGCTGAAGTCAGTTTGCTACCAGTAATATTGCTAATGCTCCATCAGGCCCCACAAAGATGGTCAGGAAAATTAGCAATGTTGTTTCTGTATGCTATTGTAATGTTTGCAGCCAAACATTGCAGCGGCACATTGCAGAGAAAAACAAAGAAGGGTAACTGCTGCAAATCAAAGGCAAAGCCCTATGATAATGCTACAGTTAAGCCCTATGCTATTGCTACAGTCAGGGCTGTCGTTAGGGATGTGCGACCAGTGCCACTGCACAGAGCACATGACTCTGTGGGCGGCACCATCGCTGACCCATTGCCCTTGCTACTGACTAGCAGGTAGCCTGGAACTGCACCCTGCAGTCAGTAACTCTGCAGCAGTGCCGCCCAAAGCATCCTTGCGCGCTACAGCAGGCACCCTGTGTAAAGCCCTGTTACGGCACTGGCTACAGTAATACCCTATGCTGCACAGGGCACATTAAAGTCCTGTTATGGCACTGGCTACAGTAAAGATCTATGTCGACGCTACTGTAAAAATTCTATGTAACACTACAGTATCAACCTACTGTATGCTAATGCTACAGCAAAAACATATGCTAAGGCTAAGCCAAAAACCTACGTTGTTTTTGGAAGCAGTGATCTGTCCAGTGAAATTATTTCAGAATGGGAAGGGATGCATGTAACAGTGGACTGGAGGCAGCAAGAAGTCATAGGCTGACGGTTATGTGTGGAAGATATGTGCTGACTATTGAAGACTGGAGAGCGCTACTGCGCAGTCTCCAAACTGCTCCTTCAGGGAGGCATCAAGTACTTTACCAAGGTGGTCGCCATTTTGTCATCTACGCATGCATGGCTACCTCTGGTCACTGTGTTAGAGCGCCACAGTGGAACACGGACATGGTCCACTTAGCTCAGTGAGACCCTGCAATATACTGCATTCCACACGATATTCACCTCTTGTATCCTGCACTGCTACCAACATACAATCACCGCCTGGTGGTCTGTATGCTCCGGTCACTTAGCCGGCCCATGTTCCCGCAGATTATCCGATGCTGCATTGCACAACGCAGCTCAGATAAGTAATGCAGCAGGAAACGTGATGCCTCCTGCTGCATTATCATATCTGCAAGGACAGAATTGCCAAGCTTTTTGAGTGCAACTTTACAATTCTGTTCAGTACTGAATCAGGCCCAGAGTGTTTAATAGTGGAAGGAACAGGCAGAGCCGTAACTAGACTTTTTGGTGCTCTGTGCCAGAAAGAGCATTGTTGCCCCCCTTATTTTTCAAATAGGGACATAATGCATCTCAAAAATGGCCATGGCCTCATGAGGAAGGGTCAGAGAAGAGATAGGGGAGGCCAGGAGATGCTGGGGATAAAAGAAGAGGAAGCTACAAGTGAGAATTATAATTAAACAGAAAATTGACAGGCCCAAACAGCGCCCCCTGCCCTGTGGTGCCCTGTGCCATGGCACTGGGCGCACTACCCTAGTTACGGCCCTGGGAACAGGGTCTACCAACAGCACAGAGGTTCAAAAGTTCCCTT
The DNA here is from genome assembly GCA_031769625.1 of Taudactylus pleione. NCBI lineage: Eukaryota > Metazoa > Chordata > Amphibia > Anura > Myobatrachidae > Taudactylus > Taudactylus pleione. The sequence goes on from JAUIMM010000155.1 coordinate 22,414,188, forward strand.
GAAAAATATTACATTAATTTAAAACAAATGGTAAAATGATCAGTTTGCTTCTGAATTTGCACTTTGTTAAGGATAATCTGCCCTGATTTGAGAAATATATTTGGATTGCATTTGTGAGAAGCACGAGGAAGCTCAGAATGTTGATTGGCGGTCAAGTGCTGATTTTCCACTTTTTCCCTTAACTTAATTATATTATGTAATTAATCATAATTAGATTATTATGTTTAAATTAAATAACACAGTCCCCAAGAACAGGACCATCTAATTCACTGGCTTGGAACGGATTTAGGTTTTCTCGATTTAACACTTAATTACCCAATTAACTTTCCCGTATACATAGAATTATCACAATTTTAGAAGTAGTTTTTATTTTGCAAGTTGTCATGGTGAATAAAAAATGCTGGAATATTAAAAATACATTTTAAATATTCAGTTTATAACCAGAATTTTTTTCAGGGGTGCAAAATGATTTTGGAATTTCATTTTCTATTGTCGAGCAATCATCAATCACTTGTCATTGGGATGTGACAACTCTCAGTAGTCAGAACACTCATTAGAAAAATCATTAGCTTATTAAGAATAATCCACAACCGGACTATATGTGTATGTGGTCCAGGAATCTGCAAACCATTGTTTACTAACTGTATTATTATTTTGGTACATTTGTGGGTGGAATATATAACCCATGGAAGTTATTTCCCAAAATGTCTACACCAACCCTGCATTATGCTTATTGTGCTCTCTAGGTTTTGGTTGATTTTAATTATCTCTGTATGGTTTTCTATTTTTTTGCAACACCAAATCCTTCTACAATGTACTATGTTTTCTGATGTCTGTAAAGCGACTTTGAGTCCTATGGGAGAAAAGCGCTATATAAATAAAATTATTATTATTATTATTATTATTACCGGCAGGTGCCCAGTATAGCAGACAGTCCCATCTGTAATGTAGGGTGTGGATAATACCAGGGGGCTGTAGTGAGGTGCAGTAGTGAGTCTGATACATTACAACTCAAAAGTCTATTGACAGATCGGTTTCTGCGCTTAGAGTTGGCCACAGTGGTGCGAGTTGATACACAAAAGCATATTGTGGAAGTACACACATTTTATGTCTGCAAAGGGTCATCACAAGATGTTGATAAGTACCTTGGGCTATGCGTCAAAAGTCATTTGACGTCTGTGTTTTGTAAGTTACATTTCTACTGAACGTTGTTCACATTAATCACAGACTGCGTTACAGTGTTCCTTGATACAGTAGGTATTGGAAGGGAGATACGTTTAGTATCCCGACACAGGGGATGCCGGAGCTCAGAATGCAGCGCCGGAATCCCGACACCTGTCAAAATCCCGGCACCACCATCCCAACCGACGGCATCCTGAAGGAAAGTAGTGGGGAGGGTAGGCACTAGTGGGAGGGTTAGGCATTAAGGGGAAGGGTCAAGTTTAGGGTGCGGAGGGGGAGGTTAGGTTTAGGCACTAGGGGGGAGGTTAGGTTCAGGCACCGGGGAGAGAAGGTTAGGTTTGGGAGAGGAGGTAGGTTAGGGTTAGGCACTAAGGGGAGAGGGTTAGGTTTAAGTTGTGGGGAGGGGGATGTTAGGGTGGGAGGTTAGGTTCAGGTAACAGGGAGGGACGGTTGGGGAGAGGGGGAGGGTTAGGATACCTACCGACAGGTGTCAGTATCCTAACCCTGTCAGGATGCCGGCGTCAGGATTTTGACCGCCGGGATCCCGTACCAATCCTTTGGAAGGACATGCAGAAAAGAATACTTGGCAAATTTGTAGGTGTCTGTTATAGCCTCTGGGCGCAGCCCGGCATCTCCAGGAGTTCTGGATATGCCCCCAAAGTGATAAAAACAGGTGGCATGCCAAGAGGCCATGCCCCTTCCTGTGAGACCATGCACCCTTTTGGGTGTACGCTTCAATGGAGGCACAGGGGGGATATTTGGCACACTGGCTGTCACCGACCCTAGTGACGCCACTGCTCAAAATCTCTATTGAGAAACCTGCGGTAAATCATACCACTGCTCATCATTGTATTGCCACCTGTGCAGACATAAGGGCCTGTTTATCAGTGGTAGTAGTGGGAACCTGAATATTATAATTCTTTATCTCTGCAATAAAGGATGATATTTCAGCGCTATTTATCAATTTATTCATGCAAATGCTAATACTTGTACTTTCGCTGCTGATTGCAGCGGCAAAGATTTACACTACCAGCTTCTGTCCCTGTGCATTTGCAGACGAGAACCAAGAAGGAGCACAAGGATATGAATGGATCCCTATTTCGGTCGCATATCAAACCCCTGAGCAAGCCTATGCTGCTTCAGAATGAGCGTCACACCTAAGACGTATGGGCCTCTCCAGCTGCTTACGATTTGCAGAGGTTCAGTAGGGCATGCCCAGTAAATGGTCCTGACACGCCTGCGTTTTTGTAGCCATCCCTTGTTACCTCCCCCAAATGCATATTAACTGTCACCCACTTTGCAAATAAATATTTCACTAACCAATCACTGTTCGTGCACAGTGCAGCTGTGGCGCATGCGCAGAAGCAAAAAATCCATCCACTGTGGACAACATCAAAAGTGTGTGCACCTCTGAACCAGGCCCTAAGACCCCTAGAGGCACCAAGACTTGATACTGGTATGGGGACAGGACACTACAACTCCATCCCTGCAAAATTGCCTTTTGTAGACAAATATTTAGCTACAGTAGTTTGACTAGAATTAAGACGGAGTGCATTTCATATGTAGGGAGTTAAATTAAACACCTGAGCCAGTATGTCTGACTACGGGCTATAGAGGGTTATGTTTTTCTTACTAGGCAGTTATAGGGGATAGGTGAGTTGGGTCAGCCTATAGGAAGGACACTGGGGGGTGGTGTCTCAGGGACATTTCAGGGAGATTGTTCTAGCAGGCATTTTGGGGTCATCTTCCTTTGGTTTGTTCCCCACCCACACTCCCTGGTTTTTTGTTTTCTTAGTGGTGTCAGGCTTGGCGTTTGGTGGGAAAGAACGGCTTAGGCCAATTCTTCCCTACTGGGGTTAGTGGTATCATGGCTCCTGGTGAGCTCATGTTGTGTCATTGGGGTGGGAGGTGGATACCTTGGACGTGGTAATGGGCTGGCTGGCCACCTCCTATTTTGGTACGGGCCGTTCTTTCGGTGCCACCATTCTTTATCTGTTCTTTACTCTTCTTAGTCATTTAGCATTGTTTAGCATTTTTTAGTATCTGCTAGTTTAAATAGCCATTTATAGTTTTAAATAGGAAAATAAATAAAAGCTGACCTTCCTTTCCCCTTAAGCAAGTCTCAGTGTCGTTATTTCAATATTGTTATGGTTACTGGTTTGTACTACACTGGGAGTGGGAAGACATACATCTGGTGATGGGGAGTTTAAAGTTTTTTTTGCAGGTGAGGAGTATGACGTATGATAAATATTCTGTATGTGGGGAGAGAGGAAGAAAGAAAGTAGAGCCTGGATGCAGCAATCCAAGATTAAAGGAAAAGAGATCAGGAGACGTATCATTTAAAATAGAGAATAGAAATGAAAGTCAGAACACAACATAACATACTGTCTCCCTTATAAGAACCGCCACTGTCTTGTATGAGAGCTGCAGAGCTAGTCTGGTGTGTGTACATTATCACTAGCTCTCTACTTACCTGCCCTCAATATACTCCCTGCATCAAGCTTAAAGGAGGCTGGACTGCAGAAGGGGGTGTGGCAATGTCCCTGGTTGCCAAGCAACCTGCCCGCAGATCTTTTCGAGCCTGCAATGAGCCCTCTCCTCCTCCTAGGGTCAGAGTGCAACACTTTAAATGTAATTACAAAAATAAAGTTGTTTGATCATGGTGGGCCCTATAGGTAGACAGGGCCCCTTATTGTCATATACCCTGATGGCGGCACTGGATCTTTCCATAGGTACACTAGCAGCTGCTAATGCCATCTGACGCTTTTCAGAGCTTGTTAAACTAGGCCAGAGTCACTGCAGTCCCCCGTTGTGAATAATGGGGCCTGTGGTGTGCAGGGTTAGTTTGCCTAATACAGTTTTCACATGATTTTCATCAGAAATTAGGTTGATAAATAGGATACTAAAAGTAACAGTGCTCAGTAACTGTGACTCAAGAATACAGTATTTTCGTAAGAATAGGATTGGGAAGTTGAATAAGGGCCTGATTCAGAATTGTACACTATTTGCATCGCATTATGACAATGCTGCAGGAAGCGACTCCTGTAAATAGCTTTCTCCTGCCGGCTTGCGTGATTTGCTGCTGTGTCCAAGGGCACAGCCATCATATCACTTGCTTGAACATTGTCCATCCTGGTAAATCTCAGGTTACTCAGGATGGTGGTGAAATTTGCGCTTCCGGTGCCAGAAAACAGGGCTTTTCTGGGATGCTGGCCACAGCTAATCATACTTTTTCTTCTCCTCCCCGGGCTTCTCCATGTGGGTTGCTATGGGGGCGGGGCCTGATGGGTCACGTCATGAAATCTCACCCCTTCGCGACAAATTGCCGTGATTGGCACAAATTTAAATAGGGGGCAGGGCTAAATTACGTGATTCTTGAAGAATGGCATCATTAAGTCCCGCCCACTTAACGGGGACCCGTGATCGCAGCGGAAACTCTCCCCATTCTGCCCACTTCACTAGGAAGTAGGCAGAATGCGAGAGAAATGCCTACTCTACCGGGGGGTGCGGGGGGTTACAGGCTGTGGATTATAGACTACAAAATGACTGACTGTACCATGTATTTCCTTGGGCAGAGTGAAATATACAGCTGTGTCTTTTTTTAGTGTAATAATTTTAAATAAAATTTTAAAGCTACGTTTATGGCATTGAAGTGAATTTTCATGATCTTTTGTTTTTACACAGTGTCCCTATAATGTTCGTCATGTCATTCACTAATTAGTCACTTACTATCTCTTCACCAAGTGAGAATCTTCAGCATCAGCATTAATGTAAAAGTGCCACAGTGTTTTAGCATCACTGACCCCCGATTCATGTTAATGTCAAGACAATTAATGGAATAATTATGATAGCAATTTATTGAGTACACAATTATGTCTTAAAATCAGCTTTCCTTACAGTGAGGTAACGTGTCATCATTCTAGCAAAGGAAATACAATTAAAAAGCTTACGTGATCTCTTTAGGGCATTCACATAGAGAATACATAACTGAGTAGGTTTAGAGTTTTGACTGTTCGGGTATAGTATTTCTGGCCTACTTATCCTGCACATTAAGCAGAGGCTTCCTGTATATTTGTATTGAAGTGTTTTTAGTTTTTATTTTATTATTAATAGCTACAATCTAGGCAGTGTAACAAAATGATGGGTCTGGGAATGTTTTACCACAATTATTTATCTTAATCTCAAAACTATGGAGGTAAATTCCAAATGGAAAAATGGATGATCCGCAACATACATAGGGCGGGATGCAGAAATGCGAGAAATGCGGTCACACCTCCGAAAATGCAGTTTTCAGGGGTTTGACCGCATTTCTCTTATGCACAAAGCCCCGGAATGCAGTTGGCGTTACCATATAGAAGCCTATGGGCTTCTATTAGGAGAGTGATGTGGGAGGGATCCAATCGGATCCTTCCCATCACCCGCGCAGCATGTGCATCCCTCTGCACATGCGCAAAAGGACACCAGAGGGACTGCTGGGTCATAGACCCACAAGTCCCTCATTTGCAAAGAACTGCTCTTACCGAGAGAGCTGTCCTTTGCGGTCTCCTTCATGCATACCACAGAGTTGCCTACCTTTTCAGATCTCTTCCCGGGAGAAGCCCAGGTAAGAGAAGCAGAAGGGGGGTGATGGGTCGGGGCCTGATGATTCGCAACATTAAGCCACGCCCCTCACAGTAAATTTGCGGCGATAGGCTAGAATTTGCATAGGGGGCGGGGCCAAATGACATGATTCATGTAGAATAATACAATTGTCAGTAAGATATGCTGGTGATGTTATTAAAAAGTATAACGTATAAATACTCCAAGCACCACATATGTGTTAAACACACTGTAGTGTCCCTTCTTCAAATTATGCCACACAGATACCCCAGTTAAAATATGCCACAGTGCCCACATGTTGGTGATGTAGCTATGTTAGACCCCCTCCCCAGTGTATGGGGGCTCCTAGATGACCACCCTAGCCGCCCTGTTGTTAACCTGGCTCTGCGTGGTCCCTGTATAGTGGAAATGGCCTCTAAGAATTACAGTAAAAAAGTGACAAATTATAAACACTCCTACACAATTTTTAAATATACTTTAACTTAATCAAGTTTCCCTAAAACTCTTGTTTACTACTTTATGTGAAATAAAATAAAAACCTTTTCTTCTTTCATGATTCATTGCAATTCAAATGAGATGACTGGTTTTCATAATGGCAGGGGGGCCTCATGATAGTGGTCAATGGCGGATAAAAGGGAAGGGCAGTGTTGTCAACCCATGGCCCCTTGGGCTCCACATAGAGGGTTTGCCCCACAAGATCTGACTGCCCACCACTTCCCGAGAACAGAAGCCCAGCAGACTGCCGCTGAACAGCTCCTGGCTCCCAAGACCCTTAAGTGTGACTTCTTATCTGCAATGCTTATGGGAGCTATGAGCTGCTCTGTATGCAACATACAGCAAGTCTTGAAAAAGTTGTCATGGGGCAATGAAACGTATCAACTATCCAGCCCTGCCTCTCAACCGAGATTTACTTCCAGCCATCCGGTGTTGTCTATATGCACAGTACACAGAATTAAAGAAAACTTAAACAGAACCTTTATTTCATTCTGGGTTTCCCTCTGCGAGTGATGGAGTGTCATATGGACTGTAGCTATCAGGACACCACTACTCCGCTCTCCTGCCACAAGGGAATTCTTGTACATGAAAAGGGTTCATTTTGGGACTTACATATCTGCTGATCCTAATGGAGTATTATTATAGAGGGTACGTCTCTAAATGAGTGGACCTTATATGTGTGTACTTTGTATCCAATACGTTTATCACAAGTTGCTTAAAGACTATCTATACTAACAACAATTAATCACGTGCCTGTGTTATTCAGCTATGCCATGAATATTAACCTGATTTCTAATTATTCTTTGCATTGTCGGTATATTTAATCTATTGGAAGAATATATAGAAGCTAATGTTGTTTATAAATTGAGATTTATTATATAGTAATAAATGTGGATGGAATCTATCTCCCTGTAAAGGGGGATAGGCCCTGAACGATGACAGATGCGCACTCCCGCGGTCGATAAATTTTACCTTTCGTCTCTCCAACATGTTGGTCAATTATCGCATATTGCTGCCAGATATTAGCAATACCGTACAGTTTTTATGCGGTAAACGACGAACGATATTAACAGCAGCTACAAAGCACTGGAGAGAAAAAAATCCACTCCCTGAATGATGTCATGCAATATCGTTCATCTTTCGTCTTTTGCAAAAATCTATCATGTACATGACAAATATCTTTCAGCACAGCCTCCGGAATTTTCAATAGATATCTTTTGTCTTTCATCGTTCAGAAAAACATCTGCTAATGGATAGGCCCCTTTAAGTATTATTTTTTCGCAAGAAGAGATACATTGTTATTTCTTAGAGATATTGGACAGGATGGATCAAGCTTTGCATTTTCTATGTAATGCATTCCGCCACTGATCACTTGCATAGCGGCGGTTAGTAACGCTGTATGCATGTAAATTTAAGCAAACTGCAGTTCTTTCGGCTAGAGTTGTCCTTTGCGGTGTGAGTACTTCCGGTTTTATGACCCAGGAACCCTTTTGCTCATGTGCGAGCCACTGGAGACCATGGGAGGGATCCTATTGGATGCCTCTCAGGGAAGTCTCCAAAAATAAGCCCATAGGCTTCTATTAGGCAGGTAGTGTTGCCTATTGGGAATAATATCTCTCAATTATTGCTTTCCGGAAAATTATGCATATGGTGAATGCAGTCAAACCTCCAAAAACTAAATTTTTGGAGGTTTGACCACATTTTTGAGGATAGTGCATCCTGCCCATTAAACTTCTGTGGTGCTAGCATTGTAGCTGCAGCATGTCCAGAGGAATACAAGGCTGAAAAGTAATCAGGAGCCTGGAACTCACAATAACAGGCTTGGAGGTAAGTAATAGTAACTGTGGGGTTGCATACTGGTTGCACTGTGTGGCAAACTGGGAGTACTATGTGGTATTTCAGGGGTACTCTGTGGTATAAAGGGAGCATAGTGGGGTACTGTGTGACAGTGTGTATACTGGGGGCACTGTATGGCAAAATATTTATACAGGGGAATGTGTGGCATAATGTGCATACTGGGTTAACTGTATGACGTAATGGGGCACTGTGTGCCATAGTGGGGACATGGCCTGCAGTCAGGTCTGTCAAGTCTCGGGATTGGTTACATAATTGTGAGGGCTGCCCGCTTTTTTAAAGCTCTTAGAGCACTCTACTTGGATACAGGGCTGCCATTAGGAATGTTGGGTAAAACCGATAAAAAGTGCAGGTGTGGCCATGGTGTGTGGGCAGGGCCATGTCAAATTGGTACTTTCGGGGCCTCATCAACAGATGCTGTACCACGACGGCCACTGCTAGGGGCATGGCCACACCAAGCTGGGGATGTGTAATCTCCCAGATGATGTTAGTAAATTAGTTTACAGAGCTCACCATTCAGTAAAGTGTCATTATTCGCTTTCTCTTCCTCATCATCTCATCTTCTCCCAGGGATCTCCTGCCAATCAAACTGAATGTAAAATCATAATACAATAGAGCATGGCCTAGCTACGAGATATGTGTATGACATCATTAGGTTTAATATTGAGGCTTGACTGGGTCAGGAAAAGGCCCGGCTAAATACTGTACTACAAAGTGATAAAAGTGATAATTTAATGAAACAAATCTGTTATACACATTACCTTGATTCCCAACATTGAAGCAATGATAAAATAAGCTAGGCATCTGGTCCTCTTAAACCATGCTCCTTGGAAATGAAAAAGGTGTGGGTAAGAGGGTGGGGACTATTGTTCAAATTCTGTACAGGAGGCAAGGGACTACTAGCTACACCACTGGTGTGTTTATAGCATCCACTTGCAGGAAGGTCTAGAGCAGGGATGGGGAACCTCAGGCCCGGGGGCCATATAAGGCCCTCGGAATCATTTGGTCTGGCCCTCTGAGCTTTTTTCTGCTATCCTCATCTGGCTAGCAGGGGCCCTAGAATGGCGCTCCTGCAGTCAGAATCTATGCAGCAGTGCCGCCTGAAGCGTCCTTAGGATGCTTCAGATGGTCACACCGCTGCCCTTACAGCTCCCCAGAGCATTTTCAGGATGCTCCGGGCATTGCTGTAATCACCGGCGGTTGTAGCCCCGTCCTCGTGTGATGTCCCGTGGAGGGGCAGTGGCCTGCACTGGCCTCACGATTAATGTTGTATATAACAAATTGGCCCTCGCCAGAAAAAAGGTTCCCCACCCCTGGTGTAGAGGGATAAGTACTTCTTAGCACCTGCCTTAGGGTACCACTTGTTCAGCCACTGCATGCAATGAGCAGAAAGCAAAAAACTTCAAGTACTGTTAGTCTGGATTAGATATTAATATCACATTATTTTGTTCTTGTGAGATTTTAGTTGCAGACCTGGTCAGTGAAAATTTTAACAATGTTTAATAAAAAACAATGTTTAATACACCCCTGCCTAGTAAATGTGGCCCTATATATTTTAATATCTAAAAGAAGCTTGTACAGCAATATAACTCACAACAGACTGTACACTTAAATGGAAAACACAGTGTACCTTCTGCAGAAATAAAGGACGGAGCGGAATGCTTTGCCTGTGGTAGCCGCACATATGTTCTGTGCTTGGCTCCAGAGCTCGGTATAATCTTGTTGTGGGTAGACAGAGTAGACCCCTAGGTGGAGGCACATACTGCTCGCTTTGACAGGAATATTAAAAAATATTAAAAAGAGTAAATTTCCCATACAGGAGCTGAATTCTTCACAGACTGTCATTTCTCCCTGATGTTCCATGCAGAAGGATTTTCTGTTAATATCAGGTTCAAACCCACAGTTCTAAATCATCTTGTGTTGTGGATATAGCAAAACATTACAGGGTAGAGGTTTTCTTCCCCAAAGTAGGGGAAATATGACATGACTGCAAAGGAAAATATAAGTCACAACTGTAACTGTGCAATCATTATATTTGAAATTATCTGACATTGTATTACTAAGTAATAACTATTATTATTATATACTTTACTAGCTGGAGTACCCAGCGTTGCCCAGGATTTTAAGAATGTGTGTTTACATACACATCATCCTCCAACAAACCTCTCCTTAGGCAGGCCTCACGAAAAGTGTCATCCAATCGGTTTTACCCTTCAGGGGCTGACAAAGGAATGAACCGGAAGTAGCCTCTGTGCGTTCCATAGTGCGGTCCAGCAACCAAGGAGGTAGACAAAAAAGTTTGGTCGCCACTGTTGACACCATCTCGTTGTTTAAGCTGATGCACGAGCAAGTATAAATAAAAATTCATGCTGCAGAGCTGCGTTTTTGCATCCCAGTATAGTTGCCATCTTTATGGGCCTGACTGTAAATCAGATGGATCTCTCCTCATGGATGCAGATATGAATTTTGACCATATTCAGACTCATAATAAGCCTGGATTAATATCAATAGTGGTTCCTCTGTGCAGGTTTGCTGACTGTGTCGGCAGTGCAGGGGTATTCTCAATGCAGGGTGCCGGCGATGTTGGCAGAGCGCGGGTGCCAGCGGTGTCCTCAGTGCAGGTTTGCTGACTGTGTTGGCAGTGCAAGGGTGTTCTCAATGCAGGGTGCCAGCGGTGTCGGCAGAGCGGGGGTGCCAGCGTTGTCCTCAGTGCATGTGTGCTGACAGTGTCGGCAGTGCAGGGGTGCTGGTGATGTCCTCAGTGTGGGAGTGCCGGCAGTGTCGGCAGTGTGGGGGTCGCTAAGGGTGTCCTGAGTAGGCGAGGCAGCATTGCAGGGGTGCCGGCAGTGTCGGCAGCGGGGGATGCTGCCAGTGGAGGTGCCGGCGGTGTCGGCAGCGGGGGGTGCCGGTGGTGTCAGGCAGAGAGGGATAGCGTGTGCCATCTTCTTTTGCTTCCTGTGTGCATATTAAATGAGCTTAATGCTGATTGGCTGAGAGCCATGACAGACGGCTCTCTCAGCCAACCAGCGTTAAGCCCACTCAATACAAAACCTCGCGACCCAACAGTGGCATTGCAAGGTTTTGCCTCGATTGAGGGATCCGGGGCAGGCAGGGAGATCCAAGCTTGGCTCGGATCGCCCCGGATCCCTGAAATTCGGGTGGGTTTGGTTCTCTGAGAACCGAACCCGCTCATCCCTAATAAATTCATACAGCATTTAAAAGGTACTGTAAACTCCATGCGAGAGCCATAGTAAATGATGTTCAGAGACTGAGATTACATGCTACAGAATAAAATTCCATAATTCCTTAGTATGCGGCAAAATGCATGTTATAAAATCAAATTATGAAATGAAACAAAAATAAAATGTTAATATTTTTATTATTGACCTTGCAGATGGCCCAAGAAGAATGGTGTCCAAATCTGCATCTAACAATAAACCAAACAGGACAATGCTTTTATTCTTCTTTGTTGTTTTAGGTGTAGAACCATGAGAGATCTTGACTTGTAAACTGTGGGCTAAATCCTTTTCTAATTCCGGACCTGACCTGTAGAGGGCGAATGCTATGCAAAAATTGTGGTTTTTAACTAATTAAAAATTAACAGTAATTAATTTCGATTTCAATTTTTTTTAGTTGCCTCTGCCGTGTTTTTATACGCTCATATGTAAAATTTCACGATCTTGGCTTGTGAACTGTGGATTTGTATAGAAAGACAGAATGACAGAAGGACAAATTTTCATTTTTATATAGTAGATATAAAAGTCAATTTAACTTTTCTTCCACCTGTTAATTAACTGTATCTATTATAGTAACAAGACAAATCTATGTCATAAGCATAATTTCATGTTAATTTTTTTTTTTTTTAGGGGGGGTATGGTGTTTCCCCGCCCGCCTTTGGAGTAACCTCAAGAGGGGGATACAATGTACTCAAGTCTCTACAGGGACCTGCAGGGGGGCAAACCGTCTCATCCACCTATACTTGGGCACATCTCTTCGCTTGGCGACCCTGCTCCTCTGTTATATCCTTAATCTTTAAAACATTTCAATCTATATTTTGAATAGATACATCTAAAGTTTAAATTTGCCCAACCTTTTTACAGTACCAGGGCTCGGCGCAGCTCTCTACAGCCCAGGTTGTGTCACCCAGTATGCGATCATCCTACTCTGCTAATACCAGCAACCATCTCTCGCCTTTTACCCAATGCTTTAAGGCGAAGTCCAGGAGAGGGCAGAGACATTTATGCAGTACAGTGTAAATGGTGGCACACTGCTTACAGTGCCCAGTCATTTACACAGGCTGCATTTAAATGGTCTGCACCAAGTAAAGATGTGGCTGCTGGTCCCTCCTCTTCCTCGGCACCTGCCTGACAGCTGGCACCCAGAGGCCTGTGCTTCCATGGCCTCCAGGAGTTACATCAATGGCTCTGCCTATTAAAGTCACAAACTCACGTACATTGCTATTTGACTCAGTGTATATTTTAAACCTTATTTTTTTTTGTGGGGTCCGATCGGGGCGGGGCATCGCGAACCACGATTGGGGGAGGCGGGAGACAGGGCGGTTGCTGCCAGAACACTTGCTATTGTCTGAAAGGTAATGAAAAGCAACAAAAAATTACAAACAGTTTTAGGATATATAATACAAACAACACATTTTTTTACTTATGAATAAAAACAAAAGCTGCATACACACACAACGATTTTTTTAATGAACGATTTCAGTAAACGATTTTTTCCCTTGAAAAAATTTACTAAAATCGTTTACTAAAGTTGTTCATTTACTAAATGGCATGAACGATTTTTATGAACAACAAACGATTTTTGCATATTCCCTTAATGAAAATCGTTGAGTTGAAAAGTCTGACTGAACGACAAACTACAAACGACAAACTACAAACGTGAACGCGCATGAACGATAATCGTTCATCGTTTGACTCAGAAAGTGAACGATTTTTGCCATCAATTATCGTTAACGATAATCATTAAAAAAATCGTTGTGAGTGTATGCAGCTAAACACTTAATGTAACAACTTCGCTTGTTATACTGAAGAATCTGATATACTTATATATATATATATATATATATATATATATATTCTCTGCTACTGTATGATGCGTATGTTTTTTTTGTTAACAGATATTTGTGTTTCAGCTTACCCATAATTTTTCACTTAAATAGATTCCACAGTAGGCTGGGCTATAGATTACTGAAATATGGTTTATATTGATATGACCATTTTCAGCTAGTCTTAAAAAGTTCTATATTATTGTAATATTGCAAATTACATATTTTAGTTATGGTGACAGTGAAATAATAGAAAAAAATGTCACATTCACAAATATAGATATATCTTTAAACCACATATGTGCTTGTGGTGAACATGACAGTAGTTACACATTATCCTCACTCACCTCTGTAGTAACACATTTCCCTCGCTCACACCTGTAGTAACACATTGCCCTCACTCACACTAGTAGTAACTTATTCCCATCCCTCACCTCTGGTGTAACTCATTCCCCTCCCTCACCTCTGTAGAAACACATTAATCCCCGCTAACCCCTGTAGTAACACATTCTCCTCCCTCACCCCTTAGTAACACATTTGACATTCCCCTCCCTCACTTGGATAGTAACACATTCCCTTCCTCACCGCTATAGTAACACATTCCCATCTCACTTTTGTTGTATCAAATGTTCCTCTCTCCCCTCTGTAGTAACACACTCCATTCCCTCACTATTCAAGTAGGGGAGCCACACCAACTGCCACTGATGTTTGGGCGCACTTGGAATGACAGTTGGTGTTTGAATATGACCTGTGCTACAGCCATGATGAGACAGTCAGCGAGGACACTGCACAGGGGGAGGAAACATTTTAGCCCTTTTCACCCCCTTAGGAGTCGCATTTCAAAAAATACTTTCTTAGTGGGCACCTACTTAACAGAAAGCATATACTCCCCTGATTTTCATGTTTATAGGTCCAGGGGTTTGGGCTGGGCATTGGAGAGTCAGTCAGTCAGGTCATTTGATTTTATATAGATTGGAAGCAAGAAGAATTTACACAGCACTTTGCAAATAATATTTAGTCATTCACATCACTCCTTGCTCCAGAGGAGCTTACAATCTATATTCCCCGACACATGGACACACTATGGGCCTGATTCTGATTCGAACCCAATTTGGAATGTGGCCACATACTGCGCATGCATCGTGGGCTTCATATGCATCATTGCAAACATATTTCTGGGTGACAACTTGGCGGCAACAATTCAAATGCACACGAAAGAGACATTTCGTAGATGTGCATTTACTCACTATTCTGAGGCATGCGTATGGATTGTGGATGCCAAATTCAATAGCTTCTCCTGCACCTAGCATGGCGTAGGTGTAAGTGGCGATGATAATGGTGACAGCTGCTCTCGGGGTGGTGTGATTATATAGATGAGTACACATTAGGACACACCTATAGTTGCATTAGCATTACAGTTTGCCTTTTATTCGCATTCTGTTCATATTGGGGCGTGGACTATTGCATCCATCATAGAATCAAGATCTATGTTTTGGAGTGTGGGAGGAAACCAGAGCATCTGGAGGAAACCCACGCACACGAGCGAACATGTAAATTCCCACAGATATTGCCATGGTTGGGAACTCACAACTTCAGTGCTATGAGGCAGTAATGCTAACCACTACTCCATCGTGCTCCCCTAATTTCCTTCAAAAAGCTCTAGGATTATTGCTTCAACTAAACTTCTGATCATCTGGTTCTTGCTCGAAATTACTTACTGCTTGGGAAATAGTTTTGTCTGCATTTCCTATTGATACACAATGCCGCAGCCCTCTAGCCACCACTAGGTTAGTCAGAATGTGCACTTTACATGCATGCATAGAACCATTTAAATATATGAACTTTGGGCCTGATTCAGACCCGTCCCGAGCGTACAGCGCTCACAAGTGGGTCGATGGTCCCGGACTGCGCATGCGGCGCCTCCGGCATGCACATGCGCAAGACCCGTACTGCGATGGCAGCTCTGTCACAACGGGTCTCGCTACAAGACGGGGCGGCTGTCGATGTTGATTGACAGCTCGCCCCGTTTTGTAGGCGGGGAGGGGGGTGGCTGCACAAACGCAGTCATTCCCTTAGGAATGCCTGGCATTTGTGGGCGGCCCTACTGACATCACGAATGATGTCAGTAGTGGATTTCCTGCTCTTTTATAGCAGGAAGGCCACTCGGGCTTGCGAGAGCTGGGACCCTACCACAGGGTCTCCTCACAAGCCCGATGGTCGCGATAATCGAGACCATCGCCAGGCCGCTCGCAAAAGCTGTGGGTGCTCACCCACAGCTTAGCAAGCGGCCTGCAGGCCGAAAAAAATAAATATCCTGCCCTGATTCAGAGCGATCGCTTGCAAACAGCGAGCGGCTCTGAATCAGGCCCTTTGTTTCATATTGTATAGTGATGCTCAGGCTCGGACTGGGCTGCCAGGGAGCTGGGTAATTCCCCAGTGGGCCCCACTGAATTCAGGCCACTCCCATTTCTGAGAGGGTGCGTGGCATCAGGGGCAGAACTATGGGCGATAACGGAGGTGCCTGCCGCCGGGCTCCAGCTCTGAAGGGGCACCTCCTCCATTGTCCACAACATATTCACCCCACTTAGGGCTGTAACTGTGTACCGTCACGGCTGCCCAAACCCCTTCCCGGCACCTGAGAAGCCACCATACACTAGTGGAGAGCCCCATGTCAGACCATCAGCTGTTCCCTTCATCTATCTATAGCCTGTCTGTATGTGAATTGCTATATTAAAGTGTCAGCTGTTGTGACGGGGGGGCACAAAATTATAACTTGCCTCCGGGCGTCTGGGTTGAATTTACGCCACTGCATGGCATCATGGGGTGCGATCGGGGATGGGGCTTCGCAGACCACGTTGGAGGGTGGCGGGAGCCGGGGGGTTGCTGCCCAGTGCAGTGCCCAACATGTATGTCTTCCCTCCAAGCCAGTCTGTCATCAGGCTTATCTAGAATGTTATCTACTAGCCAGCATGCATGCAGTGCCAGTTGCGGACAGAGGAGGATACCGGCATGAAATGAGGTCTCTCCAAGGTAACAGTTAAATGCTCTGAACTGCGAGAGGTGTGAATGTGGGGCAGTGCGATCTGTGAGAGTGGGGGCTGAGAGGTGGGGGAGTGCGATCTGTGAGGGGCCTGTTTGATCAATGACGGAGGCACTGTAAATTATGAGGGAGGCCTTTGTGTGTGGCAGTGTGATCTGTGAGAGAGAAAGCGGTGTGATCTATAAGGGGGCCTGGTTGATCTATGACATGGGGACTGTGTGATCTGTGAGGGGAGTCAGCATGATCTCTGAGGGGGAGCCTGTGTTTGGGGGCAGTGTGATTTGTGAGGGGGGTCTGTGTGGGGGCAGTGTGATCTGTGAGAGGATGGCAGTGTGATCTGTGAGGGGGCCTGTGTATGGAGGGAGTGAGATCTCTGAGGGCTGTGTGTGGGGGCAGTGTGAATTGTGAGGGGGCCTGTGTGTGGAGGCAGCGTGATCTCTGAGGAGGGGTCTGTGTGTTTCATAAGGTAACCCCCTCAAAGGGTTACCTTATGAAACCTACAACCCAGACACAAAGGAAGGACATTACCCCTCCCCTCGCCGCAGGCGCACCATTATATTTGCCAACAAGGTTCACGTAGACACCCCCGGTGTACTACGGAAAGAGGCACCCTAAAGGAGCTCTCTTATAACCCATGTATACAATATAGGTCATATCCTCCTAGATCTACTATTGCTATACTGGATACTTGGACATTGCACAAGGGAGCATTGTGACTCCTTGTTTTTTACCCCATACCCAGTTTCATTAAATTACTCATCTTTTTTTAACATACTTGCTTTGTGCTTGTTTCTTATCTACATCCTAACATATTTCCTGGTTGTTTATATTACTCAATCACAAGGTTAGCGCTGGACACATCACTCTTATTTATACTACTAATTTCCTGAGATTTTTGACAACTCTGTGCCCAGCAGCTTCTGACACATTGTTGGGGACCTTTTGCGCTGGTGGATACATACTAAGTGACCACTAATTATCTATTTTCCAAATATACACCAGCAGCATTGTACTACCCACCAACATACAATATAACGTATGGGGATTTTAGATATTAGAAACACCCGCCAAAATAGGGCCACAAAAGAGTTGAATATTATAGAACAAAACTTACCTACAATTCCCCCCTCAGAATTCTATGATCATTTCACCAGTCTTGAAAAACTAATACATAGAGAATCTCGCATATGGTGGGACAAATGCATATTGGAATGGTACATTGAACATGACCTTCTACCCAAGGGTCTCACTATTAAAAAGAAACCCACACACCATCTAGAAGATCACTCCTTCATGAGAAAATGGAACCGTATACTACACGATTGCTCAATAGAATTGATTGAACAGTAAACACATAGAGGATCTTTATAATTTGAACACCCAAATTAATTCCATAGATGCATCATTAGCTCCATATAAGGACAATGCAGGATACTCAGAATTAGAAGACATTTCCAAAAATAGATTGACCACCAAAGAAACTGTTCTAATACAGACAAAAATTAAAAAGATACTGAGAGACCAACAGAATAAAATTAAACAGAAGGAATCTACATTGACACAAACAAGAAATAAGAATAAGGGAGGACATAGAACCACTGATAACAAATTACATCCAGAGCCGAAACATCACACCAAATCTGGAAATATACGACAAACATCATCCAAGACTCAAAGGGTTTTGAGCAGGGACAATAAGATTAACAGAAAGGAAGACCATATCACCCATTTCTATAAGGACACAGGTCTTACGTATCAACAGTATATGACCAAAATTCATAGAGAACCCTTAAGACGACATTCTAATAACACCTCAATAAGCATAAGTTCCACATCAGAAGATTTGGAAGACACATACTTTTCCATTTATGAGATAGAAGATGACGTTGTGTATGATCAACTAGCTAGATTATCATTCGATCAAGGCTGGGTGACTACCAAGAGAACTTACAATACTGCCATACACCACAATATACAACAATCTGATATTGATCCACACACGGATACAATAGCAACAAGACCGTTAGAAGAAATTAAGGCACAGAACCCGGAGGCAACATTAGACACCAATACGCAAACATGGGAGGCCAATTTTTTAGATCTGGAAGCAGGTCAAAGGACCTGCGAATCAGAAACACAAGGGATTTTGAGAACACCCATAACGAACACGAAACCGAAAACCACAGAACTAGACAAGGATGCAGAGGGGGGAAACACAACAAAAAAACACAAGCAAGACAGGATTCTAGCTTAAAATCTACTACAACTAAACAAAATAATATGTGCATCTTCAAACTTAGTAGCATGGATTTATCCAAAGAACAGGAGTCAGTTTTATCCAAAGGTGGTTTATTGCGATTTACAAGCATTCATGAGAAAATTTACTTTGAAAAAATATTTCAGCAACAATGCCATTACACAAAACTATGACAATAGAAACTATGAGAACAAATTCATACACACACAACTTAAACCACCATCAAAATTCTACCCCAGCCACCTAAAGAGTCATCACATCAAAACTTTTGAATCCATAGTAATGAGGGATATTGAATTATTGGACGAACACAATACCAAGTATAAACGGAATTTAACCAATAAAGAGAATAAAGCCTTAAGAGAATTGGAAAACAATGATCATATAATCATCAAACCAGCAGATAAAGGGGGAAACATAGTGGTATTGGACAAAATTAAATACATGGAAAAGTCAACTAGGATATTGAGTGACACAAAAACCTACAGTACCCTCATACTCAAACAAGACCCCACTGCACAGTATAAGGCTGATTTGGAAACAATACTTAAATGTGGAAGAGATATGGGTATTCTTACAAAACAAGAGTTTGCATTTCTACATAATGAACATCCAATAATACCAGTCTTCTACCATTTGCCCAAGGTTCACAAAAACAGCATTAACCCACCAGGATGTCCGATAGTTTCAGGGATCAAGTCACTTACAGCCAATCTCTCTCAGTATGCGGATACATTTCTACAGGATTTAGTCATAACGCTTCCCTCATACATCAGGGATACGACAGATATTCTCACCACTCTTCAAACAATAGAATGGCAATCGGATTACTGGCTAGTAATGAGTGCTGTTACATCTTTATATAGTATCATAGACCACACACAAGGAATAGAAAGCACACAGTTCTATTTACAAACTAAGACAGACGTGGACCCTATACAAATCAATTTAATTTTGGACATCATTCGGTTCATATTACACCATAGCTATGTATGGTTCAATAATGTTTTTACCTGCAGACAACGGGGACCGCCATGGGATCGAAGATTGCACCAAGCTATGCCAACCTCTTTATGGGGAAATGGGAGGAAGCCCACATTTGGAGTGGACATAGCTTTGGTGCGAACCTCATCCTATGATGGAGATACATAGATGATATAATTTTTATCTGGAAAGGGACACACTCATCACTACAGGAATTCATAGCACACATGGAGAACAACAATCAGAACCTCATATTCACTACCAAGAGCAGCCAGGACAAAATAGAATTTTTGGATTTAGAGATTTTTATAAGCAATAACGAGATACATACCAAGACATATAGAAAGAGTGTAGATGTTAATAGTTATATACTATCATCCAGTGGACATAACAAAACATGGCTCAATAACATCCCTAAGGGCCAATTTAGACGTACTAGAAGGAATTGCTTGAGGATAGAGGATTACACCATACAAGGAGGGGAACTTAGTCAACAATTCATAGAAAAACAATATGATCCTAAACTTGTTAAAAAAGGCATTTACAGAGACTGCCAAGTTAAACAGACAAACTTTATTAGAGAAGAAAGTGAACAATGACAAAAATAACACAGAGCATTTGTATTTCATCACACAATACAAGTCAGCAAATAAAATCAAACAGATATTACGAAGACACTGGGATATTCCTCTGCAAGACAATGACCTCAGTAAAATCTTAAATCCTACACCCGATGTTGTTTTTAGGAAAGCCCCCGATATTAATAAGAAATTAGTGAGAAATCATATTAAACCGACTTCTCTTCAACAGACAATTTTACCATTTACGACACATCCCATAGGGTTCTACTACTGTAATAAGTGTGCAGGATGTAAAAACATACAATATCCAAGCACAAAGAAACAACTAGAATTCCATGCAACGATAAATAGGACATTCACAATCAGACAACATATGACATGTGAGACATAGGGAGTAATCTACATGCTTAGGTGATGATGTGGACTTGAATATATAGGTAGGACCATAAGACCCCTTAAGACCAGAATATATGAACACATATGCAACATCAAAATTGGATATGATAACCATAGTGTCTCCAGACACTTTAAAGAGGTACACAACTCCAACCCATCAGATCTCTATTTTGTAGCCATAGAACAACCCAACAGAAATTGGAGAGGTGGAAACCATATGGATCATCTGGATAAGAAGGAGATGAAGTGGATTTTCAATCTGAAGACCATGACACCAAGAGGCCTTAACGTAGATTTTAACAACAGCATATTAATAAGATCATAAAATATTATTATTATAGATTAATCATATGGTGATGTGACCACACACTACCATATTAATTAGATAGTCTACTTCACATCACGCTCCAAGTCTGATTGAGACATCCCCAAAACCACACAGGAGATACAGAGGATTATAAATAATACCCTCAAATACCTTTCACCATACTTTGGTGGGAGTGATCAATCCCAACATGGGATTAGGAGCATACATTTTTCAGGGCATACATTGATAAGTACACATCCCCTATTAATATTGAGAATTTCCCATATCCATTCCTATTCCTTTCCTCCTTTTATTTCCCCCTCCCTTCCCCCATCTTCCTTTTCCTTTTCTTTTCCTTTTATCCCCTGTTTTCATTTACAATTATACATCACATTTATATTTATTCATTTTTCATTTAATTCTTCTTCCTAATATAATTTCCCCCTCCCCCAGTCCCCCACATTTTTGAATACACTGTTATGCATATTATTGCAATCAGTGTATGTATATTTTGCCATGAATATGAATAACATGCATTCTTCAAATCAAGAAAGCAGCATGTGCACACATATACTTTAAGGACGTGTGATCCACTACCCGATGCACAGGAGCCATTCGCAGCTGTATGATTGATACAAGTACTAACGGAGACAATCATATGTATCCACTACATCTGATTCTTCATGACATCATAAGGAGGAGGGACAGAGATATACGCCCACAGATAGCCCGATTGGTGGACCAGCATACAAATATCCAGCTGGACACATCAGGTGTAAACTTGAGAAAGGCCGATAGGCTGAAACGCATTGTGCCCACATGTGATAGACTTGCAGCTACCCAGCATATTCCTGAGCACCTGAACGGACGACACAGGGAGCCAGCACACACACGCATGTGGAGACTGTCATCTATCCTGGCTTACAGGCTCCCTGGAGGAGGAGCAGTGACCAGAAGCCGCGTGTGTCAGCAGGAGGCGATCTTAGACGCCGTGCCAGTGAGACAGAGCATACGGTAGGGACAGGAGTGCGGGACGCCGCCCCTGTCTCGCACTGTCATTATACCCACGTTGCCACACCATCACATTTAGAAGGGGACGTATGATCTTTCATACGGTAGGTACGCCCTGATTAAGGGTTTACCCACACCCTTCACTAATACGCACAGGACAGCACTCTCCTATATTTTCATGTACTGGAGACTACAAATGCCAATACGGGAAGACGGCTTGTCACTATAGTGCTAAGAGGGAGATGTAGGCACAAGTGTCATATGGAAAGGGTTACCTTATGTAACCTACAACCCAGACACAAAGGAAGGACATTACCCCCTCATTTAGGGGCATTCCCCTCGCTGCAGGCGCACCATTATATTTGCCTACAAGGTTCACGTAGACACCCCCGGTGTACTACGGAAAGAGGCACCCTAAAGGAGCTGTCTTATAACCCATGTATACAATATAGGTCATATCCTCCTAGATCTACTATTGCTATACTGGACACTTGGACATTGTACAAGGGAGCTTTGTGACTCCTTGTTTTTTACCCCATACCCAGTTTCATTAAATTACTCCTCTTTTTTTAACATACTTGCTTTGTGCTTCTTTCTTACCTACATCCTAACATATTTCCTGCTTCTTTATATTACTCAATCACAAGGTTAGCGGTGGACACATCACTCTTATTTATCCTTCATGGACAAACATCATCTTTCATGGACTTTTGTCCAGGAATGATGATGTTTGTCCATGAAAGATGACGTTTTGTCTCTTTCTGAGACCCGATTTTTGGCGGGAAAAATCTGAATTTGGCGTGAAAAATCCAAACTAATCCGAGCCCGCACATCCCTAGTATTTACACAGTATGGTCACTTGAAACGACTAATATATCTATAGGGGAGACAGTGTGAGCAGATCAGGATGATTCACAGTGTTTGCAGCTCGTAATTATAAGTCCCAAACTGTGGCTAACATGGCATGCTGGAATTTGTAGTTGCAGTACAGCCTGGTGACAAGCCACACATCACAGAAGCATTTATACAGCTGCCAGTAGCAGTTATTTCAAAGCTCAAATTAATTACTGAGTAATAGATGCAAAAAAAACATTTAATAAGTGTTAAATTAATTATTACATTTATTTTAAACATGCTGTGATTCCAGCAACATTGGAGACATTTCATGTTTTTAAGCTTTGGCGGTAAACTTGTTTATTGCCATAGATAGGCACTGGTGCGGTCTTCTGTCCTGTACAACATACAGTACCTCATATATAACATAGTCAAACTGAAAACATAGTTATTAATACACTATCTGCAGGCCAGTGACAAGATGATGTTTTAACATCTAGTATTTACGAACTATCCTTAATTGTGCATGCTAGCGTACATAGAGCACCAGTGATCTGGGTTTTTTATGGGAGGGGCCAGCACTGGAAGTGGGCAGGGGCGCCGAGAGGGGGGTGGAGCGGGTACAGATTACCCGGGCCCGGGCTTCCTGAGGGGACCGGCGGGGGCCCGAGTCCGGCGCCGCTCCCCCCCTCACAGCAGTGGCAGGTGGGGAGTTTGACTGGGGCGGTACACCTGTCAAACCGTAACGCAGGTGTCCTAAGGCGAGCTCAAGAAGGACAGAAACCTCCCATGGAGCAGGAGGGCGTGTGCTGAGCTGCAGTTGGAAAATGCTTGTGGCTGCTGAGCAGCCACAGCAGTCTCCTATGCCTGTGCGGGGGAGCGATCACACAGATCGCGCCCCCCCTGGCTTTGCACCGGGCTGAGGGGGCTCAGAGTGCCCCCCCCACCCCAGCGCACACTGCTCCGCAAATTGCCTCCCGTGATTAGGCCACGCCCCCTATTACCGGGGCCCGCCACGGCTCTTAGCGGGCCTGGAAGTGGGAGATAAGGGAGGAGTTAGGATTAATTCTTAAACCGCCCCCCCCTAAAAGAAAAGTTTAGATCTGCCCCTGCCTTGAGTGCTAAAATGAAGCTTCCTACGGACTAATATAATTTTACAATCTTAGCATTTGCTGACTGGAAGCAGTGTGTGTAACACCTGTTAAACTGGACAGTATAGATAAGTGCATAGAATGAAAGCATATTAAGTATTTAATTATAATAGAAGAAACTCCACTTCTTTATAACCAGAGGTTTTTGCACCTTAATAACAGAAACATTTCTCCTCCACATTTTTCTCCTCATAGTTGTTTTTTCAAGTTTTATTTTAAATTTATTTTTCACCACTTTTATTTACCAGGGGAGACATAGGGGCAGATTCAATTAGCTGTAAAAAGCCGCATTTTGGCAAAAAACTTTCGCAGATGCCAACTTTCTTGCATAAAACTGCGTATCGTGCAATGTTATTGCCAAAGTTTTCGCATGTGCGAAAACTCCATAGACAGAAACTGGGGAAAAGTTTTCACGATCTCAGAGCAGCTGAAAAAATTAGCAAAATCCCTATTTTTGGCTAAAAATATTGGTGACTTGTTTAAGAACCCATTGGACACTCCCCCATTGACTATTTTGGCAAAAGACAAAAAAATTTACTTCTCACGTGTGGAATTATTTCCATCCCGATACAGACAACAGTTGTCAAGCCATATGTGCATATTGCCATGCAAGTGTGAGTAGAGGGAGGGACCTAAACCACCTAGGAAGATTCTCCTTGTTACGTCACAGAGAGCATTCATCAAATATCAAAGTGTATGTCGCCAAGTTCCAAAACTCAAAACGTAACAAGTCCAGTGTCACCTACCTGCTCCCTCTCTGTGGGATCCAAGCACCTTCGATCTCCAACACCTGCATCATCACCTACATCCTCATTCGTGATCAGAAGTAATTTAAAAAACAATTGACCATTAAACAGTCCTTTGATAGAGGAAGTAAGTATAACAGCTGTCGCCCAGTTTCACAGCGGATCACTGACGCCATGACGGCTGTGCTAGTATTAGATGGTGAAATAATAAAAAATGAGGATGACAGTGTGGAGGAAGTGCAAAAGGAGGATGAGGGGGAAATTTGTGTCCTATCTGACGCTAATGTGTATGTTGATGATAAGGATGTGGTTTGCGTAAATCAGCCACCAGTGGCAGCAGTTCTTGCTAATGATAAAAAGAAAGCCAGAAAAGCAATGTCTTGGGTGTGGAATTACTTTAATCTAAATTCTGACAACAGTTGCGAAGGCATCTGTTCCATTTGTAAAGCCAAAGTTAGCAGAGGAAGGGACGTTAACCATCTAGGCATCTCCTCCCTGTTACGTCACTTGCAGCAAGTTCATGCAATTTGTTTAACAAAATTGTAATTTGTAAATTAATAACAAGCAGTCCAGTATCAGCTACCAGCAGCTTGGACCATAACATGCAATCTCCACCACCAACACCCTCATCATCAACCTCCTTAATAATTGAAGGTAGTCCTTCCAAAAAATGTTTTGTGGGGCCCAAGCAAACCAAGGAGTTCAGCCACGAAAGTGTCAGTCCTAGTCGCTAAAGTGCTTGGTTTGTTAAAATGTGCATGTCCTTTTTAATATCCCACATAAGAGTGGGAGGGACAATTCCATCTTGCACCTATTTCTTTTACATTTGGCACAATTTGGGGCATTGCCGACTGACATTATTATAATTTATTAAACTGCCATCCTGTCTGCCACTGCTGTGTGGTAATGTTTCATAGATGTCTGATATTTCTACTTCAGGGTCCATAGGGGGTCCACAGGGTTGACCTTGGGGATATAGCTGGATCAGGATCCATGGGCACCACACAGTTAAGCTTTTAGCTCCCAGGATGCACTTGGGTCCTCCTCTATACCCCGCCCCCGAGCCACAGGCACCTCAGTGTAAGTTGGTGCCCGGCCGGAGTCGGTCACCGCGCAGGGGGGCTGCAGGAGCAGCCCCCAGAAGCTTTTTATTTTCTAAATAGATTTTATTTATTTTAGTTTCTCTTTTTACTACAGACGGCAGTGAAGGGCTGTCTGTACAGACGCCCACGCTGCCTCTCTGATCCCCGACTGGCGCCGCGACGCCAGTACTGATCTGGGGATCGTGGCGGGAGGCCAGAGTCTGTACTAGCTGGACTCTGTCTACCTCCCAGGACTGCTGCCGGAGTCGCCGGGGATTCAGGTAAGCCTCGCGTCGCTGGCTAGCGGCGGTGCGTGGAAGGCCTTAAAATGCAGTCCTTTAGCCTCCGGTCCTGGGGACAGACCGTAGGCTGCTGGCAGTGGTGGCGGGCCCCCCCCATAACCCGTGGGACCACTAGACCACCAGGGATAACCGGCAAGCGAGAAGCCAGCATCCCTGGGGTTAATGGCCAGCCAGGGGAGGAAGCCTTCCCTGTTCAGCGGCTCCTCCCCTCAGCTCAGCGCGCTTTTCAGCCTGCATGTCTAGCGTCCCTGAGCTGCAGTTCACTCGGCCACTCCTCCTCTGAGGTCTCTAGCGGCCATTTTTTTCTACATGTGGCAGTGCAGATCCCTCAGGGAGCACGCGGACCGGTCCCCCTGTGTACCTCTCCCCTGTTAGGACAGCGTACACAGCGCTATAGCCCTCCCAGACACTGAATCTGGGCGGTTGAGTGTAGTGTAAAGGTGCAGTAAGTATTTCTTCCTGCATGGTATGTGACTTTTGCTAGTGCTGCTGTCTGTATTTTTCTCTTATTACTGTCAGCTTATATCTATCTCTTTCCTTCTTCCTTAGCCCTACAGGTGTGGAGGAGGGGCTTTTCTACTAACCTCTAGGGGTGAGTGGGTTCGGATTTCTGAAATCCGAACCCCCCCGAGCCCCCCCGATCCGAATCCGATCCGAGTCAGGCTCGACTTTTCCCGCCTGACTCGGATCTGAAATCGAGGCAAAACGTCATCATCCCGCCTTCCGAGTCTCGCGGGTTTTGGATCCTATATAAAGGTACCCGCGTCGGCGCCATTTTCTCACTCGGCTGTGGACAGTGAAGAGGGAGGGTGGGAGTTAGGGCTGTGTAGTGTAGTGTAGTGTAGTGCTGCTGTTGTCCACTACTTCAAAGTCCATAGGGGCTGGCTGTGTTGTGCTGTGCTGCTGTTGTTAATAGGGGCTGTGTCCACTACTTCAAAGTCCATAGGGGCTGGCTGGACGGTGTTGTGCAGTCAGTTCTCCATAGGGGCTGTGTCCACTCCAAAGTCCTGTGCAGTGTCCCAGTCCTAAAGGGGTGCTGTAGTGTTGTCCAGGGGGTGCTCTGTCCATCAGGGGTGCTCCCCCCAAGTGCTAAAAAAATAATATATTTTCTGTGTTAGTGAATTGTGTGCGCAGTAGCCGCACATGCATCAACAAAGTAGTGCCAAGCGTGCGCCTGTGTCATAAGTAAAGGGCCGGCTGGCTTGACCGTTAAAGGGTGCTGTAACCCCCAAAGTACACTCCAGTCCAAACCCAAAAAAAAATTATTTTCTGTGTTTGTGAATTGTGTGCGCAGTAGCCGCACGTGCATCAACAAAGTAGTGCCAAGCGTGCGCCTGTGTCATAAGTAAAGGGCCGGCTGGCTTGACCGTTAAAGGGTGCTGTAACCCCCAAAGTACACTCCAGTCCAAACCCAAAAAAAAATTATTTTCTGTGTTTGTGAATTGTGTGCGCAGTAGCCGCACGTGCATCAACAAAGTAGTGCCAAGCGTGCGCCTGTGTCATAAGTAAAGGGCCGGCTGGCTTGACCGTTAAGGGTGCTGTAACCCCCGAAAGTACACTCCAGTCCAAACCAAAAAAAAAATGATTTTCTGTGTTTGTGAATTGTGTGCGCAGTAGCCGCACGTGCATCAACAAAGTAGTGCCAAGCGTGCGCCTGTGTCATAAGTAAAGGGCCGGCTGGCTTGACCGTTAAGGATGCTGTAACCCCCGAAAGTACACTCCAGTCCAAACCAAAAAAAAAAATATTTTCTGTGTTTGTGAATTGTGTGCGCAGTAGCCGCACGTGCATCAACAAAGTAGTGCCAAGCGTGCGCCTGTGTCATAAGTAAAGGGCCGGCTGGCTTGACCGTTAAGGGTGCTGTAACCCCCAAAGTACACTCCAGTCCAAACCAAAAAAAAAATTATTTTCTGTGTTTGTGAATTGTGTGCGCAGTAGCCGCACGTGCATCAACAAAGTAGTGCCAAGCGTGCGCCTGTGTCATATGTAAAGGGCCGGCTGGATTGACTGCTAAAGGGTGCTGTAGCCCCCAAAGGGCACTCCAAACAAAATGAAAAAATATTTTCTGTGTTTGTGAATTGTGTGGGCTGTAGCTGCACACGTGCATCAACAAAGGAGCAGTGCCAAGCGTGCGCCTGTGTCCCATAAGTAAAGGGCCGGCTGGCTCATTTCTTAAAGGGTATTGTAACCCACAAAGTGCACTACTCTCCAGCAAAAATAAAAAATATTTTCTGTGTTTGTGTGCGCCTTAGCCGCACGTATATATCAAATCAATATAACATAAATGGAGGACCAAACTTTCTCCGATAAAAATAAAATAGGGAAAGATCAAGAACCACTTCCTCCTAGTGCTGAAGCTGCTGCCACTAGTCATGACATAGACGATAACATGCCATCAACGTCGTCTGCCAAGGCCGATGCCCAATATCATAGAAGAGGGCACATACAATCCCAAATGACAAAGTTCAGGAAAATGACCTTAAAAAAAACATTTAAATCATCTGAAGAGAAACGTAAACTTGCCAATATGCCATTTATGACACGGAGTGGCAAGGAACGGCTAAGGTCTTTCCCTATGTTCATTCATGACTAGTGGTTCAGCTTCACATGACGATGGAAGCCCTCCTCCCGCTAAAAAAATCAAACGAGTTAAGCTGGCAAAAGCACAGCGAAGAACTGTGCGTTCTAAGAAGATATCACAAATCCCCAAGGAGAGTCCAAGTGTGGTGGCTGTTGCGATGCCTGACCTTCCCAGCACTGGACGGGAAGAGGTGGCTCTTTCCACCATTTGCACGCCCCCTGCAAGTGCTGAAAGGAGCACCCACAGTCCACTTGCTGATATGCAAATTGAAGATGTCACTGTTGAAGTACAACAGGATGAGGATACAGGTGTAGCTGGCACTGAGGAGGAAGTTGGCGAGGAGGATTCTGATGGTGATGTGGTTTGTATAAATCAGGCTCCGGGGGAGACAGTTGTTGTCCGTGGGATGAAAAAGCCCTTCACGGTCATGTCTGGGCAGAAGACCAAACATTCCACCTCTTTGGTCTGGCAATATTTCTATCCAAATCCGGACAACAACTGTCTTGCCATATGTACCATATGTAAAGGTGAAATAAGTAGGGGTAGGGACGTTAACCACCTAGGAACATCCTCCCTTATACGGCACCTGCAGCGCGTTCATAAAAAGTTACTGTCAAGTTCAGAAACTTTGGCTAAGACCGTAAGCAGTCCAGGGACACCTAAATCCCTTTTTCCTGTTTTATCCAAGGAATCGGTGGATGAGGACGACATCTTGCCTCCGTAGAGCCAGTTTGTGCAGGGACACATTAATTGCCAGCTTGTTTTGTGGGGGCCCAAACGAACCAATCATTTCAGCCACAGTCATGTGGCAGACCGTGGCGCTGAAATGATTGGTTTGTTAAAGTGTGCATGTCCTATTTATACAACCATAAGGGTGGGTGGGAGGGCCCAAGGACAATTCCATCTTGCACCTCTTTTTTTTCTTTGCAGTATGTACTATTTGGGGCCTAGTTTTTCAAACTGCCATCCTGTCTGCCACTGCAGTGTCACTCCTAGATGGGCCACGTGTTTGTGCCGCCCACTCGTGTCGCTTAGCATAGTCATCCAGCTACCTCGGTGCAACCTTTTGGACATAAAAACAATATTGTGAGGTGTGAGGTGTTCAGAATAGACTGGAAATGAGTGGAAATGAAGGTTATTGAGGCTAATAATTGAAAAGGAGCATAAAAACCCACAAATGCTGTGATTTTAGCTGTTTTTATGCTTTTTTTCAAAAAAATACAGATCCAAAACACAAAACCCAGAACCCAAAACACGGAAGGGTGGTTTTGGCAAAACCAATCCAGATCCAAAACACGAAGAAAGATCCAGATCCAAAACCAAAACACGAAAAGTAACCGGTGCACACCCCTACTAACCTCACATATATAAATCAAGTATTTGTGAGGTCTGTCACATACAGTTGTGTGCTACACAGTGCTATATTCAGGACTGTTGTTCAGCACACAGGGAAGTGCAATTCTTTTTTCCTCTATTGCCATATATATTTTGTCTGTACATTATATTTGGTCATGTCTGAGGGTGAAGTTGAGCACTCCGGGACTCCAGTGTTGTTTTCCTGCAGGCGTTGCTCTGCGGGATTACATAGGGAAGAGGCACCTCTGGATGGCCTTTGTGAGCGGTGTCAGTTGACTCTGGGTCAATCCAGACCCCCTATGACACAGGAGCCACCATGGGCTATGTTTTCACAGGTGCTGGTGTCTCTGGCGGACCGCCTTGCGGCTCCGTCTGCTGTCCCTACGAGGACTCTGTCCCAGCCTACCATTTCCCATTCCCAGGGTACCCCGCAATTATTGCAGAGTTCCTCTGGGTCACATACTGTGGACCCTTATTCAGGATTGCCTATCTATTTTCAGGCCACTCCTGCTACACAACAGTCTGTGGTGCCTTTCCAGGCCAATGTGGCAGCTCCTCCACCATGGGTGGACGTGCTCTCTAGTTCAGTCCAGAGTCTGGCAGCAGCATCTTCGACTTTTCAGTCGATGTTGCAGAATGACAGGTCTGCAGGGGTGTCTAAGAGTGCACATAAGTTGCATGGGGCGCAGATTTCGGACACTGAGGGGTCCTCAGATGAGGGTGAGGTCCAGGACAACTCCGATTCGTACACCTTGGCTCAGGAGGTGGAATCTCGGTCGTCTATTAATGTACGAGCTCTGGTTAGGGCGGTGCATGCCATTCTCCTAGTAGAGGATGAGGCACCTGCTCCTAAGTCGAAATTCCCTAGTTTTAAAAAGACTAAGGTGACTTCGACGGTGTTCCCCCTGTCTGATCAATTAACGGATCATATGGCGGTGGCTTGGCAGACACCCAGTAAGAGATTTGTGCCTCAAAAGAGGTTGGCTTCCAATTATCCATTCCCGGAGGCGCATTGTAGGAAGTGGGAAGCTCCACTGGTGGTGGATTCCCACGTCACACGCCTTATTAGGAGTGCTACGCTGCCAATACCGTCAGTTTCCTCGTTAAAGGAAACCACGGACAGGAAGGTTGAGGCTTGCCTTAAGTCTATTTATTCCCTCTCGGGAGCAATTGCTCGCCCGTCCATGGCCATTTCCTGGGTGGCTAAGGCCATTGAGGGTTGGGCCAATGCCTTAGAGGACACTTTTCCTGAGGATACTCAGGAAGTCCAAAGGGCATTACTAGGACAGATGAGAGATGCGGCTTCTTATATTGGAGAAGTTTCCTTGGAGGCTAGTCTGCTAACCTCTAGGGTGTCAGCTGCAGCTGTGCATGCCCGCCGCTCCTTATGGCTGAGGTCCTGGAGAGGGGACACTGATTCAAAGAAGGGCCTGGAGGCCTTACCTTTTAATGGGGAATACTTTTTGGTCCAGACTTGGATAGGATCGTGGATAGTCTGGCTAAGTCCAAGTCGGCCTTCCTTCCTTCAGCTGCAGCATCTGCCAAGGTCCGGAGTTCAGCTTTTCAGCCCTTTCGGGTTCAGGGTAAGGCAAGAGGTCAGTCTTTCCCGAGGCAAGCAGCAGTTAAGTCTGCCTCCAAGTCCAAGAAACAAGCTTGGAGTGCCAGGCGTCCCTCTTCCAAACAGGAAGATAAGCCTTCCTCCCTCTGGGGGATCCCAGAGTGGGAGGCCGACTTCTTCAATTCGCCCAGAGCTGGTTCAATACCACCACCGATGCCTGGGTGCGAGAAGTGGTCTCCCAGGGGTACGCCCTGTCTTTTCGGCGCAGATCACCTCACCAGTTTTTCTGCACGAGTCCTTCTCAGGACATAGCCAAGGCTATGCTGCTCAGGGAAGCTATGGACTCCTTGCTGACTGCAGGGGTCATTGTACCTGTTCCACAATCTCAGCGTGGGATGGGGTACTATTCTACGCTGTTTCTGGTACAGAAACCCAATGGCTCCCATCGACCCATTCTAAATTTTAAGGCTCTGAACAGGTTTCTCAGGATTCCCAAGTTCAGAATGGAAACCTTGCATTCCATAATTCTGGCTATGGAACCAGGGTATTACATGGTCTCCCTGGATATCCAGGACGCTTACCTCCATGTGCCGATAGCAACGTCACATCAGAGGTGTCTGCGGTTCGCTCTGTTGCACCATCACTACCAGTTCCGGGCTCTCCACAGTGCCAAGGGTGTTCACCAGGGTGATGGCAGTTATGACTGCCCACCTTCGGAACCAGGGGGTACGGTTGTTACCGTATCTGGATAACATTCCTATTGCTGGCAAGCTCTCCGGAGGTTCTTCTGCAACATCTCCAACTGACGGTGGCTTGTCTGCAGACGTACGGGTGATTAATAAATTGGAGGAAGTCATCCCTGATCCCATCTCAGCAGATGGTCCATCTGGGGGCCCTCCTAGACTCTCGTCAGCAGCGGATCTTTCTATCTCCAGAAAAGGTATCTTCCATACAGTTGCGGATACGCAGTTGCCTGGATTGTGCCAGTCTTTCGGTACACTCGGCAATAAGAGTGCTGGGGTGCATGGTGTCGGCATTCAACATGGTGGAATTTGCCCAGTTTCACTTCAGACCTCTGCAGAGGCTGATTCTAGCAAACTGGAACGGGTTGCCTCACCGGATCCGGTCCCAGACGCTGGTGCTATCTCCGGATGTACGACAGTCCCTGAATTGGTGGCTTCAAACAGCTCACCTCCTCGAGGGTCGCCCCTTTTGGATCCCGGACTGGGTTCTGCTCACGACAGACGCCAGTCTTTGGGGTTGGGGGGCGGTGACAGGCTCCTTGTCACTTCAGGGTCATTGGACAGCAGAGGAAGCGGCTCTCCTCATCAATGTTCTGAAACTAAGAGCCGTGTACAGGGCTCTGCAGTCGGCCGGCACCACTCTTCACGGAAGGGCAGTGCAAGTGCAGTACATCAATCACCAGGGAGGAACTCGCAGCCGGGCTGCGATGGCAGAAGTGTCTCACATCCTAACTTGGGCAGAGTGCCACCTTCCAGCGATCTCGGCAGTCTTCATTCCCGGAATCCTCAATTGGGAGGCAGACTTCCTCAGCCGTTACGACGTGCATCCAGGGAAATGGTCGCTTCATCCAGAGGTATTCCAACTACTCGTGGACAAGTAGGGACTGCCGGAGGTGGACTTGATGGCCTCTCATCACAATCACAAGTTGCCTGTGTACGGGTCAAGGACAAGGGACGATGGCACCAGTCTGGTGGACGCTCTGTCGGTGAGATGGACGTTTCAGCTGGCATATCTGTTTCCTCCGATATCCCTTCTGCCTTGGGTCCTGCGCAAGTTCAAGCAGGACGGAGGCACTCTGGTACTGGTGGCCCCAGCGTTGCCAAGACGTCCGTTGTACTCCAACCTACAGAGTCTGTCCATCGACGATCCGTACCTTCTTCCTCAGCGGCAGGACTTGTTGTCTATGGGGCCCTGCCTTTACCCGGATCTGGGTCGTCTGTTTTTGACGGCGTGGCTCTTGAGACGGCCGTCTTAAGGTCCCGGGGCTTTTCTAGTTCCGTTATTTCTACCATGCTGAGGGCACGCAAGCCTGTTTCTGCAAGGATTTACCATAGAGTGTGGCACACGTACTTTCAGTGGTGTGAGTCCAGAAACTATGATCCTCAGATATTCAGAGTTTCAAGGATTCTGGCTTTTCTTCAGTCGGGTTTGGACTTAGGTTTACGCCTTTCCTCTCTGAAGGTGCACGTGTCTGCTTTATCGGTTTGGTACAGACTTTTTTCCAGGGTGTTCTCAGGATTCAGCCACCCTTTGTGCCTCCGGTGGCACCTTGGGATTTGGCGGTGGTTCTTCGAGTTCTGCAAGGACCTCCCTTTGAGCCTCTTGAGTCAGTTGACCTTAAATGGTTAACGCTTAAAACTGTGTTTCTCCTGGCTATTGCTTCAGCAAGGAGGGTTTCCGAGTTGGGGGCACTTTAATGTAGTCCCCCCTTCTTAATTATTTTCTCCAGGACAGAGCAGTGCTTCGCACTCGTCCTGAGTTTTTACCTAAGGTTGTCTCTAAGTTCCATATCAATCAGGAACTGGTGGTCCCAGCCTTTCAGTCCCCTGATCTTACAGCAGGGGAGACTTCGTTGGACGTTGTCCGTGCTCTCAGAGTTTATATTGATCGGACTGCTTCTGTTCGTAAGTCCGACTCCTTGTTTGTCCTCTTTGGTTTTCATAAGAGCGGTTGGCCTGCCAACAAACAGACCTTGGCCCGTTGGCTTTGTTCTGTTATTAGGGAGGCTTAGATACGAGAGCATTTACCTGTTCCAGCCTCTGTTAAGGCTCATTCCACTCGTTCTGTGGGCCCTTCTTGGGCTGCTAGACGTGGTGCCTCAGCTGTTCAGCTGTGTAAGGCAGCCACTTGGTCTTCGGTTCAGACGTTTCTAAGATTTTATGCGTTTGACACCTTTTGCCTCTCAGGATGCATCCTTCGGGCGCAGGATTCTCCTTTCTGCACAGGAGCGTCCCCGCCCTTAGTTGAACTGCTTTGGGACATCCCCAAGGTCAACCCTGTGGACCCCCTATGGACCCTGAAGTAGAAAACAAGAGATATGGTAAGAACTTACCTTTGTTATCTCTGTTTCTACGAAGTCCATAGGGTCCACAGGGCGCCCGCCCTGACGCACCTGGCTTCAAATGGGCTGTGTTGCTGGTCACCGGTGTTTCCGTCTCCCTTTTCTGTGAGTATGGTTTCTTGTGTGTTCCAGTCTTCCTTCTCTCTGTTCCATATTCTCCTCCGGCCTATGCTGCTTACCAACTGAGGTGCCTGTGGCTCGGGGGCGGGGTATAGAGGAGGACCCAAGTGCATCCTGGGAGCTAAAAGCTTAACTGTGTGGTGCCCATGGATCCTGATCAAGCTATATCCCCAAGGTCAACCCTGTGGACCCTATGGACTTCGTAGAAACAGAGATAACAAAGGTAAGTTCTTACCATATCTCTTGTTTTTTTTTAAACTGCTGTGCGTTTGTGCCGCTGCTCTGTTTCTTACTTTAGCCAGCCAGCTCACTGCAGCCTTTGGCCTATATTGGTGAAAAATAGTGAAATCAATATTGTGAGCTGTGAGGTGGTTAATAATGTCTAGAAATGCCTGAAAATCATTGTTATTAAGGTTCATAATACTGTAGGAACAAAAACAGGCCCAAATGATGTAGTTTTAGCTGTTTTTATGATTTTTTAATAAAAAATCCAGATCCAAAACCAAAACACGAAAACAAAACATGGAGGAAAAAAATCCAAAACCAGGGGTGATCCAGATCCAAAACCAAAACACGGGGGTCGGTGCACATCTCAAACCAAAACATGTGAATAGTGGAAAAACTTCTCCCCCGTTAAGTTTTTGTTTTATTGTGGCTAAATGAATCTGGCCCTTAGATGAAGCAATCGAGGTTCCAAAAAGTATTTCCTGTCTTTAGCTCTAATGCAAATGTTAATAGAGAATACTATACAGTGCCGTATTGCTAGCCCTGCCTTACTCTGGCCACCATACTGGTTGGGCATCAGATTGGAGATCTGCCTAAACACTAGAAACCAGATTATAGGTCTTGTCTTACACTAGCCACTTGATTGGGTGTTCGGTATATTAGGCCAACAGTTACCATGTCAACATTCATAATGTCAACATGAGAATTTTGATATGGTCAAAATTTCAACAGAGAATATGTCGACATGTTCAATTCACCATGTCTATTGTCGGCATGTCAACAATGATGAAATATCAACCATCCAGTTTTGAGATTTGCCTAACGCTAACCCTAACCCAGGGCTGTAACTAGGTGTGTGCAAGTAGTGTCATCGCACAGAGTGCAGGTTTCGGTGGGCAGCACCATATCTGCCCCAAGGCTTCTTCTCTGGCACTTAGGATGCTCCAGGCATGCACCCTGCAGTCTGTACAGCCGCCCCCAGAGCGTCCTAATGATGCTCCAAGCAGTGTTTTTACTTACCGATGCTAGTAGCCTACCCCCTTGGAGTGACATTATTATGTCATGCTATCATGGGGTGGGGCTGGCACAGGGTCCTCTGCCGCCCTGTTACAGCACTGCCCTAACCCTAACAATCACATTTTCACCATAACGGCATTTCATATGTTGACATTTTGCAAATATTGGCATTTTGACCATGTCTACATTATGAAAATCTATATAGTAAATGTCAAAATTATGACTGCTTATTCTTGATTGGAGGTCTGCCTTACACTAGAAACCAGACTGGAAGTCCTGCCTTACACTGGTCACCCAAATGAAAGTCTGATTTACACTAGATACCAAATTGAAGGTCCTGCCTTATGCTAGCCATCCAATTAGAGGTTTGTCATACACTGCAAACCTAATTTGAGTGCTATCCTTACACAAGTGAACCAATTGGAAGTCTGCCCAATGCTGGCCATACATCAGCAATTAACCCGGGCAATTCCTTGTTCTGCTGATGCCTGGGTCAGGTGATCGGAAAAATCCAAAATGTTGGACAATCTCGATTCACCAATTCCGACCCCTAGAATGATCGGAATCACCGAGTGTGGGACTTTTAACATGTATGTTTCCCGTCATCCAAGAAATCTCAGATCGTCAGAGTCCGGCGATCGACGAATAGGAACAGCATTGGCTCATCGCTGCTTAGATGTATGGCCCGCATAACATCTGTAACCAGATTGGAGGTCCTGCCTTACTCTCACCACCAGTTTTGGGTTTCTGCTTTACACTAGCTACCAGATTGTGGTCCTGTCTTACACTAGCCATCATATTGGAGTTCTTACCAAACACTAGCCAGCAGATTCAACCTACTGTAGATTGGACATCCTGCCTTACACTAGCCACCACATTGGAGGTCCTACCTTAAAGTAGCCAACAGATTGGAGTTCTGCCTTAAGCACTATCCAGCAGATTGAGGTCTTCTTGGTATACTATTCACCAGAATGGACTGAGGGGTGGACAGCTGCTTAGCAAATTACAAGGGGCCCAAAGATTTCTGTTGGCAACCCTGTATGACAGCATTAACTGAGTAAGTAAGTAATTTACCATATAATTAGGTGTATTCTGACAGCACAGGAAATATAGTTTTGTGCGGTTTTTGCAGAAAAAAAAGAACATATCCCAGGTTTAGTTGTACCATAAAAAAAAAAAAGTTTGAAAGAGTAAAAAAATCTAATTTTCTTATGTGGGATGTTGCTGCTACATCTACTGAATCCTACAAATTCAGAAGTTATAATGTAATATTAAAAACCTGTTTGTCATTACTTCCATCAGTTTCTAAACCCTTCATAGGCCCCATGTTAAATAAACTAATCAGACGAGAAATGAAGGAGTAGGTAGCTGCTTTTTTCTGAAAACAACACGGATCATTCCAGCCTTGCCATTTGTTTGAATTCTTCCTTAAGGCGAACTGGCCAGCTGTACTTCTAGGTCTCTTAGTCATGGATTGTGAGCCCCACCTGGCTAGATTTGTTTAGCTGACAGCTGGCAGAATTTAATAAAAAAGAACAAACTGCCTCTAAAATAAAGCTGAAATCTCTTTGGATGATATACCCATGGCTAATTTCAATATTCTCTTTCAAACACATTTAAATTATGCATCCAAACTAACCTGCGCAATAGTAGAGCACAGGAAAGTATATCTCTACCTACTCCCCAAAAAGATAAGACAGATATTTATTACTTAATAAGGTACATTAGATCTTAATTTTGGGGGGATGGAGGGTTGAATTTCTAGCATTTTTATTTTTATTAAGCCAAAAACGTTCTAGATTTCTTTTATGGTTTTTTTTTTTATCATGTACTGTAAGTTCTTTTCGGTTTGAAGATAAGAAACGCTTTAAAGGATAGGAATGGCATTCTCTGCATCTGTTTTTCTCACAAACCTATCAAATATCTTGCTTTTTTGGCACTGTTGCTGGCTCGAAGAGGGGATGACATAAACCAGCTTTGTGGTTACGTTTCATTTTTAATCTCATGGAAATTAAAATCAGCACTGAATTGTCCCTACGTATGTGACAATAAGCTACTCTGTTCCAACAACCAAAGAGAAGGGGCGTCAATATCTCTTGGCTTAATGTTCAGCATATGCAAAACGTCATTGCATTTTATATGCTAAAAAGCACAGACAGACCTGTCTTTATTTTAGCTCGTGAAACAACACACAATAGCTTTGTGAGCTCAGTTTTACAATGTACTGTAATTCTCAGTCCAAATGATTCTGCAACTGAAGCAAATACATTTAAAAATCGAGGAGGAACCTTGATATTCTCCTGCAATAAAACTCCAATATGTAACAGACAACTCTCATAAAATTCTCTGTGTATCATTCGTTTAAAATAAAGACAGAAATGTCAACATAACCCCTATTCATTAAGGAAAACAGATCTGCTATAGCACGATTAATGTGTATTGTGATATAGACTAAAACAATTAAGTTTGGCCATGTTCCTGATTGAAGTAACTGCATCGAATAGACGCCAAATGTGCAGCAGGAAGCCATGTATCCTGGCGCCCTTCTCGAGGAGTAAATGAGAGTAGAGGACACATCTTGTAAGAGATAGGGCCGGTACCTATTAAAAATGATGGCTTTTCTTGTGGTTAAGCTCTGTCTACACTAGTAAGTTTCTTTTCAAAGCCATTGGGGAAAAAAAATAAAGCATATTAAACTAAAAGGAACCATGAAACGTATCAAACTCATTACACATTACGTGTACTCAGAGAAAGAGTGTCGCTTGGCCCATCTCCACCATGCCCATAATACATCTCAGAGGAAGCTAAACATGCTGGTGCCTCGAGAGATATGTTCCCTTTATAGACATTATTCTACAAAGAAAACACAAAACACTGATATTGAGCTTCACACGGTAAGACGGCTGATTCTTTCCAGAAAGAGACTCTGCAAACACAAAACTGTGGGCACAAAGCTACAATGATTTTTACTGCACTCAAGAACATTGGAATGTGGATGAACAGTTACTGATCTAAAAACACTGCTAGGAACTCGAAAGGATTTAACCGTTCATGTAATTTTTTTTTACTTAAAGGTTTATGGTCATAATAATTACATTGACATATAAAAGGGACATCTGCAAGAAGGAAACATGGCTCTTCATCTCAGCTTGTATCTAAATACATTCCTCCCAACTGTTGATTAAGGT
Organism: Taudactylus pleione; assembly: GCA_031769625.1. Lineage (NCBI taxonomy): Eukaryota > Metazoa > Chordata > Amphibia > Anura > Myobatrachidae > Taudactylus > Taudactylus pleione. The sequence continues at coordinate 22,453,199 of JAUIMM010000155.1, forward strand.
GGGATAGCCCCAATATAATTATTGTCTCGTCGTCCTGACCTGGACTGCTAGGCCTCTGGCAGAACATTGGGAGTCATGTCCCATTTACTGTTGCTCTGCATACTGCTGTGAACACTGGACACACCCTTGATGAAAAGTGGCCATGCCCTAAGATATATCTTCACACCCCCTTCTCAGTGTTTGCCTGATTCCCTTGGGATTTATTAATCACTTTGCATAAAAATAATGTATGGTTTGGGTGGTCACTGGCACTTCTCTTTCCATAATTCCTTGGTGCAGGAATTTATTTCTGTTTTGGTGCTCTTCTATTGTCTGGGAGGATGTAAACGCCTTCTCAGTATGTCAGTACCACAGTTATATATGTTGCACTTTTTGCTGCAATGAGACATACTGTAACAGTACTGTACTGTGCATAACACTCACCTTCCAACTTTTAAATGTCCCTAATCACAGTGAGGGTGGTCACACTACAGTGGTGCATGGCCATACCCAGGGCTGGTGCAATGTGGTAAGTGGGGTAAGCATTGCAGTGTGGTGCTGAGCTGGAGAGGTGGCTCTTCCCACCAGTAATTCTTTCTGGTAGCTTTCTCCACTTCAATCCCCTGCATCTCATCTCTTGGTCTGATCACATCTTATCTCCTCCCTTTTCCCCATCCACACTGCTGGCAGGGCTCCTTCCCTTCCGACACTAAGCTCCTTCAGTCATATTCTCCTTAATTTACCACATTTCAAGATTCTGTCACACTTGACAGTGTGACTGTGCACGACACACATATGCCTAGTTGCAAAGGTTTTAATATATCAAGAATTCACAGATTTCTTATAAAAAGTGTCTGACTGCAATGTAAGAGGTGATGAGTTTGAATCCCAGGTATGACAGTATTAAGAAATGTGTGTTAAATAAAGGAGGCTGTAACTGAAGGTGATATATATTCTCTTGTACAGGTTGAGTCTCCCATATCCAAAATGATTGGGACCAGGGGTATTTTGGATATCGGAATATTCCGTATTTTGGAATAATTGCATATTATAATGAAATGTCTTGGAAATGGGACCCAAATATACACACAGAATGCATTTATGTGTTATATACACCTTATACACACAGCCTGCAGGTCATTTTAGACAATATTTTTTATAATTTTGTGCATCAAAAAAAGTTTGTATACATACATGAAATTCATTTATGTTTCATATACACCTTATACGCGCAGCCTGAAGGTTATTTTATACAATCTTTTTAATAATTTGTGCCTTAGACAAAGTTTATGTACATTAAACCATCAAAAATCAAAGGTTTCATTATCTCAGTCATGCTGAAAATATTCAGTATTTCGGAATATTCCGTATTTCGGAATATTTGGATATGGGAGACTCAATCTGTACTTACAAGAGCCTTCCTGTCTGTAAATGTAATAGGTGCTGGGTTTGTCCTAAGAAATGTTTGATTTAAAATATAGTATATTGTGACTGTCCAAGAGCTCTTAAGTTAAGTGCATGAATGTGGTATAAGAGAACTGGTGTCAAAACTATTTTCTTGAAGTGTTCTGAATGTCGGTATAGGTGCTCTATAAATGTATATATAGTATATCCAGTTAAAGGAAATACTGTAGAAGAGAAAAAGAGTATAATAGAAATCCAAATAAGTGTATAGTAAAGAGACATGCCAAGAGGACATATTTGTAAGAGGATGCAAATTTATAGTTTGCAGGGGGGCACCACACACTCTACAGTAGCTGTATGGCTACAAATCACTCCAACCACTTATGAACAAACTACGTACAGTACAGCAATATAATACACTAGGGATAATCCAGAGTTGAACACAGGTAGGGAGTAACTACAGTACTTGCAACATGCAGTTCAGGAAACTTAATGCGGATATTTGCCCATATGCTGAGTGATACGCATCTCTTATGGAGGTCCTACCGTATCCATACACCAGTTTTCATAGCTGTCATCATTATCAATGCACACTTGCACCAATCCTATACAAAAGATCCATGTGCAAACAGGTATGTGTGTGCAAACAGGTATGTGTGTGCTCACTAAACTTTGCCAACGTGTGAATACACCGTAACATGCCAGTTACACCTCTTCAGTTGCAAGTAGAGAAGTGACTGAATTGCGTAAAGCTCTGCATCACCTAAAGATGCATAAGCTCAACTCATGAGTATACACAGTATGAAAACTTGCAAGATATGCTCCACAAACTGATTTGATTAGTGATACTATGCAGGTGTCCCCACTTACAGAATTACAACAGAAGGTGAGCATTTCATACAGAATAAAGGAAGTGACAATGTAAGAAAACTTCAGTTGTCCGGAAAACAATAACCACTGCAGGGACATGTGGCAGCTACATTATGTTTTGACCGTGTTTTGAATGTTTCAGAACTTCCTTCCATCTATTACCTGTAACATTACCACTTTCCTTCCTCTTGTACACCAGATACAACAATTCGCAGGTTACAAATTGAGTAATTTCCCTTATTTTAATCTGTCTCCTTTGCCCCCCTTCTATTCAAGTATAATGTCAGTTACATGAAAATAATATATAGCATTTTCTTCACCGAGCATCAGTGCTATGCAGAGTGGGCCAGGGCAGGTCGCCCAGCAAAAAATACAATAAAATAAGCTTGTCAACCTTGTATGCAACGTTGAAAGTCCAATAAGATCCCTTTATGGTTAAAAAACAACAACATTTATCAGATAAAAATATCATTGAGTGATGTTCTCTACAATCTGCAATATCATATGTCTGCCCAGTGGAGGGCTGCTAAATTTTGGCCAGGGGAACGCAAGAAGTAACTGGGCCACAGTAATGCAAGATGTGCCAGTAACAATATCTAGCAAGATGTAATATGCAGTAAGATTGCTAGGCATTATGTAGCATGACGGTAATGGGCCTATATGTAATAGCCTATGATACGCGGAAACCGGCACAATTCCGCCGAGCTAACCGCTGGATTTAAAGGGGCAATTCGTTTTAAGGCAAAACCAGTCTAATTATGCCCAGCAGTATTGTATTGTATGCCAGTGATAATTTTATTACAGTAATAATAGCCAGCATAATGTAATATGCCAGTATTGTCAAATAGAGAGTAGTATGCCAGCATACAGTAATTTGCCCGTATTAGTTCTTAGTAAAGAGTAATAGAGTACATGCCTGCCTCACATGATGACTCCAGACTCTTCTATTCCCTGTAGTTCTTATTTCCATACCAGTGATGCCTCCTCCTCGGTTACCTCTGCTGATGCTTCAATTAAAGCAGCTGATGATATTGGGGTGTCTGCCTTTAGTTTCTAGTTGGCAACCACAGTGTCCTATCAGCAGCTATCGGTGTGCACAGCACATCATTTCAGGTGACGTGAGGCGCTGCTGCCAGCTCACCAGAGTCATTAACTGCGCAGCCAACTTGCATCGTAGCAATAACTAAGAAACAAAAACATAAAAGAAATGTGCCAGTGCTGAGAATAATCTAGTAAAGGGAAAGCAATGAGGAATTAGTTCCTAATTTGATCAAAATATTTAAGCTGTCAGGCTCTGCAACTGAACAGTGAGTGCATCTTAGCTGCAATTCAACAGTGCAGAGGTTCCCAAACTCAGGACCTCATTCAGACCCAGTCGCAAGCGCTGCGCGCTTGCAACCGGGTTGATGTTTTGGTCCTGCGCACATGCAGCGGCCGCACTGCGTGCGCAAGCCCCGGAGTGAGAGAGAACGTCTCTTGCTCCGGAGCTCACTACAAAACGGCCAGCTCGGTCCGTTTTGTAGGCGGGGCGGGGGGGTGGCTACACAAACGGAGGCATTCCTGACGGAACGCTTGCCGTTTTGTGGGCAGTCGCACTGACATGCAGTCGGGAGCTTCCTACTCGATCAGAGCAGGAAGCTCCCTGGAACTTGCGGTTGCCGAGACCCAACCTTAGGGTCTCTTCGCAAGCCACGATGGTCTTGACCATCGCGACCATCACCCTGGTTACCACCCACAGCTTAGCTAGCGACCAGGAGGCCGCACTAAAAAAAAGAAGCAGCCGCCCTCATTCAGAGAGAGCGATCGCTTCTTGCGACCGCCTCTGAATGAGGGCCTCAGTCCTCAAGGCACCCTAACAGTCCAGGTTGTAAGAATATACATGCTTGACCACAGGTGACTAAGGGTTCTATTTATTAACATTATTTTTACTAAAATAATGTGAAAAAGGATATTTTCACACCCTTTTCACATTATTTTAGTATCACCTACAGTTACTAAAGGGAAATTGGAGTAGAATTCGTAAAATTCTAATCCAATCCCTAATTATCACTTATTTTTACTAAGCAGATCGCATTTCCCATAATTTTAATGGGAAATGTGATCTGGCCAAAGTTACTAAAAATAAAATGTGAAAAAATACCGGGGAAAGCCCTGTGATAATAACGCCACCTGGAGGTCTCCCCCAGGTACCAGACTCCTGCTTCGCTCTAACGTGCAGAGCAGAGCCCGGAGCCGGCCCCAGTAATCAGCTGTGTGGTCTAAACAGACCACATGCTGATTCACTGTAAAAAAAAAAAAAAAACTTACCTTAGTGCAGGGACCGGAGTTCAGGGCTCCGGTGATGTCCTCCCTCCAGTCAGCTGGTCTCCCATGCTGCACTGGGGCCCGGTCATCACCTGACAGGGTCCCAGTGCAGCATGGGATGTCAGCTGACCGGAGCGACAGAGGACATCACCGGAGGCCCGATAACTGCAGGTAAGTGTAATTAAGGGAGGTGGCGGGGTCAGGGCTTGGCAACAGGGGGGGTAGCAGCGGCGGCGGATCGGCGCATGCACGGGGCACTTGTCACGGTATTATTTCAAAAATACAGTGATAAGGCTCTGGAGGGGATTTGCAGGGACAGAGCTTTCTCGCAAGCTCTGTCCCTGCAAGGAATTTGTAGTAAATCCCTTTGATATTGCCTGAATTCACAATGCGAATTCAGTCGGTAATATCACACTACAATCTGCATTACAAATGCAGATTGTAGTAAATAGAGCCCTTAATTAGTACCTCAGGCAATTTTATTTAACCACATAAGCTCAACCATGGATATCGCTAAAATCTGAACTGTTGTGGTGCCTTGAGGACCGTGTTTGTGAACCTCTGCAATAGTGTTTAAAGCATATATGATAGCGTAGGACTTGGAAAAATGAGAAAGCCGTGATGTTGGCCTTTGATCAAAATATGAACTAAGGACCTCATTCAGAGCCGCTCGCTATTTGCGGTCGTTCGTTCCAAAAAAAGGGGTGGCTATTCAAATGAACCGTTCGCTCTTTGCGGTCTGTTCACGCCTCTATGTCTGAACGAGCTAGCAAAACTTGCGGTCGAAATTTTGAAAAATACGCCCCCTTGCCGCTCGCACCATACGTCATGTCCGCTATTTATTTGATTAATCGAGTACATCGAACAGCGTATGAACTGCTCGCTATTCTTGTGGTTGGTTTTTCCTATATTGCGAGCAGTTCTGACTATAAAACAACCAGGTGACGTGGTCGATGACGCTGCTGTATTAATTATGCACACCCTTAAAACGCCCGTTTTGACCTTTAAGCATGCCTGCGTTCTGAATTCCACTCCCCGTTTTCAAGCACCTTCCCCTGTTACCACCCACATACGCCTTATCCTGTCACTCAAAATAGCAGGCATTCGCTATTTAGCGAACTAACGATTTTCGTCCGCACTGACTGGTTCGCGCATGCGTATTACAAACCATACGCATGCGCAGATGTGCAAACATCGCTCGGAACGAATGAGCGGCCTCTTACGAGCGGCTGTGAATCAGGCCCTAATTCCTCATACATACTTTCACTTGCTAGATACAGATACAGTACATTATTAGTAGTGAAGAGCGCTGGCAATAATTACAGTGACATATCTATAATGGGTGCAGGGCGTGTGGTGCACACAGTGGCACACATTGTACAACCTGCACACATATATAATTCTTACCTCTCCGGAGTCCTGCTTTGCCTTGGAAAATTGTGTGCAAGTAAGACTCAAGCAATTTAAAGCAGTTTAAATTGAGTGCAGGTCATTCTAGAAGAGGAAGATGTTGGCATGACTTGGTCAGATTAACGTATTAATTTACAATATATAAAACTAACATTCCTTGTTTTCTGTCCCTAGCAGGGACAGAGGGTAAGCCAATTATGGTAGAGGATTTCCAAAATGAAAGGTTAGCTTTCAGTCAATGGAATTTGGTTTTAAAATATTATAATTTAATTAGAGACATCAACAAGTAATCTATTATCAAGGCCATAAATAAAGATGGATACATTTACACAACTGTGTTTAGAGGGGTTACAGTAGTTGAAGTCACACAAAGCCAACAAATAATATCAGGAAATAAAAACAAAATAGCCAGTATCATTGATAACCACTAGGTGGCAACGAAGAGGTACAGTAGCTCTTTCAAACCACATATTTATTTCACAATGTAGTTTCTGAGCTATACTAGGGCATATTTGTGTTTATATATTGAAAGCATGTACAAAAATTGTGTGGCATTTCACTAAAGAATGATATATTACCCATAAAAACACTATATTTGCATCTGTGATCGTTCCCATTTTACAAGTGTCTTTACATTGAGAACCCTCTTCCCCTGCATGTGCCCCTGCTGCATTAGTTCCCTGCCATACAGGGGTCCCTCCTGTGCACGTGTGACCTGGGACACACATGCACACTGCACATAGGGGTATATTTACTAAAGTCTGGATTTTTAGAAGTGGAGATGTTGCCCATAGCAACCAATCAGATTTTAGCTATTATCTTCTAGAACAGGGATGGGGAACCTCAGGCCCAGGGGACGTATAAGGCCCCCAGAAACATTTTGTCTGGCCCTCGAAGCTTTTTTCTGCTAGTCTCATCTGGCCTAGAATGGCACCCTGCAGCCAGAATCTATGAAGCAGTGCCGCCTGGAGTTTCCTTAGGACGCTTCAGATGGTCACACCGCTGCCCTTACAGCTCCCCAGGGTATTCTCAGGATGCTCCGGGCATTGCTGTAATCAGCGGCGATTGTGGCCCCACCCTCGTATGACATCACACGGAGGGGGCATGGCCTGTACTGGGCCTGCAAATAATGTTATATATATCAAAATGGCCCTCGATAGAGAAAAGGTTCCCCACCCCTGTTCTAGAAGGTGCTAGATAAATGTTAAGTAGAATTTGATTGGTTGGGGGGTTTCCAAATCCTTGGTTACCGAACCAATGAAAAACATCTAGCCACAAATAAATATATATAAATATAGATAGGAACAGCTTACACAGGATTTTGTACCACTACAGTAAAATATACCACTCAGCCTATGACTGGGTACACACACACTGACTGACACAGACAGACACACCTCTATCACCAAAAAACATGAATGCAGCAGACAAATAAATACAGCCAGCATGATTTATTAAAGAGCCCCCTTCCCCCAATAGTGCCCCTTATAGTTCCCCCAGTAGTGGTCCCTCTATGCAGTTCCCCCAGTAGTGCCCCTTATGTAGTGCCCCCAGTAGTGTCCCATATACAGTGCCCCAGTAGTGGTCCCCCTATGCAGTGCCCCCAGTAGTGCCTCTTATACAGTGCCCCCAGTAGTGCCCCTTATACAGTGCCCCAGTAGTTGTCCCACTATGCAGTGCCCCTTATACAGTGCCCCTTATACAGTGCCCCCAATAGTGCCTCTTATACAGTGCCCCTGGTAGTGCCAGTGCCCCCATTAGTGAAACTTATGCAGCACCCCCAGTAGTCACCTAATACAGTGCCTTCCTATGTAGTGCCCCCAGAAGTGGTCCCCCTATGCAGTGCCCCAGTAGTGCCCCTTATACAGTGCCCTCAGTAGTGCCCTTTATGCAGTGCCCCCAGTAGTGGTCCCCCCTATGCAGTGCCCCCAGTAGTGGTCCCCCCTATGCAGTGCCCCAGTAGTGGTCCCCCCTATGTAGTGGACCCAGTAGTGGTCCCCCTATTGACTGCTAAAACAAACACACCACCGCTGGGTGCTTGTTACTGTGTAGTGCGGACCGCACTCAGGGCCTGATTCAGACCCGCTCGCAAGCGCTGAGCGCTTGCAAGCGGGTCGATGGTGCCCTAGTGCGCATGCGCACGTCGGAGGGAGCTCCGTCATGCGCATGCACGAGACCCGCATAGTGACGGCCAGCTGTCGCTATGGGTCTCGCACCAAAGGGGGCGTGCTGTCGATGGTGAGTGACAGCACGCCCCCTTTGGTGTGCGTGCCAGGGGCGTTGCTGTCCAGACGGAGGCGTTCCCATGGGAATGCCTACCGTCTGGGTCCGGCCCCACTGACATCACTAGTGATGTCAGTGGGAGTGCTCTCTATCAGAGCCGAGAGCACTCCCTCTGACATCACTTGTGATGTCAGTGGGGCCGGCCCATGGGAACGCCTCCGTCAGGGCAGCAACGCCCCCAGCATGCCCACCAAAGGGGGCGTGCTTTCACTCACCATCGACAGCACGCCCCCTTTGTAGCGAGACCAGGTCTCACGCATGCGCACGACGGAGCCGGCTCCCTCGTGCTCATTCGCACTGGGCCAACATCGACCCGCTTGCGAGCGCTCAGCGATCGCGAGCAGGTCTGAATTAGGCCCACACTGCGGTCTGCACTACACTTACTGATCGGTGGGCAGGGGGGGTTTCTGGGTACTCAGAAACCCCCCTGCATGCGCATATGCTATGGGCAACATCTCCACTTCTAAAAACCTTCATTTTAGTAAATATACCCCCTAGAGTCCAATCTTGAGCATCCAAGTGCAGATTCTGCAAAATTTTTAAATATAGCATCAGAGTACAGACAGCGCTACAGGCCCCACCGCTGTTAAGTATAAGAAAACAAGCTTCACTATGATTTCCATGGGGAAGCTATAACATTAGACCCTCAGCAATGATCACCTCTACCATAGCGATGGCTAGAGCCGTAACTAGACTTTTTGGTGCCCTGTGCCAGAAAGAGCATTGGTGCCCCCCCCCATCATTATTCAAATAGGGACATAAGACACACACCCAAAAAAGGGCCATGGCCTCATGGGGAAGGGCCAGGGAAGAGATATGGGAGGCCAGGAGATGCTGGGGATAAAAAAAAGAGAGGAAGCTACACGTGAGAATGATAATAAACAGAAAATTTACAGATCCGAAGAGCGCCCCCTGCCCGGCAGTGCCCTGTGCCATGGCACAGGTCGCACTACCCTAGTTACGGCCCTGACGATGGCCATCGCATCCTATGGGTATTGAAAAATAGGGAGAATCCCTAAATCTGGTGAAAGCAGACATTTTTGGAAGATTTAAGGATCTTCTATCTGTAGCCCCACCAATTCTAAGGATGGTAGCTATATATGTATATATTTTATCCTTATATTGTGTGCCTCCACCTAGGATATTTTATAAGGGCTATCCTAGGGTTGCCCTAATATATAATTTGTATAATGAAATATTTTGTTTATGATTCAAGTATTTACACAGTACTTATAAATCGACATTTATATATTGCACTTAAATCAACACCTGTCTCCTTTCTTCCTTCACAGCTTCCCGATGAAAGACGTACGTCAGATACCTTAAGGTAAGTAGTTCTAAACACGGTTATTGTTTTTATACATATATTGTCATCATATATCAGGCCTCACAAAGTATACGCATAAATATACAGGTAATATCACAATACAATTCCCATGAACATTCCCTCCCCATGCAATAAATCCACTATACTGTAGTGAAACTATACTGATGGATTTCTGTAAATAACATTCACAGTTAAAATATATAATAGTTAATTCCGTGAAGAGAATAAATGAAGATGAGTCTATACTCTATATCAAGAGTCCTGTCTCTTCAACTAAAATGTCTTAGTCCTAAAGAGTAGAATCCAGGATTATCCTAGGCAACAGAATAAGTTTATAGGATGAGCCCCAGATTTATCCAAGTTTATGCATCCTTTTAGGGCTTATATATGTGTACGAAAATCCTCTGACTCTGTAACTTACATAAAGATATACATATAAGTCTCTAGAGTGTAGTAGCCAGTGCTTTATCTACTGCAATACTCCTACTCTGAATTCCAAAATTGAGATCAGAATTCACACTGTACTATAGACGTGTAAAGTCTTGCTACAATTGTATCCTTCTTCTATTTGATACTTTTCTCCTGCGTTGGCTATACAGGTGCATATAGCAGTATTATATCCCTTAATTCATAGTGCCTTGCTGACAAGAAATGGATTCTCTCTGATATATCCCCTGCTGTATACTTATAAATTACTAATGATGCTTGTAAGTGTGGTGTGGGGTTTTACAGTACTCACAACCACTCTGGATAGCTGTCAGGGACTGAAAGGATTACACTGTATCAACTGCTGAGGCGCTGGCTACACTCTGTAGCCCTCAGGCTGTCAGCGTATCTCCAGCTCGTGCTCACACATCAGGGTCCGCCTCTCCTTCTCTCCACCTCCTGCGTGACCTCAGATCAGGGGATGCCCCTTCCGATGATGCGGCTTTCTGTTGCTGCGTACCACTGGAGCCAAGCCAGAACACACAGCTCTGTCTCTGGCAAACACAAAGGTAATGCCCACTCTGGCTTCAGTGCTGGAGCTCCCGGCCGCTGCCGCTACTAGCGCTCACTCCTAAAGTAGCGCCAGAGAGACTCCCAGCATGTGCACTGTTGGGGGAACTGCAGACTGGACTCTGTGCTGCACCAGCATCCCTATATCTCCCCCGCAGCCCGAGCATCCCTACCGCACCTAACTGCCACTGGCCACCTAACTGCCACTGGTCAGAGCTCATGCCATTTCTGGCACTTTCTAAACTACCTCGTGCCGCTGCACTGGCTAATACCCCAGACCTATATGTTCACAATACGGAAATGTAATTACATACATTTATATTATTTACATTCATTTCTCTATAATGATTATAGTATAAACCTATTATTAAACATTCAGATAATTTATATATTAACCCTTGTGTGTGTCATGTACCACTGGCCTATATTCATGTATTTTTTTTAGCCATAAATTCATATGGTTACATTCTCCCCCTGGTGATCTCTTTATTAAGCAGATCACCACAAAATTCCTATTTATGCATAAGGGCATCCACTTCTCCCTTCCTCATGATATCCAAAGTAGGGCCAGGAAAGTACAATATTAGGTTTTACAACTCTAGGAGTGTTCCTGGGATTCCCTAATTGATCATATGTAAAGATAAGAGGAGGCCTTAATTGTCTCTTAGGCCTTTCTAAAATACTTTCCCTTCCACTATAAATAATGCTTTCTTCCATATCCTTCTCATTAGTTCCAAAATAATTGTTATCAGGAGAAATAAATTCTTCTTCCATGAGATCAGGATAACAAAGGTCATGTGAGCTATGTCCTTCAGGTTCAGAAACTAATAGATTATCATTCACGCTATCTTTGTAGTAACAGCTAGGACCTTTCCCATCCTCCTCATTTCCTTCACTATCCTCCTCCAATGGCTGGTCATTACTTTGGACCTCTCCTAGTTTCTTCGTTCTATTTGCTGACTTACAGTGGGAGAGTTTGTCTTCCTTAACAAATTTATCCATTCGTACATCTCACCCTATAGGGAGTATGTGCTGTCTATGATAGGTAAGTATGATATCAGATCCATCCTCAGGCTTAAGCCGGTAAACTGATAGACCCGAGAATTTCTCTATTATTACATATGGATTTTCTCTCCATCGATTTGCAATTTTTAATTTCTTTTGTTGTCCTAAATGTCTGATGAGTACTCTATCACCTGGAGATAATTCCTGATCTCTGACCTTCCTGTCATAATAGGTTTTGTTTTTCTCTCCAAGCTTTCTAGCTGTCTCATTAGCTAGATCATATGCTTTATTCAACTCCTCTCTTAACTCACGGATATACTGAGTGTGGGAAGTAGAAGTCCTTCCACCAGGAGAGATCCCTATACAGATATCAATTGGTAATTTGGCCTCTCTCCCAAACATCAAAAAGTAAGGTGTCATTCCAGTAGCTTCATTCTTGGTACAGTTGTACGCATGTACCAATTTACTTATAAACTGTTTCCATTTGTACTTATCTAAGGGATTTAGAGTCCCTAACATGTTTAACAAAGTACAATTGAATCTCTCCGGCTGGGGATCACCCTGAGGGTGGTAAGGAGTAGTCCTAGATTTGAAAATGCCACAGACATAACACAGTTCCTTTATCAGACGGCTCTCGAAGTCCCTGCCCTGATCCGAATGTATTCTGTTAGGTAGTCCATAGTGTATGAAGAACTTATCCCAAAGGGTTCTTGCTACTGTAAATGCTTTTTGATTTGGAGTTACATAGGCTTGTGCATACCTGGTAAAGTGATCAGTGACAATCAGTACGTTGCATTTCTTTCCTTTTTCTACTTCTAAAGTCAGATAATCAATGCACACCAGATCCATCGGTCCATTACTCTGAATATTTACTAAAGGAGCTGTACGAGTAGGCAAGGATTTACGTACAACACAATTTCCGAAGTTCTTACAATAGTTCTCAATCTCACCCCTCATTTCAGGCCAATAAAATCTATCCGAAATTAGTCCTAAGGTTTTTTTCAAAACCCTGGTGTCAATGATTGTCATGTAATGCCTGTAGGATAACTGGACGTAGTTTCTTTGGTAAGACTATCTGAAGGGATTTGCTTTCCTTTGTGGTTTTAGCATTCCTGCATAACAATCCATTTTTTAAAACTAAGTTTTTCCGTTGCCGCAATAATAATTGCACCTCCTGTGTCCATGGTTGGCAAGTTGGAAGGTGAGTATTCTGGGTCATCTGCATCTGTGCTATGACATGTGTAATACTGGGATCATGTTGTTGTTCTTCAATTAATTGCTGATGTTTCATTCTTGGTACTCCCTCCAACTCTACCAGACTAAGCCAGCAATAAGAAAGTGGTATAGCTGCTCCCGTTGCACCTAGACTGCTTATTAGTTCTTGCCCTCCATTTCCCACTTTCATCATCCGACACATTCCTTTTATATCTCCTGCAGGAACTTCTACCCACTCCTCCTCATTGAAACTCGCAGACTGATTAGGAATTCGTGATAGCGAGTCAGCATCTATATTGTTTATACCTGGCCTATATTTCAGTTTAAAATTGTACAAGGCCAATGCTGATAACCACCTGTGTCCAGTTGCATCCAGTCGGGCAGTGGTTTGAATGTATGTTAATGGGTTATTATCAGTCAGTACTTCAAAAAACACTCCGTATAAATAGTCATGGAATTTTTCAACTATACACCACTTTAATGCTAGAAATTCTAGTTTGTGAGTGGGATATATTTTTTCACTTTTTGAAAGTCCCCGACTGACGAAAGAGATAGGCCTCATTTCTTCTTGTTGTTTTTGATACAGTACTCCCCCTATCCCCCCTTGAGAGGCATCAGTGTGAAGGGTATATGGCAGATTAGGGTCTGCATATGCTAACACAGGTGCTTTAGTTAAACAACTTTTAAGCTTCAGAAAAGCCCCTTCACATTCCTGTGTCCAACGATCTCCAAATGGTTCATTAGGCTGGTGATATGATTCAGAGCTATTATTTTTCTTTCCCAACTCTCCTAATTTAGTGTTCTTCACAGGGGGGTAACCTTTTGTCAAATCAGTTAATGGTTTGGCAATGGTTGAATACTGTGGCACAAATCTGCGATAGTATCCACAGAAACCTAAAAATGACCGCAGTTCCTTTAATTTTGTAGGATGGGGCCAATTATTTACTGCCTCGACCTTGGATGGGTCTGTAGCTATCCCGTTATGACTAACGATGTGTCCAAGGTACTTTACTGAGGATTGACACAGATGACATTTATCCACCGACAATTTTAGTCCTCCTTCTATAAGCCGATCTAGAACTTTGAGTAAACGAGTGTTATGTTCCTCCAAAGTACTGCCAAACACGATGATGTCGTCAAGGTAAACTATTACTTCCCTATAGTTCATATCTCCGACGATTCTGTCCATTATCCTCTGAAATGTAGCTGGGGCTCCCTTGATTCCTTGCAGCATCATCAAAAACTCAAAGAACCCCAACGGACAAATAAAAGCGGTCTTTTCTCTATCATTGGGACTCATAGGTATCTGATAAAATCCGCTCCTGAGGTCCAAAACGGAGAACCAGTTGCTTCCCTGGAGACAATCCAAAGCCTCATCTATTCGAGGCACTGTATATTGGTCAGGTATAGTACGCTGATTAAGAGTCCTATAGTCTATACACATCCTTACTTTTCCACTTTTCTTTCTGGCCACCACAATAGGGGATGCATAGGGACTACGAGACTCTATAATCACCTGATTCTCTAGCAATCCTTTCAAATGATGCCGGACATCATCAAAATCAGCAGGCGCTATTCTGCGGGAACGCTCTCTGAATGGGGTTTCATCATTAAGTCTGATACTATGCTCAACCCCTTTGGCTTTACCTAAATCCCAGTCTCCAGCAGAAAAAACCTGGGCCCTCTTCTGTATTTCAGTTATTAATTCTTCTTGTTTAATAATAGGAATATCACTTCCTTGGAAACAAGTAATAAATTGATTAAACTCTTCCCCCTTTTCTACTTGTAGAGTCAAAACATGGGATCCAGACCCTCTATCCTCATTTTTGCACCACTCTGACAGGCAATGGTATAGTTCTTTCTGAGATTTCAGGGCAAATGAATGCAACAAATGGTACATGCAATTTCCCTTCTACTGGGTCTGTGATTTCCAAGGTCACCTGTACGTATCCTAGATATGGGTACTTCTCTGCACTAAGTCCCCAAATGACTAATCCATTTAATGGCTGAATTTGAACTTCAGACAAGTTTTCATTATACCAAGATTCAAAAATGATAGAGACCTGTGAGCCACTATCCAACAGAATTTCACACGGATGTCCATTTATTCTTGCTGACATCATGGGGGAGGGTCCCATTAAACCATCAGGTAGGATCCCACTCCACCATGTACTCCCCATGGCACTCAAGCTAATTTCTAGGGGGCCTGTGTGGGGGTCACAGACCTCCCCCGACCGTTTCCCGGCCTGCTACAGTCACTATTACCAAGGGTACCAGAGGTGTTATTGTTGGTTCCAGGGTTCTGACTGCATTGATATGCTCGATGCCCCATCTGTCCACATCTAAAGCATCCTCTAGTTACAGGCCTAACCCCTCTACCCATACCTCTACTAGGCATTAATGAAGATACTCCTCTGGGAGGGGGCATTGAAGTTTGCAAAATTATGAATTGGTCAATTTTTTTATTCTGCTCCTCCATTAGCTTAATTACTTTTTCTTCAAATGACTGTTGTTCAAGAGCAGGTACCACTACCTTAACTTTCTTTATTGTACGTTCCCGCATATCTATGAGCATTTCATCCTGTTTTATCTCCTTCATAAGCTCATTAAAAGAGGGTGGGGTTTTCTTAATTTCGGAGCATCTAATTTTTTGTGCCACTGGGTCAGTGGTCAAAGCACCCCTCAAAAGTTATTTCATTCGATTTTTATCGATATCCTCTTTTTTTAATCCCTCTTTCTCTACTATTTTATACAGCAATTTATCTAGTCTAAATAGATATACACTTAATTTCTCCCCAGGTTCCTGAAAAGTATGGTGCAACCTGGAAATGAGATCTCCCACATCTTCCAGGGTTCCGTAGGCATAGTCCAATGCCTCGAAATAAGTTTCAATAGTGGCGTCTGGATTACTACGCCGGGTGGACTGTATAACTCCCACAGCAGGTCCCCTAAGGCTCTCCACCACTCTTTGGCCCTCATTCAGAGCCGTACGCTCTGAGCAGAGCGCACGCTCTGAATGAGGGCCGGGCTCCATTTTCATGGAGCGTCCTCCTGGACGCTCGTATAGCTGTGGGTTACCACCCACAGGCTATACGAGCGTGCATTGTGATGGCCGCGATGGTCGAGACCATCGCGACCATCGAATTTGCGAGCCGGAGCCTGCGGTTGAGGTTTTCA
The DNA here is from genome assembly GCA_031769625.1 of Taudactylus pleione. Taxonomy (NCBI): domain Eukaryota; kingdom Metazoa; phylum Chordata; class Amphibia; order Anura; family Myobatrachidae; genus Taudactylus; species Taudactylus pleione. The sequence goes on from JAUIMM010000155.1 coordinate 22,469,169, forward strand.
ACTGCAAGCTCCGGAGTGATTTTGGCTCTATCAGAGCCAAAATCACTCCCACTGACATCACTAGTGATGTCAGTGGGCCGGCTTCTGACGGGAGGCGTTCCCGTGGGAACGCCCCCGTCAGGGAGGCACGCCCCCGGCACGCCCACCAAAGGGGGCGTGCTGTCAATCAACATTGACAGCACACCCCCTTTGATCGGACACAACGAGCGAAGGACTTTCCTTCGCTCGTCACGTCTGGCGCATGCGCACGACGGAGCTCCCTCCGTCGTGCGCATGCTCAGTCCATAACATCGACCCACTTGCGAGCGGACAGCCGCTCGTGAGTGGGTCTGAATCAGGCCCTTTGTTTCTTAATATAGTCAGGACATTTCCACTCCTCGGTTTGTTGTATGGCCGCCTCCCTCCAGGCTTCAAAAGTTTCCACCCCTACGGGAACTGGTTGAATGCCTGAAAAGATTCTTAGTCTACGATAGCTGCCTTCATAGTGCCACCTTTCTAGCTGAGTTACAACCCTATCTATTATGGTCTCAAATTGGCTTCCTAATTTTTCATTATTTATGTTACTATCCTTTTCCCCATTATTCCCCTGGTCAACATTATCTCCAACAGAATTGGGGTCAATTAATAAGGGAGATGATTCAGCCTCTTCATCTTCTCCACTACTAGACCAAATAATATTCCATCTCCTTCCTGACATGCTGTCCGACACTATCATCATTGGGATTAGATTTGGGTCTAAATCTCTCTCAGTCTCTATCAATATTACGCACACCAATCCCAAATCTCCCCTCCATTTATCTATAATATGTGGCTGTATAACCCCATATAATGATTTTACTTGTTTTGTAATATAGTCGTCTGTAAATTCTGAAAAGTTTCCCCCTACTCCAAAACACTGTTTAGGGTTTACTCCTTTCCTATGGCACCATGCCCTTAAATCTGCTCCGCTAAAATACTCCATTTCTCCTGAGTGTAGATCTCAGCTCAGTGCCTCCAAATATAGCCCCACCAATTCTAAGGATGGTAGCTACATATGTATATATTTTATCCTTATATTGTGTGCCTCCACCTAGGATATTTTATAAGGGCTATCCTAGGGTTGCCCTAATATATAATTTGTATAATGAAATATTTTGTTTGGATTCAAGTATTTACACAATACTTATAAATCGACATTTATACATTGCACTTAAATCAACACCTGTCTCCTTTCTTCTTTCACAGCTTCCCGATGAAAGACGTCCGTCAGATACCTTAAGGTAAGTAGTTCTATACATGGTTATTGTTTTTATACATACTGTATATTGTCATCATATATCAGGCCTCACAAAGTATACGCATAAATATACAGGTAATATCACAATACAATTCCCATGAACATTCCCTCCCCATGCAATAAATCCGCTATACTGTAGTGAAACTATACTGATGGATTTCTGTAAATAACATTCACAGTTAAAATATATAAAAGTTAATTCCGTGAAGAGAATAAATGAAGATGAGTCTATATCAAGAGTCCTGTCTCTTCAACTAAAATGTCTTAGTCCTAAAGAGTAGAATCCAGGATTATCCTAGGCAACAGAATAAGTTTATAGGATGAGCCCCAGATTTATCCAAGTTTATGCATCCTTTTAGGGCTTATATATGTGTATGAAAATCCTCTGACTCTGTAACTTACATAAAGATATACATATAAGTCTCTAGAGTGTAGTAGCCAGTGCTTTATCTACTGCAATACTCCTACTCTGAATTCCAAACTTGAGATCAGAATTCACACTCACTATAGACGGGTAAAGTCTTGCTACAATTGTATCCTTCTTCTATTTGATACTGTGGCCGGAGACCGGCCCCACGTGTGGAATGGCGGCCGCGGCACTGAAGGGGTTAACCCCTGTGCTGCGGTGCCATTTTTAAATGGACAAAGGGGCGCTAAGCGCCAGGTTAAAATGTATTACTGGCGCTAGACGCCGGGTGTGTGTGGGGATTTTAGTTTGTGCTGCCGTGGCTGGACCCGATCTGTGGCCACGGCAGCGCTGTGGTTTAACCCCTGGTGCTCTGCACCGGGGGTATGCTTGAAGCGCCGCATGCTGCCGGAGGTGAGCTCCGGCAGAGCAGCAGTGAGACCTCCACGCTGGAGACCAGGAGCCTGGCTCCTGGTGCCCCAGAGGAGACTGGAGTGCAGGGAGCCACTCTGTGCTCCACGCTGGGACCCGGGAGTGTGACTCCCGGCATCCCAGCTCCACAGAGACGCCGCTGATCCCTCCGTGCCGGCTGCTTACTGCGGCCAGGCAGCGGAGGGCAGGGCGGGATGATGACTGCTGGGGGCTGGGAACTTAGCTCCCGGCGCCCCAGTGGGCTGTAGCTGACTGCCGGGGGCCGGGAGCAATGCTCCCAGTGCTCCAGGGCAGCAGAAGACCGCTGCAGCCGGGACACGATTGTCCCAGACTGCAGGGCTGGGTGGCGCACAGGGGGACCGGGCTAGCCGGCTCCCCAGGTGGTGCTGTGTGCTGACCACTGGGGACTGGGAGCATCGCTTCCGGTGCCCCAGCTCCACAACGCAGCATGGCCAGCAGTTTAACCCTCGGTGCACTGCACCGAGGGGAGAACTGTGGTAGCCGCGCGCTGGGAGACCGGAGAAGCCGGCTCCCAGTGCAGAGGAGAGGCCACACGCTGGGAGACCAGAGAAGCCAGCTCCCAGTGCAGCGGGGCTGTATGGGGGCAGTACAGAGAGTTCGCAGCCAAAGTCCTGTGGCTGCGGTGCTCAGGAGATTTAACTCCTGGTAACCCCCAGCGCTGAGAGAGCCCCAGCACTGAACCCTGCAGTCCAGGGCTGCAGGGATAATAAATATAAATGTATTTGAAATGATTTATGCAGCACTGAGCCAGGACAGCAGGTCCTGGGCTGCAGTGCTGCAGTGTGTAACAGCCTGATGCAGGCCACAGGCTTGGTGTATATGTAAGAACATAAAATGTATATGTTTAATGTATAATTTAAGAAAAGTGCACTTACCTGTGGTCTGTGGAGGTCCAGGGGGATCCGGAGCTCTCTGTGGGCTGCTGGATCCCCCAGCCTCCTCCCTAGGGGAATAAAATGTTCTACTATGCAGCCTCTTGCCTGGAAGTGGTATGAGGGGGTGCATAGGGAGCTGGCTAATGCAGCCAGCTAAGTGGGTTTAGGGAGCTTCAAATTGCTTCCCTTCCATGGTCAGGATACTGTGCCCGGGGACCCTGCTTGCCCACCTCTGGAGCTCAGATTCAGGCAAGGCTAGCAAGCTTGGTCCCTTAGCAGATTCCTGGAAGTCCGTTTTTGGAGGGAGATCCTTATCTTCCCAGGCTGTGTCCAGATGGAGCGGAGCTGTGGGCGTTGCCCAGCTCAGAGGTTGAGCCCAGGCACAGGGGAGTCACCACTCCCCCTTGCCATAGGGGACAATGTTAAACGTGCATGTGGCTAGCACATGCACAGGTCATGCACTTATGATGATTGGTTGGAAACCACAGGGCGGGCTTACCCCCTGTGGTAATGTGTATTAGAGTGGCATAAAAGAAGGGCTTGTGCCTAGTAATATTGTACAACCCTGTAACTTCTGTGAGAAGGAGACCTGCTGATAAGATTCCTGTATGTGGTACATCTTTGGAAATCCTTTGTGGAGAATTGCTGTTTGATTTCTGTGTGATATTCCCCTTCAGACGGAAGGGAGGGTCTTCTTTAAGACATTGAGCAAATAAACACCGTTTGCCGTTACTTCAACTGACTCAATCTTGCGACCAACAGTATTGCGCCAAAACGCTATTCCGTTCTCCTGCTGTTCTGGGTAAGAGCTCCGTGTCTCCAAGTTCAAGCCCTCTGCCAAGCTACCGTGCAGACCTGGTCCATTGCGAGGGATCAGATGGGAACAGCCGACACCAAACAGGAGGTGTGTCTGCAGTTAATCAAACGCATACGCAGCAGAAGCGGTTTTAGGTTCCAAGGCAGGAGCCTGAGTGTACCTAATAAGCAGTTCCAAACGCTGATGGTAGAGTTTGGTGGTGGCAGCATCGTTACACGCCCACGGCGCAGTGGGCGGAGTCAGTGACAGGCGGTCACTGACGGTGAGTGGGAGTCCAAAAGCGCTAACCCGTGACCAGGCACGGCCTAGGCAAAAGGCGTCGGGTCACAGATACTTTTCTCCTGTGTTGGCTATACAGGTGCATATAGCAGTATTATACCCCTTAATTCATAGTGCCTTGCTGACAAGAAAGGGATTCTCTCTGATATATCCCCTGCTGTATACTTATAAATTATGCCAGTCTGCTTTACTAATGATGCTTGTAAGTGTGGTGTGGGGTTTTACAGTACTCACAACCACTCTGGATAGCTGTCAGGGACTGAAAGGGTTACACTGTATCAACAGCGTATCTCCAGCTCGTGCTCACACATCAGGGTCCGCCTCTCCTTCTCTCCACCTCCTGCGTGACCTCAGATCAGGGGATGCCCCTTCCGATGATGCGGCTTTCTGTTGCTGCGTACCACTGGAGCCAAGCCAGAACACACAGCTCTGTCTCTGGCAAACACAAAGGTAATGCCCACTCTGGCTTCAGTGCTGGAGCTCCCGGCCGCTGCCGCTACTAGGGCTCACTCCTAAAGTAGCGCCAGAGAGACTCCCAGCATGAGCACTGTTGGGGGAACTGCAGACTGGACTCTGTGTTGCGCCAGCATCCCTATATCCCCCGCAGCACGAACATCCCTGCCGCACCTAACTGCCACTGGCCACCTAACTGCCACTGGTCAGAGCTCATGCCATTTCTGCCACTTTCTAAACTACCTCGTGCCGCTGCACTGGCTAATACCCCAGACCTATATGTTCACAATACGGAAATGTAATTACATACATTTATATTATTTACATTCATTTCTCTATAATGATTATAGTATAAACCTATTATTAAACATTCAGATAATTTATATATTAACCCTTGTGTGTGTCCTGTACCACTGGCCTATATTCATGTATTTTTTTTAGCCATAAATTCATATGGCTACATATCTTTAATAAATAAGCCCCTTAAACCTCCAATTGACAGGTGTGTAAAGCAATAGGTACCTTTTACGACGCATACACACTAGATGATTTGTGTATACAGCGACAACAGGGGGGTGGGGGGAGCGGAGCTGCATTCAGCAGCATGTCATTGCTCACGATATTCCCAGATTGGGCTGCATGTACAGCCGACTAGGAATATTGGGCCTGATTCAGAGCCGCTCACAATTAGCGCTCGCTCGTTCAGATAAAGGGGGCGACTATTCAAATGAACCGTACGCTCTTTGCGGTCTGTTGCCGCCTCCATGTCTGAACGAGCGAGCAAAACATATGCTCGTTTATTTGATAAAAACGCCCCCTGGCCGCTCGCACCATACGTCATGTCCGCTATTTAGCTTAATCGAGTACATCGAACAGCGTATGAACTGCTCGCTATTCTTGGGGTTGGTTTTTTTAACCGCTATTTTGCGAGCAGTTCTGAGTGAAAAAAAACCAAGTGACGTGGTCAATGACGCTGCTGGATTAATTATGCACTCCCTTAAAATGCCCGTTTTGACCTTTAAGCACGCCTGCGTTCTGATCTCCACTCCCCGTTTTCAAGCACCTTCCCCTGTTACCACCCACATACGCCTCATCCTGTCACTCAAAATAGCAGGCACTTGCTATATAGCGTACAAACAATTTTCCGCCGCACTGACTGGTTCGCGCATGTGTATTACAATCTGTACGCATGCGCAGTTGTGCAAACATCGCTTGGAGCGAACGAGCAGCCGCTAACGAGCGGCTCTGAATGAGGGCCATAGTTAACTAACAACCACCCGCGGGAGCACACATCATTGGTCGTTCGGACCATACACACTAGACAATATGAACAATATATCGTTGAACGATATTGTTATCGTACACTTTTATCATTTAGTGTGTACGCGGCATGTGTCTACTACACAGCATAGGCTTAGTACTGTCATAAAAGTTGGCAGATACAGTAATTGAGAGAAAACTGAAGGGATTGTGATATGATGAAGCAGTCCCCAAATAAACAGATTAATTTCAAAAGTCATTCAGTACTAAGTATATATTGCTAATAATATAACACTATAAATAGGACATGCAGTATAGACGACCAACCATAAGGTCCCCAGACATCAGAATTTTTTTTGTAGCAATCGTACAATTTGCAATCGTTTATGTATAAAAATCTTTCCCGTTTTCAATCGATTGCAGATTGCAGAATTGCCACAATCAATTGAAAAAGGGAAAGATTTTTATACATAATCGATTGCAAATTGTACGATTGCTACAATCAATCTCTGATGTATGGGGGCCTTTACATGGCAAATCGTTTACCTAGACTGTTGTCACCTGCGCCTTGGTAGCAGCGTTTTATGTGTTACTAAAAAGCAGTAGATATTTACTGTTAATTCAGGGGGTCATTCAGACCCGCTCGCGAGCAAAGGACGCTCGCAAGCAGGTCGATGTTTACCGAATGCGCATGCGCATGACGGAGGGAGGTGTCATACACCTTCTGTTGAATTTGCATATTTGCAAGGATGGAATTGCAAAGCTGCGCATTCGCATTCCGTCCACTATTGAATCACCCTCTTAGTACATTAATGTTGCTACATGATGTGTTTTGGTTAACAAATCGAGTATGTATTCTAGAAAAGAGAGGATTCTGTGGTAAAGATTTTAAGGGGACAAACCAGAACTGTCCTGGAAAAACTGGGTCACATGGGACTTTAAATATGAAGCAACAAGACCCCTAAATCATCAGATGACAATTTATTGAATATATGCCAGATTAAAGAATAAATAAAATAAGTAGCTTTGCTCCATTCAATAAATGGGAGTGGGCACATAAAATAGCGCACTCAAGGTAATAGCTGGACTCTAAAATAGGGCCCGATTAAGGGTTTTTTTGGGCCCCAGAGCAACTAATTTGTGGGGACCCCTACCAATAAAATAGCAAACTATATACTGGTGATATTATTAAAAAGTGTACTGTGTAAATAAAAACTACCAGCACCAGAAATGTATCACATTATGGGCCATATTCATTATGTTAATTATCGGAGTCCATGCGGACCCTGATAATTAACATTCTAACTCATGCTGAGCGCTGGAGCAAATCATTACTGCTGCGATGTGGAGACAGCTGATCCGAAAGTCAACTGTCTCCCCGAATGTTTTCACTGCTCCATTCATAGCAGTGAAAATTAGCACTGCCGTGTCTGACTCTGCGTGAACTACATTTCATGCAGGCACACAAAGCCCCGGTGTTTGGCAGAAGGAGCCGGACAGAGGCGGAGGGTTCCGAAAACAGGTGTGCAGGAGCAAACGCCATCTGAAGTTGGCGAATGCTCCCACAGTCAAGTTTTGAAAATATTGTATTTTCAGAACTTGATGAATTTAGGTCCCCCTACTAGTGTACGGGGACAGCGGGTCGCATCAGGAGTGAAACGTAAGCTGGAGGTATCTGTGATATCTCCTTGGTTACCTCTATGATGAATGGCCCCAAAACTAAATTTCTACAAAAGTAGGTGAAAATATTAATTTTCACCTTCTTTTGTAGAAATTAAGTGATGATGAATAGACCCCAATGCCACAAAGAAAACCCAGTTGACATCATTCTATAGTGTAAAGTGCGCCCAATAGTGGTGATGTAGCCATTTGTGGAGGCCCCTGGGTGATCGCCCCATCTGTCCTGTTATCAATCCAGCACTGTTCTAACGTCACATCAGGCTGTCATCATATGCTATTGCTCTCTCTCTTACTTATATTTAAAAAAAAAACAAGCTAAAGCCATATAGTGAACCCCGCATTGTAAATCCATTCTTCCAGGCTTAGTAAAGTATACAATAGGCAAATAAAATTTCAGGTTCTCTTTAAAACTAAAGTACTGGTTTAAGAATTTGCAATTTCTGTGAATTCCGCACAAAAAAGTTTAAGGCCAGATTCTGCTGCAGAAATATGCAAAATTCTGCATCCAAATGAAAAATAAGATACTATTCTGAAGAATAATTTGAAAATTTTGCTCCTTTCGCTCTAAACTTTATTTAGTCATAAACAAAAACAAGGAGTGCCCAATGGCAAAACAACACAAATATTGCACTGTGATGAGAATAGTGAAAAAATAATAGTAGCTTAATTGAATTACAGATGGATCTGTTTCATTCAGTACCAGCCATCATGGACAACACTGGCCTGCCGCCAACACTTAGCAGGCCACCTATTGCTGGCCTTCCCAATTAGAATCCTTAACAGAACCCAGCTTGGCTCAGCCACAGGATACAGATTACATAGCATCTCTCTCAGGTGTTACCATTAACCTCCAGCACCAATGACTCATGTAGTATCTATCAGCCACTATAAGAACCTGCCCTCCAGTGTCTGAGTATCAATTGTGCTCTACATAGGTGCTCCTGCTCCAGAACTATGTGCTTCAGTATATTTTTCTTCCAGTGTTGTTTGAACTCTGGTGTTTGGTTTACTCGACAGCAGCACATCCTTACCCACATTTCCATCTGTGGTGTTTCCGGGCATACCAGCTAAGTACTTTTTTGCTTTCATGGTGGGATCCAACTACACAGGCCAAGTCCTGAGCCTTTACTGAGTAAAGTCCATATCCTCTTACAGGGATTCCTGGTTAAGTCTGGTAGGGACCTTAGACTCTGTTCCAGTATATTTGGTTGCTCCAATTCCACCTGTTTGCATTTATCTGCTGTGTGTATGTGTGTACTCTTATTCACTTGGTGGTATATTTACTAAAGTGCAGGTTTACAATAGTAGAGGTGTTGCCCATAGCAACCAATCAGATTCTAGCTATCATTTTCTACAAGGTACTAGATAAATGATAAATAGAATCTCCACTTTTGTAAACCTGCACTTTAGAAAATATACCCCTTGCTGTCTGTTTTGAGCACCAGGGATGTTGCAGTATACATCATGCCTCTCATTGCACACAACGTGCAGTTCCCACAGTACCAACAAATTTGTGCTCTCTCATTGCACGCTACATGCTGTGCCAACACATCAGTGCCTCTCAGTGCATGCTACACGCTGTTCCCACAGTGCCAGCACTACGCGCTGTCCAAACAGTGCCACCACCTCCGTATACCCTATTGCATGCTAAGCGCTGTACAAACAGTGCTAATACATCCGTGTACCTTGTGACATGCTACTAAAATCTCACGTGTACACAGCCTTTCACATTTGTGACTGTTGTGTTAACCACCACAGAGTATTCCGTGGCTGCCACCTCTCTGAGAATTGCAGCTATACTTTTTTCGGTGTGTTTCCATGTAGAAGCAAAATCCCAAGGCTTCACAGTTTAAGGGGTTTTTTTTTATATACTTTTAAAGTTTTTTTATTTTTACAAAAATAAATGCATATGCATAATGTAATACAGTTACAATAAATGAATAAATAATAATTATTATTATTTATAACATGTATACAGTAGTATGGGGGAGAAGAAGAAAACTATCTTGTTGGGGGCACTCGAATGTAAAGGTTATAATAAGAATAATATATAAAAAATAACTTTTATTAGATATATTTTAAAATACCAAAAACAGGTCTGAGCCTGTTACTTATTGGCATTACTGTTGGAATAACAGCTATAAATTATCACAAGCAGAACACGAACATACATAGAACATAAGACAACATATAATACAATACTTATCACAATTATGTGAAGCTAAGTGAAATATTACAAATAGGTCTATAATTCTCTGTCTCATACAATTTTGAGACCTATATAAAACATATACTAGTTCAATGACCTCATAATGTCGTCATAGCACAATGGCTAATCAGAATTACGGAAGAAGCATACAAGGAAATCTTCTAGAAAAGAATGTGATAATAACCATACAATATTCAATATAGGTTACGTGAGATATCACAGCACAATAACACTGAACAGTAATCAGAGAAATACAATGATAAGGGGGTCAGATGAAATAATAGCTGACCCTGCAAATATCAAAATGAATATAAGTAAATCACAGGTTGTAATGAGAGGCAGATCACACGTAGGTCGCCTGTGATGCCACCCAGGTACTTGTAGACAGTAAGGTTATAGGAAAAAGTAAAGCTACTCCTTTATGTGGAGTTTACAAAATAGCAGCTGCTGCATGCCATTGTATAACCATTGAATGGCATGTGAGCGTACTATAAAGGTACTCCCAGGGTAGGGAATAAGTACAATGAGTATCTGCTGTTGGACTGCGTTAAAAAGAAGGTCCTGGTGTAAACATTGCAGGAACCTCTAATAGGCGCACCCCAATGAGAGTACTCATAGAGACAATAGTTATCGTAATGAAATAACACAGCATAGGTTTGCGATCTGTGCTGCTGCCAGTCATATACCAAAGGTAGTGGTGAGTGGTGGGAAACCCAGATCGCATATGCAGTGATAGGAAGAAAGGGTATGAGTGTAGCTGCACTATGGCTAGTACAGGACAAGTGGAGCTCTGTTGCCCTAAAGGTATTGCAGGGTCACAAACTTGTCTCTGTTAAATAAAGCCACTCAGTGCGCTAAAGAAAGTGTAGTATGAAAAGTACCTGAGCGCTCACCTCCAGGGAGATGGTGTGTAGTATAGAAAATCTGCCACTAGAAGAGCCTGTCAGTATGCTGCCATGACGAATCCCGCCTGTACACAGCCGGATTCGCGGGTCTGAGACGCGCGTTTCACTGTCGCTTCCTCAGTCAGATGCATGTGGACTGTGATACACAGGTGATCTTTAACCTGCGTTGTGACCAATGGGAGAGCAGGTGCTGTGTGTTGCAGATGCAATACCCTTGTCAGTAGGTCCAAGTGTTAACTCCCTCTATTGGTCCACAGCAACAGGAGGGAGTGAGTCATAAGAGGGGGGAGTGTTTGGGTTAGATGAAGCTCATAACGATCAGGCTAACAGGCTAAGGTGGAAAACCTGACTAGTAGCTGAAGTGTCTGTCTTGCAGCAAAAATAGTTATGCAAAAATGCTAATACCAAACATACAGATATATAAATAGTAGATATAAATAAGTGTGTATAAAGTGATTAGAATAAAGAAAATGTCACTTCCTCAGTCAGATGCATGTGGACTGTGATACACAGGTGATCTTTAACCTGCGTTATAACCAATAGGAGAGCAGCTGCTGTGTGTTGCAGATGCAATACCCTTGTCAATAGGTCCAAGTGTTAACTCCCTCTATTGGTCCACAGCAACAGGAGGGAGTGAGTCATAGGAGGGGGGAGTGTTTGGGTTAGATGAAGCTCATAACGATCAGGCTAACAGGCTAAGGTGGAAAACCTGACTAGTAGCTGAAGTGTCTGTCTTGCAGCAAAAATAGTTATGCAAAAATGCTAATACCAAACATACAGATATATAAATAGTAGATATAAATAAGTGTGTATAAAGTGATTAGAATAAAGAGAATGATACCAAAATAAAAATAAATAAAAATTAAAATTAAAAATATTAAAGATAAAAATAAATATAAATAAAAATAAAAATAAATATAAAGATAATAAAAAAATAATAATAATAATAATAATGAGTAGATAATAAATAATTAATAAATATATGAATATGAATGGTGATGTGATGACAGTGATATATTCTAGAAAAGTGTATACAAATGTGAATACAGATTGTGTGCAGAAATACCTTGACATAAGTTGACATGAAGTATAAGGTAAATACCAAAAGGATATGTTGGATGTATAGAGTGATCAGGAATTAAGGTTATAAAATTGATGAAACATCAAAGCGATGAGAACATGGCTAAGATAAACAAATGAGAAGACAAATGAAAACAGTGTGGGGTAATGAGTATTCAATAATAATGCTGAGATATGTATTTATACATAGAGAATAAGTGTATGTGGAGATGGCGGGAGAGAAAAAAGTGTAAAAAAATATATATTAAGAAATATGTGAAATATCAAGTTTAAGAATTGGTCACTAAAATACTAAAATGATGTCTGTGTTGGAGTTAAGCTTCCAATGATCATCCATTGCGGCTTGCATATAAAAATTAGTCAGACATGACATAAGTTTTAATGAAAAAAGACCTCTCAGAGAAAGATACTGTAGTTGATCATTTCATTGAGTCCATTAGGGCTCACAGTATTGTCTAAAGGTCCAGTTGCTTTCCCTCTGTAGTAATATTTTTGTCAGTTTGCCACCTCTTATGCCCAATCTAATATGTTCTAGCCCAAAGGCTTTCAGATCTTGTGTTGTTCCATTGTGGTATTTTAAGAAGTGTCTGGCGACAGATGTCAGTTTCTTCATTTTAGTGAGGTCGCTTCTTGCATTTTTGATATTCCCCACGTGTTCTAAGATTCTCTGTTTAAAGATGCGACTTGTCATGCCTATGTACCTAAGGTTGCAACTGCACTCCAAGCAGTATATAACCCCCATAGCATCACAGTTGATAAATTGTGTTAGCATGATAGTCTGGCCATATCTATCGATAACGTTATCTTTTTTGGTGATATAGCCACAGGCTTTACACTTACCACATGGGTAAGTACCTTTTAATTTCATCTGCCTTCTGGGATTTCCTACAAAATGGATCTATACCAGTCTATCCCTGAGATTTGGGGATCTTCGCCAGCTAAAGGTGGGTTTACTCTCCAGAGAATTTCTCAGATCATCATCCATGAGTAAGACATGCCAATGTCGTGTGATGATTTCCTGCAATTCTCGCCACTCATTACAGTAATTTGTAATGAAACGTACTTGGTTGGTGGGAGAGGGAAATTGTCTTCAAAGAGTCGAATGAACGATTTACCAGCCATATAACCACCTGGCTAAGATATATTGATGATATCTTTATGATATGGCAGGGAGATGTGAACGACCTACTTACCTTTATCCAGGAGTTGAACAAAAACTCAATAAATTTGAAACTTACATATACCTTTAGCAGAGATAATGCCACCTTTCTTGATCTTCACCTCTTTACTAATGAGAATGGATACCTACAAACAGAACTATTCAGAAAAGAAACAGCTACGAATAGTCTTCTTCATTGCAGTAGTGCTCACTTTCCGCCTACTATCAAAAACTTACCTAAGGGTGAGTTTCTGAGACTCAGAAGAAATTGCACAACTGATGAGACCTTTCTGCGCAAAAGTCAAGATCTTTCTGAACGCCTCCTAAGCAGAGGTTATAGTAGGAAAATGATTAAGAGTGCCCAATACCAGGCTCTCAAAATGGATAGACAGACCCTGATCTTCTCCAACAACAAATCTAGTGAAACAAAAAACCAAGTACGTTTCATTACAAATTACTGTAATGAGTGGCGAGAATTGCAGGAAATCGTCACACGACATTGGCATGTCTTACTCATGGATGATGATCTGAGAAATTCTCTGGAGAGTAAACCCACCTTTAGCTGGCGAAGATCCCCAAATCTCAGGGATAGACTGGTAAAGAGCCATTTTGTAGGAAATCCCAGAAGGCAGATGAAATTAAAAGGTACTTACCCATGTGGTAAGTGTAAAGCCTGTGGCTATATCACCAAAAAAGATAACGTTATCGATAGATATGGCCAGACTATCATGCTAACACAATTTATCAACTGTGATGCTATGGGGGTTATATACTGCTTGGAGTGCAGTTGCAACCTTAGGTACATAGGCATGACAAGTCGCATCTTTAAACAGAGAATCTTAGAACACGTGGGGAATATCAAAAATGCAAGAAGCGACCTCACTAAAATGAAGAAACTGACATCTGTCGCCAGACACTTCTTAAAATACCACAATGGAACAACACAAGATCTGAAAGCCTTTGGGCTAGAACATATTAGATTGGGCATAAGAGGTGGCAACCTGACAAAAATATTACTACAGAGGGAAAGCAACTGGACCTTTAGACTCAATACTGTGAGCCCTAATGGACTCAATGAAATGATCAACTACAGTATCTTTCTCTGAGAGGTCTTTTTTCATTAAAACTTATGTCATGTCTGACTAATTTTTATATGCAAGCCGCAATGGACGATCATTGGAAGCTTAACTCCAACACAGACATCATTTTAGTATTTTAGTGACCAATTCTTAAACTTGATATTTCACATATTTCTTAATATATATTTTTTTACATTTTTTTACACTTTTTTCTCTCCCACCATCTCCACATACACTTATTCTCTATGTATAAATACATATCTCAGCATTATTATTGAATACTCATTACCCCACACTGTTTTCATTTGTCTTCTCATTTGTTTATCTTAGCCATGTTCTCATCACTTTGATGTTTCATCAATTTTATAACCTTAATTCCTGATCACTCTATACATCCAACATATCCTTTTGGTATTTACCTTATACTTCATGTCAACTTATGTCAAGGTATTTCTGCACACAATCTGTATTCACATTTGTATACACTTTTCTAGAATATATCACTGTCATCACATCACCATTCATATTCATATATTTATTAATTATTTATTATCTACTCATTATTATTATTATTATTATTATTTTTTTATTATCTTTATATTTATTTTTATTTATATTTATTTTTATTTTTATCTTTAATATTTTTAATTTTAATTTTTATTTATTTTTATTTTGGTATCATTCTCTTTATTCTAATCACTTTATACACACTTATTTATATCTACTATTTATATATCTGTATGTTTGGTATTAGCATTTTTGCATAACTATTTTTGCTGCAAGACAGACACTTCAGCTACTAGTCAGGTTTTCCACCTTAGCCTGTTAGCCTGATCGTTATGAGCTTCATCTAACCCAAACACTCCCCCCTCCTATGACTCACTCCCTCCTGTTGCTGTGGACCAATAGAGGGAGTTAACACTTGGACCTATTGACAAGGGTATTGCATCTGCAACACACAGCAGCTGCTCTCCCATTGGTTATAACGCAGGTTAAAGATCACCTGTGTATCACAGTCCACATGCATCTGACTGAGGAAGTGACATTTTCTTTATTCTAATCACTTTATACACACTTATTTATATCTACTATTTATATATCTGTATGTTTGGTATTAGCATTTTTGCATAACTATTTTTGCTGCAAGACAGACACTTCAGCTACTAGTCAGGTTTTCCACCTTAGCCTGTTAGCCTGATCGTTATGAGCTTCATCTAACCCAAACACTCCCCCCTCTTATAACTCACTCCCTCCTGTTGCTGTGGACCAATAGAGGGAGTTAACACTTGGACCTATTGACAAGGGTATTGCATCTGCAACACACAGCAGCTGCTCTCCCATTGGTTATAACGCAGGTTAAAGATCACCTGTGTATCACAGTCCACATGCATCTGACTGAGGAAGTGACATTTTCTTTATTCTAATCACTTTATACACACTTATTTATATCTACTATTTATATATCTGTATGTTTGGTATTAGCATTTTTGCATAACTATTTTTGCTGCAAGACAGACACTTTAGCTACTAGTCAGGTTTTCCACCTTAGCCTGTTAGCCTGATCGTTATGAGCTTCATCTAACCCAAACACTCCCCCCTCCTATGACTCACTCCCTCCTGTTGCTGTGGACCAATAGAGGGAGTTAACACTTGGACCTATTGACAAGGGTATTGCATCTGCAACACACAGCACCTGCTCTCCCATTGGTTACAACGCAGGTTAAAGATCACCTGTGTATCACAGTCCACATGCATCTGACTGAGGAAGCAACAGTGAAACGCGCGTCTCAGACCCGCGAATCCGGCTGTGTACAGGCGGGATTCGTCATGGCAGCATACTGACAGGCTCTTCTAGTGGCAGATTTTCTATACTACACACCGGCTCCCTGGAGGTGAGCGCTCAGGTACTTTTCATACTACACTTTCTTTAGCGCACTGAGTGGCTTTATTTAACAGAGACAAGTTTGTGACCCTGCAATACCTTTAGGGCAACAGAGCTCCACTTGTCCTGTACTAGCCATAGTGCAGCTACACTCATACCCTTTCTTCCTATCACTGCATATGCGATCTGGGTTTCCCACCACTCACCACTACCTTTGGTATATGACTGGCAGCAGCACAGATCGCAAACCTATGCTGTGTTATTTCATTACGATAACTATTGTCTCTATGAGTACTCTCATTGGGGTGCGCCTATTAGAGGTTCCTGCAATGTTTACACCAGGACCTTCTTTTTAACGCAGTCCAACAGCAGATACTCATTGTACTTATTCCCTACCCTGGGAGTACCTTTATAGTACGCTCACATGCCATTCAATGGTTATACAATGGCATGCAGCAGCTGCTATTTTGTAAACTCCACATAAAGGAGTAGCTTTACTTTTTCCTATAACCTTACTGTCTACAAGTACCTGGGTGGCATCACAGGCGACCTACGTGTGATCTGCCTCTCATTACAACCTGTGATTTACTTATATTCATTTTGATATTTGCAGGGTCAGCTATTATTTCATCTGACCCCCTTATCATTGTATTTCTCTGATTACT
Organism: Taudactylus pleione; assembly: GCA_031769625.1. Taxonomy (NCBI): domain Eukaryota; kingdom Metazoa; phylum Chordata; class Amphibia; order Anura; family Myobatrachidae; genus Taudactylus; species Taudactylus pleione. The sequence goes on from JAUIMM010000155.1 coordinate 22,485,647, forward strand.
GTTCAGTGTTATTGTGCTGTGATATCTCACGTAACCTATATTGAATATTGTATGGTTATTATCACATTCTTTTCTAGAAGATTTCCTTGTATGCTTCTGCCGTAATTCTGATTAGCCATTGTGCTATGACGACATTATGAGGTCATTGAACTAGTATATGTTTTATATAGGTCTCAATATTGTATGAGACAGAGAATTATAGACCTATTTGTAATATTTCACTTAGCTTCACATAATTGTGATAAGTATTGTATTATATGTTGTCTTATGTTCTATGTATGTTCGTGTTCTGCTTGTGATAATTTATAGCTGTTATTCCAACAGTAATGCCAATAAGTAACAGGCTCAGACCTGTTTTTGGTATTTTAAAATATATCTAATAAAAGTTATTTTTTATATATTATTCTTATTATAACCTTTACATTCGAGTGCCCCCAACAAGAGAGTTTTCTTCTTCTCCCCCATACTACGTTTATCTATACTCTCATGGGGAGCACCTCCACACTTTACAATATTTTTGCTTGACACCTATACTAGGGTTTGATATTTATAATTGTGGATTTTCATTATTCTTTTGACTAATTATATCCAATATATTATATCCTGTGCTCAAACTATATCCCCCTATTCCCCCCTTCCCTGGTCATTTATGTTTAAACATGTATACTGTATCAGTACAAAAATTTTAATCTTATCCAAATGTGACTCTCGGGGAAAATAAAATGGATCATAAGGACACCAGGGGGAGATGGATCAAAGTGTCTAAAGAGAACATGTGGAGAAGTTGCCCATAGCAACCAATCAACTGCAGTTACTATGTTATAGAATGTACCTAATAAATGACAGCTAGAAGCCGATTGGTTGGTGTGAGCAACTTCTGCACCAGTCTTCTTTAGAAGGTTTGATACAGCTCCCCCAGGAGTGAACATCAGTTTCCATTTCCAGGAGTCCAGTCTAGATAAGTTGGCATCTGTTGGACCCTTATTAATTTAGTTACTGTATAATAGAATTGGAAACAGAAAAATTTAAAGATATCACATGTACCACTACAAAGGCTTTGAATTTGGAGTTGCCAAAATGTAGAAATATATATTTGATTGATCTGAGAGACTTTGAATTTTTTTTCTTAACAAACAAAAGAGAACAAGCTTGCTATACCAAGTACTGATATTCTCTGTTTGTAGCTAATTAACCAGCCGTGCGCTATATATTGTTCCAACGCGGATCGGAATGATATATCATACACATCGTATAGTGTGTACGCCCGATCTGTCATTCACAACGATCATTTATCACATTGTCCCATCTGCTGTCCTGCACAGCTGATGGGAAGATGCAATAAATGGGTTGGGTATGAAATGCCGCCAGCCAGGAAGCCATCTGACTAAATCCCGAAGCCGCAAGGCTGAACTCTGAAGATCCCGACTGGGGCTGGTTAGTACCCTAACCCTCCCCTCCCCTCTCCTCCCCCCAACCCTCCCTTAGTGGTGCCTATTCCTAACCTTCCCACGGTGGTGCCTAACCCTAACCTTCCCTCGGGGGTGCCTAAACCTGACCCCCCCCCCTGCACTCTAAACCTATCCCTCCCGGGGTGGTGCCTAAACCTGACCCCCCCCGCAGCTAAGCGCTAACACTGCCCGGCCTACCCTCGTTTGGAAAGCCATCTGTCTAGCTTCCGGCGTCGGGATATAGACGGGTATTGGGATTTTGGCGCCTGTCTTTAGCCCTGCGTCGGTATTTAGACACTGGGATTTAGTCAGACGGCTTCCTGGCCGTCTGCATTTTGACTGTATCTCCAATGTATGACATGGTGCAGTTACAAGCAGCATGTAACTACAAATCACACCATCGTACGCCGGATGGTTACAACGCACCATCACTGGGTCACATATCATATAGTGTGTACCCAGCTTAAGAAACTCATTGGTTGTAATGGCTACAAGATCTTTGAAATGTCACAGTCCCACTGATACACCGTGATTGTGTCCAGTAATATTCCATGATTTGTTTATTTCTAAATACAGTATGTCAGTGAAGCAGCTGACCTGTATTTAGAGTTGTATTTAGAGTTGATGCTTCCCAAGATATTGTGCATGAAAATAGCCTAAATTACAATTCATATTCAATAATTGTGCACCCTACAGACTAATGCACCTCTGTCTATCTCTATTAGTTTTGCTGATGGAAAATAGGTCAATGACGAAGAAAGAAGGAAATAAAAGAATACAAAATGGTTTGTATGCGGCCACCTGAACTGAGTTACCCTAGTCATCATGGGTAGAATTTGCTGACAAGAGCAGACCCCACACAACTACACCACGTATCCGAGGAAATGTGCAAGCAGAGAAATCTACAATACTGTATAAAATGACAATATAATAAAGACATACACATAAATGTAGTTATTTGGATATATTGTTTTGGCTGCTTTTATTTTTATAGAGCACAGCAGCTTGTTGAGAAATATTTTTATTAGCATGCTATAGATAAGGGTTGTGACGGCCTCGTTTTACTGTTCTGTGTGGTCACTTTTCATTCTAAGTATGTCATCATTATGTATTCATTTAGTATTGATTTTTAACAGCACTGGCCATAAAGAATTAATTTGGCATTTCAAGTAGATGTCGTGTGTTCTATAGGAATTGCATTGTAATTCAGTATTAATTAAGATACTATTAAAATAAATTGTTATTGCTTTTCTAATTTAAACTTATGCGATATATCATCTGAAATTAAATTTTACAGCTGTTCATACATTGAGTTCAAAACAATATACAATTTTTTTTTTTACTGTGCTAAGCACACTGCATAAAAATTAATATTAGTGTACGTTACTAAGACACGACTGCGGAGAGAATTTCCTCCTTCGATTTAATACTGTAAACTTTCTGTAAAAGTCGCCTTTAAATATGTATCTGCTTAGGTTGTGTGAGCAGCTGTGTGCCATGGTGGTGCCACCTGCTTGCCATGCCTCAGGTGTGCCAAGGTGATTGAAAGCGTCTCGCTCATGGCTTTCTCCCTGCTTTCACACATGGTAATCTGTTCGGGTTGCAGAAAGGAAATCTGAGTGAATTGGCACAGGGGACTATACTATGGGAAGTCTAGACATGGACCAGTATTAGGTTACAGAAAAATTAATGACCCCAGGGGTTTGAAAAACTTCCAGATAGAGAAGGTTACCAGACATTAGATACATCATCCCACAACAAATGGTAACAGTTATAGATATAACATTGCAGAGTAATCTGTAGCTCATTTACTAATTGCATCTTTAGTTGCTTGGTTCACCTGATTCTCTATCAAGCACATTTCAAGTGATATGTCCACTACAGGATCCTTGAACCATGCCTCCACCTATAGGAGCAATCTGCACCTAGTTCTGCTGGTTGGCAGTAAAAACAAAAAGAAGGGTGGAAATTTTATGAACAAATTGTCAAAGAACAAATCTCAAATACAGTATGGCAACAACCTTTATTTAAACTTAATGGGTCAATTTAATTTCAAGGAATAATGTCGGTGATATGGGTGCATAGGTGCAGGGTTTTATTTATGAATATGTGTGGTGTAGCCGTGCCCACCACGCCGCTCCCTACTCTGACTGATCATTTTGGCGCCCGTGCAGAGTAATGAGTGGTCCGAGTAGGGTGGTGTGGTGGGCGCGGCTTCACCACACTTTTGCTACACCACCCCCAGGTACATGCCTTGGATGGGTGTCTGCCAATTATGGCTTAGAGACTGTTTAGTGACCCACCACACCCTGGGCCTGACTCATAACCGGTCGCAAGCGCTGAGCGCTCGCAACCGGGTCGATGGTGGCCCAGAGCTCATGCGCCCAACGGAGCCGGCTCCGTCGTGCGCATGCGCGAGACCCGGATAGCGACGAGCAATCCGTCACTCCGAGTCTCGTACCAAAGGGGGCGTGCTGTCGGTGTTGAGTGACAGCACGCCCCCTTTGGTGGGTGGGCCAGGGGAGTGGCTGCCCAAATGGAGGCGTTCCCATGTGAACTCCTCCGTTTGGGGCTGGCCCCACTGACATCATGAGTGATGTCAGTGGGAGAGATTTCGGCTCTGTTAGAGCCGAAATCTCTCTGGGGCTTGCGGCAACGAGACCCTACCACAAGGGTCTCGTCGCAAACCCGATGGTCGCGATGGTCTTGACCATCGCGACCATCTTCCTGGCCGCTCGCTATAGCTGTGGGTGGTCATCCACAGCTATGCGAGTGGCCAGGAGGCCGTTCTAAAAAATAAAAAAGACCGGCCCTGATTCAGAGCAAGTGCTCTGTCAGAGCGACCAGCTCTGAATCAGGGCCCCTGTGCAAATGCCTATGTTTGTGGGTTCACGTATATTTGCCAAATATGGTACGCCCTGGCATTCCGGCTAAATCGCACATTTTTACATTCAGATCTATGGGAGCGAACAAAAATCTGCAATGTAGGTGCAATGTTCTGGAATGCGAATTGCACCTCACATATTTCTCTCCTATAAAAAAAAACAGCAAATCTCATAGGTTAAATTATTATATTTCTTGTTAATATTTGTTTTCTTTCTGCCTTCTCCAACCAAGAGTTTGTGCTGTGAGGAATATCCTCAGAACATTCCCCACAAGCCACACTGTATTTTCAAATCGGGGGGGGGGGGATAAAGATCATATCTAATTTAACTGAGAAGCAATTATCAATATTTACAGTTCTCCAAAACCAACTGACATTTCCCAGAATGCTGATCTAATGTATTCCCTTTTAAGTTTATATTGATGAACAGATATACGAGTTTATTCATAAATTCCTGCACTTTACTATGATATGCAGGAGATTCATTAGAGGTGATGTCCTTCATATACTACAGTATCAGCACGTGTGTTATACTGGAAATAAGCAATGATTATCTGGCTAATTATATAGAAAGCCAAGATTTTGTGAGACATTGGGTAACATTTCTGAAAAAGAGAAGAGGTGATGATATCCATAGCTACCAATTACAGAAGCTTATTAATTAGTACAGTACGTACAACAGTACCTTGCTTTGCTGCAGCTTTCACAAATTCCCCAAAAGGGGAAGGGGGAGGGTACAAAGTACATGTCACTGGCAAGACGCTGCAATCACGCACCCAAGATTGCATGACCATGCCCCCTTCAACGGGTCTTGCAGAATGTAACTGGAGAACTGGACTGGCCCAATTAAGTTTACTGTGGCCCTAACAATTTTATGTGATAGCCCGATTACCTGTGGGGAATGGGCATGATTAGTTAAATTGTGGAAATTGTCACTGCAAATTGGGGGCAAGGATGAGTGGATGAGGGATGTGGCAAAATTTTATCTGATTATTTGATTTGACTTTTAATGTGGAGTGGTGGGGTGGTGAAGGTATACAATGACAATGCATTATTACATCCACTTTATGATTACAATTTATATTCATGTTGCTTTACAATAATTCAGCTGGAAGAGGTGGTGCAGAACTCAATGTATTTTGCAGTGAAAGTATACCCATGACTCTTCTCAGAGCTGTAACTAGACTTTTTGGTGCCCTGTGCCAGAAAGAGCATTGGCCCCCTCCCCTTCTGTTTTTCAAATAGGGACATAAGACGCGCACCCGAAAAAGAGCCATGGCCTCATGGGGACGGGCCAGGGAAGAGATAGGGGAGGCCAGGAGATGCTGGGGATAAAAAAAAAGAGAGGAAGCTACAAGTGAGAATGATAATAAACAGATAATTGACAGGCCCAAACAGCGCCCCCTGCCCTGCGGTGCCCTGTGCCATGGCACAGGTCGCACCAGCCTAGTTACGGCCCTGACTCTTCTATCAGAAAGCAAAGCTGTTTGCATCTCTGAAGGCACCTCTGCCTTGACCCACGAACTGATACACCGCCCTGAAAAGCCACGCCAAAGTACACTAAAGCAATAAGAATAGGTGTTTTGTTGTCTATGATGAACTATAGGTATCCCAGGCTGATACCTAAGATTGGAAATCTGGGACTTGTAGTTCTACAGTGGCTGGAGAGTCAAATCTTTGAAATAAGCAATGAAGTGAGAATATTATTGTACTGACAGTGGGCCTGACTAAGCAGTGCACTGCTGAACGCAGATTCCTGATGATCGGGAATCTGCGTGTGCGCAGGACCCATTCTGCAAGTGTGCAGAATGGTCCTGCTAAGACGCACGCATGGCCTTGAATGCTTCTGCCTGGTTAATAGGTAGAGGCATTTAAGGGGCAGTGTGGTGGAGGGGCCAGCCGGCGTTCCGGGAAACGGGGCGTGTTCGCCCCGTTTTCTGGGAGCGGCCAGCCCAGGGAATGCGTGGACGTATGCAGTCTGCTGGGCTCGCAAGCCGGTCGCCTGGCGCCGTCCACCATTGTGACCATCGACCACCGCTGGTCGCCATTGTGATCCTCCGTCGCAGTGCTGGAATCGCAAATGCAGCAGGGGGTGTCATAGACCTCCTGCTGCATTTGTATTATTGCAAGGATGGAATTGCAAAGCTGCTTGCGTGCATAAATCATATATCTATAGCCTACGTGCAGCTTTGCAATTGCGATCCTTGCTGAATCAGGCCCAGTATACCAAATGAGGCTGTGAGAGAAGATGGGGGAGCTGTGGCCATTTTCCAGTCGTTTTACAGTGCCGGACCCCCCGCCGACGTGGGACTTCGGAGAGGTAAGTGCAGGGTGTGCGGTGTGGGGCCCCCCTGGACCCAGGGGCCCGTGTTCCCATTATAGATACGCCCCTGGCTGGTGCTACTTCTGAGTTATTCTATGAGCTGAGGAGAGAGTACAGTGTGATCCTGAAAAAAACAAAGTTTATGTTTTGAGTCTAGAAATGAGGAGGATGAAAGTTCATGCTGGGACTTGTAGTTCCATATAAACCACTGAATTAGAAATAGGGATATTATTTATTTCCCAAAATGAAAATACATTGCCCATATCCTTACAATATATTACAGGTGGAGTCTCCCATATCCAAATATTCCGAAATACGGAATTTTTTTTAGCATGACTGATAAAGTGAAACCTTTGCTTTTTGATGGTTCAATGTACATAAACATCATTTAAAGCACAAATTATTAAAAATATTGTATACAATTACTTTCATACTTTGTGTATAAGGTGTATATGAAACATAATTGAATTTCATGTATGTACACAAACTTTGTTTGAGCCACAAAATTATTGAAAATATTGTATAAAATTACCTGCAGGCTGTGTGTATAAGGTGCATATAACACATAAATGCATTCTGTGCTTAGATTTGTGTCCCTTTCCCAAGATAATTCATTATGGTTTGCACATATTCCAAAATACGGAATATTCCTATATCGAAAATACCCCTGGTCCCAAGCATTTAAGGGTATGGCAGACTCAACCTGTAATGATTTTGAATGAAAAAAAAATTAAATTGTTATTCATATACATGTGTATATATATATTAGTAATATTTAAGTTATGGCTAGAGACTTCCAATAAAGGGTTACGGAGGGAAACTTGGACACTCGTGTTTTTTTTTCTTTATGTCAACTGCTACAGTATATCATTATATTTTTCTTCCTCCCTGTATCTTTTTACATAGCTGGAAAATAATGATTTATTTCTGATAATGTGCCGTTACCATGAACTCCATTGTTTTTTTTTTTTTCCCGACAATTCAAAATGCCTGAGGATCTCATTATTCCACCACGTATCAATATTAAACCTTTTACAAACAGCTGACTAAATGAGCTGTTATTATTGCAGTGCGTGAAATAGTATACCTTTTTTAGTTCATTTATCAGTAACTAGGTATAAGCAATTGCACTCTGTATTGATCATAACAGCCATTGCAGAAGCAGAATACCTTTGTTCAAGGTCATTGCAGGGTCGAGTTATGATCAATATGAATTGAGCCGTCTGCAAATAAATTTAAGAAGCTGACATAATTGCAAGAGGTTCATTTTTAAATTAAGGTGGACTACTTTGTAGAGTATATTTGTTTTAAAAAATGTTCTCTGCATTTTATTAATATCAAAGATTAGTTCAATTCTTACACGCAATATTAGGACAATGGTCCTGGTTCAGCAATACGCACTCAATCGGCCAACTGTTGCGTTCTGCGCATGCTTATGCATCACAGTGCACATGCGCGAACCGGCCACTGCGATCGCGACTGCAATCGCAGTGACCATGCAGACCCATCACAGAGTGATTGACAGGAAGTGCCGTTTGTGGATGGTGATGGGGGGGGCAGGGAAATGCAGGCGTGCCAGTGCATTTTTTAACGCCGTTGCAGGGGCATGCATAAATTATCCACTGCGATGCCATACGCAGCCTTTTGGGACATTGACAGTATTTTCATATTTTGGCCTTTATTCACCACCACAATGGCTTTGAAATGGAACAAACAAGATGTGCTTTAACTGCAGACTTTCAGATTTAATTTGAGGGTGTAATTACATCCAAATCAGGTGAACGGTGTAGGAATTACAATGGTTTCTATATGTGCCTCCCACTTTTTAAGGGGCCAAAAGTAATGGGACAAACTAAACAATCCTAAATCTAACTTTCACTTTTTAATACTTTGTTGCAAATCCTTTGCAGGCAATTACAGCCTGAAGTCTGGAACGCATAGACATCACCAGACGCTGGGTTTCATCCCTGGTGATGCTCTGCCAGGCTTCTACTGCAAATGTCTTCAGTTCCTGCTTGTTCTTGGGGCATTTTCCCTACAGTTTTGTCTTCATCAAGTGAAATGCATGCTCAATCGGATTCAGGTCAGGGGATTGACTTGGCCATTGCATAACATTCCACTTTTTAGCCTTAAAAAACTCTTTGGTTGCTTTTGCAGTATGCTTCGGGTCATTGTCCATCTGCACTGTGAAGCGCTGTCCAATGAGTTCTGAAGCATTTGACTGAATATGAGCATATAATATTGTCCAAAACACTTCAGAATTCATTCTGCTGCTTTTGTCAGCAGTGACATCATCAATAAATACAAGGGAACCAGTTCCATTGGCAGCCATACATGCCCACGCCATGACACTACCACCACCATGCTTCACTGATGAGGTGGTATGTTTTGGATCATGAGCAGTTCCTTTCCTTCTCTTCTCTTCCCATCATTCTGGTTCAAGTTGATCTTTGTCTCATCTGTCCATAGGATGTTGTTCCAGAACTGTAATGGCTTTTTTAGATGTTGTTTTGCAAACTCTAATCTGGTCTTCCTGTTTTTGTGGCTCACCCATGGTTTGCATCTTGTGGTGAACCCTCTATATTCACTCTTCTGAAGTCTTCTCTTGATTGTTGACTTTGACACATATACATCTACCTCCTGGAGAGTGTTCTTGATTTGGCCAACTGTTGTGAAGGGGTTTTTCTTCACCAGGGAAATAATTATTTTGTCATCCACCACAGTTGTTTTCCGTGGTCTTCCGGGTCTTTTGGTGTTGCTGAGCTCTCCGGTGCGTTCTTTCTTTTTAAGAATGTTCCAAACAGTTGATTTGGCCACACCTAATGTTTTTGTTATCTCTCTGATGGGTTTATTTTGATTTTTCAGCCTAATGATGGCTTGCTTCAATGATAGTGACAGCTCTTTGGATCTCATATTGAGAGTTGACAGCAACTGATTCCAAATGCAAATGTCACACCTAGAATCAACTCCAGACCTTTAACCTGCTTAATTGATAATGAAATAATGAGGGAATAGCCCACACCTGTCCAAGAAATAGCTTTTGAGTAGATAGTCCCATTACTTTTGGCCCCTTAAAAAGTGGGAGGCACATATTGAAACTGTTTTAATTCCTACACCGTTCACCCGATTTGGATGTAATTAGCCTCAAATTAAATCTGAAAGTCTGCAGTTAAAGCACATCTTGTTTGTTTCATTTCAAAGCCATTGTTGTGGTGAATAGAGGCCAAAATCAGAAAATTCTGTCAATGTCCCAATATTTATGGACCTGACTGTATATACATATGTATATATCACTGTATCTATATATATATATACATATATATATATATATATCAGTGTAACTTTATTTTAAAGTACAAATGTTAATGTTCGTATCATTCTAATAGATACCATTTTGTGTATGTGTAATTGATATGTGGTTATCTGTTATTCAGTGTAAACTAAACAACATTACCAGTGGTTTGTTTTACATCTATGTTTATTAAATGCAGTATGCATTGGATTTATTAGTTTATCCAAATAGTAAATGGGTAACCACACTTGTTTAGTTCTGAAATCAATAGTGATATTAATTACTTTTAACCTAAACCATGGATTGTGTGCAAAATCATTACATCTACTCCTGACCACCTGGCTTGGTAGCTGGTTCATACAGTACTATTAAACATTTCACTAAATTAATCTTTATAGCTTTATAAATGCCTGATCACACTGCATTTGTTTTTTATTAAACAAATGTAAATCAAAGGGAAATACAATTCTTGGATGCATGTGATACAAACACAATATTACCATGGCATAGGTCCTAGTTAGACATCTCGCAGGTGGTCACCTCACTGCAAAAAGGGAAAGTGTTCAGAGGCCAGCAATCATGGGCGTAGCTTTAGTGGGTGCAGGGTAGGGGTGTGCACCGGCCACTTTTCGTGTTTTGTGTTTTGGTTTTGGATCTGGATCTTTCTTCGTGTTTTGGATCTGGATTGGTTTTGCCAAAACCACCCTTCCGTGTTTTGGGTTCTGGGTTTTGTGTTTTGGATCTGTATTTTTTTTAAAAAAAGCATAAAAACAGCTAAAATCACAGAATTTGTGGGTTTTTCTGCTCCTATGCTATTATTAACCTCAATAACCTTAATTTCCACTCATTTCCAGTATATTCTGAACACCTCACACCTCACAATAGTGTTTTTATGTCCAAAAGGTTGCACCGAGGTAGCTGGATGACTATGCTAAGTGACACGAGTGGGCGGCACAAACACGTGACCCATCTAGGCGTGAAACTGCAGTGGCAGACAGGATGGCAGTTTGAAAAACTAGGCCCCAAACTGTACATAATGCAAAGAAAAAAAAGAGGTGCAAGATGGAATTGTCCTTGGGCCCTCCCACCCACACTTATGTTGTATAAACAGGACATGCACACTTTAACAAACCAATCATTTCAGCGCCAGGGTCTGCCACACAACTGTGGCTGAAATGATTGGTTCGTTTGGGCCCCCACAAAATAAGCTGGCAATTAATCTGTCCCTGCACAAACTGGCTCTACGGAGGCAAGATGTCGTCCTCATCCTCCTCATCCACTGATTCCTCACCCTCTTCAGTGTTGTGTACATCCTCATCCTCACAGAGTATTAATTCGTCCCCGCTGGAATTCACCACCACAGGTCCCTTTGTATGATCTGGAGGCTGGTCTCCCTGGAAGAGTTGATCATTCATTTTTATGAACATCATCTTCTCCACATTTTGTGGAAGCAACCTCCTACGCCTTTCGCTGACAAGGTTCCCGGCTGCACTAAACACTCTTTCGGAGTACACACTGGAGGGGGGGCAACTCAGGTAAAATAGAGCCAGTTTGTACAAGGGCCTCCAAATTGCCTCTTTTTCCTGCCAGTACAGGTACGGACTGTCTGACATGCCTACTTGGATGCTGTCACCGATGTAATCCTCCACCATTCTGTCAATGGTGACAGTATCATATGCAGTGACAGTAGACATGTCAGAAATTGTTGCCAGGTCCTTCAGTCCAGACCAGATGTCCAAACTTGGTCCTGCCTGCCCTGCATCACCGCCAGCGGGTTGCTTAGGATACCTAAGTTTATTCCTGGCAGCCCCAGTTGCGGGAGAAAATGAAGAAGGAGCTGTTGACGTGTCACGTTCCACTTCAGCTGACAGTGTTTTCACCAGCAGGTCTTTGCACCTCTGCAGGCTTGTGTCGGCTGGAAAGAGAGACACCACATAGACTTTAAACCTAGGATCGTGCACAGTGGCCAAAATGTAGTGGTCTGATTTCAACAGATTGACCACCCTGGAATCCTGGCAAAGCGAATAAAGGGCTTCATCCACAAGTCCCACATGCTGAGCGGAATCGCTCCATCTTAGCTCCTCCTTCACTTTCTCCAGCTGCTTCTGCAAAAGCCTGATGAGGGGAATGACCTGACTCAAGCTGGCAGTGTCTGAACTGACTTCACGTGTGGCAAGTTCGAAGGGCTGGAGAACCTTGCACAACACGGAAATCATTCTCCACTGCGCTTGAGTCAGGTGCATACCCCCTCCTTTGCCTATGTCATAGGTGGATGTATAGGCTTGAATGGCCTTTTGCTACTCCTCCATCCTCTGAAGTATATAGAGGGTTGAGTTCCACCGCATCACAACCTCTTGCTTCAGGTGATGGTGGGGCACATTCAAGAGTGTTTGCTGGCGCTCCAGTCTTCGGCACGCAGTCGCTGAATGGCAAAAGTGGGCAGAAATTTTTCGGGCCACCCAAAGCGTCTCCTGCACGCCCCTGTCGCTTTTCAGAACATTCTGCACCACCAAGTTTATTGTGTGAGCAAAACATGGGACATGCTGGAATTTGCCCAGATGTAATACCCGCACAATATTGGTGGCGTTGTCAGATATCACAAATCCCCAGGAGAGTCTTAGTGGGGTAAGCCACTGGGCGATGATTTCCCTCAGTTTCTCTAAGAGGTTGTCAGCGGTGTGCCTTTTACTGAAACCGGTGATACACAGCGTAGCCTGCCTTGGAACGATCTGGCGTTTCTGAGATGCTGCTACTGGTGACGCTGCTGTTGTTGCTGCGTAAGGTGATACATCTACCCAGTGGGCTGTCACAGTCATATAGTCCTTATTCTGCCCTGTTCCACTTGTCCACATGTCCGTGGTTAAGTGGACATTGGGTACAACTGCATTTTTCAGGACACTGAGGACACTATTTCTGACGTTTCTGTACAGTCTCGGTATCGCCTGCCTAGTGAAGTGGAATCTAGATGGGATTTGGAACCGGGGACACACTACCTCCATCAATTGTCTAAATCCCACTGCACGAATGGCGGATACCGGATGCACATCTAACACCAACATAGCAGTCAAGGCCTCAGTTATACGTTTTGCTTCAGGATGACTGCTGTCGTACTTCATCCTCCTCACTAAGGACTGTTGGAGGGTCAATTGTTTAGTAAAAGTAGTGGTGTTCCTACTTCCTCTCTGGGATGATGAACGACTCCCAGCAGCAGCAACAGCAGCAGCAGCAGCAATAGGCGTAGCAATGCAGGATCCTCCGGAGGAATCCCGGATAGGAGAGTCAGTCATGCCACTGACATGGCCTGCAGGACTACTTCCGATCCTGACTAAGGAGGAAATTGACGAGGAGGGAGTTGACGGTGTGGTTTGCAGGCGCTTGGATACAACAGGACAATGGGATTTAGGTGTCCCTGGACTGCTTACGGTCTTAGCCAAAGTTTCTGAACTTGACAGTAACTTTTTATGAACGCGCTGCAGGTGCCGTATAAGGGAGGATGTTCCTAGGTGGTTGACGTCCCTACCCCTACTTATTTCACCTTTACATATGGTACATATGGCAAGACAGTCGTTGTCCGGATTTGGATAGAAATATTGCCAGACCAAAGAGGTGGAATGTTTGGTCTTCTGCCCAGGCATGACCGTGATGGGCTTTTTCATCCCACAGACAACAACTGTCTCCCCCGGAGCCTGATTTAAACAAACCACATCACCATCAGAATCCTCCTCGCCAACTTCCTCCTCAGCGCCAGCTACACCAGTATCCTCATCCTGTTGTACTTCAACAGTGACATCTTCAATTTGCATATCAGCAAGTGGACTGTGGGTGCTCCTTTCAGCACTTGCAGGGGGCGTGCAAATGGTGGAAAGAGCCACCTCTTCCTGTCCAGTGCTGGGAAGGTCAGGCATCGCAACCGCCACCACACTTGGACTCTCCTTGGGGATTTGTGATATCTTCTTAGAACGCACAGTTCTTCGCTGTGCTTTTGCCAGCTTAACTCGTTTGATTTTTTTAGCAGGAGGAGGGCTTCCATCGTCATGTGAAGCTGAACCACTAGTCATGAACATAGGGAAAGACCTTAGCCGTTCCTTGCCACTCCGTGTCGTAAATGGCATATTGGCAAGTTTCCGTTTCTCTTCAGATGATTTAAATGGTTTTTCCAAGGTCATTTTCCTGAACTTTGTCATTTGGGATTGTATGTGCCCTCTACTATGACATTGGGCATCGGCTTTGGCAGACGACGTTGATGGCATTTTATCGTCTATGCCATGTCTAGTGGCAGCAGCTTCAGCACTAGGAGGAAGTGGTCCTTGATCTTTCCCTATTTTATTTTTATCGTAGAAAGTTTGGTCCTCCATTTATGTTATATTGATATATACGTGCGGCTAAGTCGCACACAAACACAGAAAATATATATTTTTTTTGTTGGAGACTAGTGCACTTTGTGGGTTACACCACGCTTTAAGAAATGAGCCAGCCGGCCCTTTACTTATGGGACACAGGCGCACGCTTGGCGCTGCTCCTTTGTTGATGCACGTGCAACCACAGTGCACACAATTCACAAACACAGAAAATATTTTTTTATTTTGTTTGGAGTGTACTTTGGGGGTTACAGCACCCTTTAACGGACAAGCCAGCCGGCCCTTTACTTATGGGACACAGGTGCACGCTTGGCGCTGCTCCTTTGTTGATGCACGTGCAGCCACAGTGCACACAATTCACAAACACAGAAAATATTTTTTTATTTTGTTTGGAGTGCCCTTTGGGGGTTACAGCACCCTTTAACGGACAAGCCAGCTGGCCCTTTATTTATGGGACACAGGCGCACGCTTGGCACTACTTTGTTGATGCACGTGCAGCTACTGCGCACACAATTCACAAACACAGAAAATATTTTTTTATTTTGTTTGGAGTGTACTTTGGGGGTTACAGCACCCTTTAATGGTCAAGCCAGCTGGACCTTTACTTATGACACAGGTGCACGCTTGGCACTACTTTGTTGATGCACGTCCGGCTACTGCGCACACAATTCACAAACACAGAAAAATATATTTTTTTATTTTGTTTGGAGTGTACTTTGGGGGTTACAGCACCCTTTAACGGACAAGCCAGCCGGCCTTTTACTTATGGGACACAGGCGCACGCTTGGCGCTGCTCCTTTGTTGATGCACGTGCAGCTACAGTTCACACAATTCACAAACACAGAAATTTTTTATTTTTTTTGCACTTGGGGGGAGCACCCCTGATGGACAGAGCACCCCCTGTACAACACTACAGCACCCCTCTAGGACTGGGACACTGCACAGGACTTTGGAGTGGACACAGCGACTATATGGACAACTGACTGCACAACACAGTCCAGCCAGCCCCTATGGACTTTGAAGTAGTGGACACAGCCCATATGGACAACAGCAGCACAGCGCAGCACAGCACAACACTACACTGCACTACACTACACTACACTACACAGCCCAGCCAGCCCTAACTCCCACCCTCCCTCTTCACTGTCCACAGCCGAGTGAGTAAATGGCGCCGACGCGGGTTCCTTATATAGGATCCAAAACCCGCGAGACCCGGAAGGCGGGTTGATGACGTTTTGCCTCGATTTCAGATCCGAGTCAGGCGGGAAAAGTCGAGCCTGACTCGGATCGGCCTCGGATCGGGGGGGCTCGGGGGGGTTCGGATTTCAGAAATTCGAACCCGCTCACCCCTAGTGCAGGGTGTGCCATTGCTTAGGGGCCTAGAGGCTTAGCCTCATATAGTTGTCGACCAAGTTCCTAAGAAGTTGGGTCCGGCCCCATCCCATTTCGCAGATCCCTAAACATGCTTTAAAACTTATCAAATACATCCTAAATGCCACTAAGGGCCGTATTCAATTAGAAGTGAAAAGCCGAGATCCGCAAAAAAGTATCAGCGATTGCGACTTTTCGCCAGTCGGAAAATTATCTCTGTATTCAATTCCACCCGCTTTTCGCGTACGTGGAAAGTCAATGCAATGTAATATGTGAAAAAGATTCACCTCTGGAGAAAATAAGTGCAATATTTTTATTTTGGGGTGCAAAGATGGGGAAACCACTCAGAACCCTGGGGACAGCCCCCCAAAGACCAACTGCAGCAAAAAATTCCTGAAAAAACTTACGAACACCTCAAGAACACCCCAAAACAGTACGGTCATTTTGTGGGTGTAAAAGCACAAAGTGGGGGGACAACTTTGCAAACTAGTGAAATAAGGTTTTGGGGGTGCTCTAAGAAGGGGCCAAGTGTTTTTGGATTGCAGGTGCTTGTATGACGGAGGAATTTCACTTTTATTAAAACTTCACTTTAGAGATATTAAAAGATGCTTGCACCCATTTTCAGGTAGCCCAAATTTAACAGGACTACTAATTTTCTCCAAAAAATACAGCTTTATGCCATTCTTCACCACTTGTGCAAAGATGCTATTTAGAGGCAATTGTGCCAACTTAAGTACCCCAAACAGTTTTAATAGGACTAATCGGGGACTACTTCATTGATCCCCAATGCTTCTGCATCTTTTTGGGGGGTTCAGGCTGATTTCCCCGATTCTGATACCACTTTCCGCCTGTTCTGACTTCGCGTGTCGCTGTTTTCACGTCTTTTGGAATTGAATCGGGTGAATAGCTGGGACGCGCACAATAAGTTTCCGCGGCCAAAAGACATGATGTAAGCGAAAAGTCTGACAGGCAAAACTTTATCGTGGGTGCGAAACTAATTGAACACAGCCCTAAATGTCAAATCTCTTTCCACTGGAAAGACCCAACTTCACATTCATTATCTGGCCACCATTAATACAATTTGTTCAGTCTACTACATGGAGCGCATCACAGCTATTCTATGACACTCCTGACCACTTTATTAAAATCTGGTCACCACAGACTGAACATTTTAAGGCTGAGCCTTTACACACCAACTAACTCTTATTCAATGTTGAGTCTCTAAACCTTGACACAGTGACACTTATTCTCCTACTCTTACTTTTCCTTTTTTCTCCTTCTCTTCTTTTGCTCTTTTCCCCAAAGCACATACAAAGCTGTTTCTCCTATTGATTAGTCCAGTGGTTCTCAAACTGGGCCCTCAGGACCACACACAAGTCTCCTGGCAGGTGCACAGGTGTATTCATTACTGGCTGACACATTTTAAAAGATCCACAGATGGAGCTAATTATTTCATTTGTGATTCTGTGAGGAGACCCGTAAAACATGCATTGTTTGGGGTACTGAGGACCGAGTTTGAGAACCTGTGGATTAGTCAATCCTAAAGTTAATTTGCATTTGTTTCCTTCTTTTACTTTTTAATGTTGTATCTCTAGAAGCATGGGGGAGGGGCCCCTTCAAAATATTGCTCTGGGGCCCACAAGGTTCTGGCTACGCCCCTGCCATCAACCTTCCATTGATAAAGGGAATGGAAGTGTTAAATTATAAAGAGAGGTTAAAAAAAACTAGGTTTATTTTTCTTTGGACACATAGGGCTCTATTTACTACAATCCGCATATTGAATGCAGATTGTAGTGTGATATTACAGAGTGAATTCGCATTGCGAATTCAGGCAATATCACAGGGATTTACTACAAATCCCTTGCAGGGACAGAGCTCTGTTCCTGCGAATCCCCTCCGCACACTAGTCACGGTATTTTCGCAATAAATACCGTGACAAAGTGCCCGCGCATGCGCCGACCAGCCGCCGCTGCTACCCTCCAGGCGCTAAGCTCCGCCCCGGCACTAAGCCCCACCCCCACAATCGCGGACTCCCCCCGACCACCCTTTTCCCCCCATGACCCCCCCTCTCCCTTAATTACACTTACCTGCATGATCCGGGCCTCTGGTGATGTCCTCCATGCCTCCGATCAGGTGATCTCCCATACTGCACTGGGACCCGGTCATCTGATGACCGGGCCGCAGTGCACTATGGGAGACCAGCTGACCAGAGGGGAGACATCCCCGGAGGCCCGATCACCGGTCCCTGGAGTCAGGTAAGTAAAAAAAAGTAGCCTTTTTTTTTTTTTTTTTTTTACAGTAATCAGTGTGCGGTCTGTTTAGACCACACAGCTGATTACTGGGACCAACTCCCAGCTCTGCTCTGCCCGTTAGAGCAGAATAGGAGGCTGGTAACCGGGGGAGACCCAGGATAACGCCACTTCCAGGTTGCGTTATTATCACAGGGCTTTCCCCAATATTTTTTTACAATTTATTTTTAGTAACTTTGGCCAGATTACATTTCCCATTACAATTATGGGAAATGCGATCTGTTTAGTAAAAATAAGTGATACTTATAGGTTGGAGTAGAATTTTACGAATTTCTACTCCAATTGCCCTGTAATAACTATAGGTGATACTAAAATAATGTGAAAAGGGTGTGAAAACACCCTTTTTCACATTATTTTAGTAAAAATAATGTTAATAAATAGAGCCCATTGAGCTCTATTTATTAACATTATTTTTAATAAAATAATGTGAAAAAGGGTGCTTTCACATTATTTTAATATCACCTACAATTACTATAGGGCAATTGGAGTAGAATTTGTAAAATTCTACTCCAACCCCTAAGTATCACTTATTTTTATTAATCAGATCGCATTTCCCATAATTGTAATGGGAAATGTGATCTGACCAAAGTTACTAAAAATAAAATGTGAAAAATTACCGGGGAAAGCCCTGTGATAATAACGCAACCTGGAGGTGGCGTTATCCAGGGTCCCCCCCGGGTACCGGACTCCTGCTTCGCTATAACGGGCAGAGTAGAGTTCGGAGTCGGCCCCAGTGATCAGCTGTGTGGTCTAAACAGACCACACGCTGATTCACTGTAAAAAAAAAAGTAAGAAAAAAAAAACCCAAACTTACCTGAGTCCAGGGACCGGAGATCGGGGCTCTGGTGATGTCCTCCCTCTGGTCAGCTGGTCTTCCATCCTGCACTGGGGCCCGGTCATCACCTGACAGGGTCCCAGTGCAGTATGGGATGTCATCTGACCGGAGCGATGGAGGACATCACCGGAGGCCCGATAACTGCAGGTAAGTGTAATTAAGGAAGGGAGGGTCGCAGGGGGGGTCGCGGGGGTCCGCGATTGCGGGGGCAGGGCTTGGCAACAGGGGGGGTGGCAGTGGCGGCCGGTCGGCGCATGCGCAGGGCACTTGTCACAGTATTTTTTGCAAAAATACAGTGATAAGGCTCCGGAGGGGATTCGCAGGGACAGGGCTTTCTCGCAACCTCTGTCCCTGCAAGGAATTAGTAGTAAATCCCTGTGATATTGCCTGAATTCGCAATGCAAATTCAGTCGGTAATATCACACTATAATCTGCATTACAAATGTAGTAAATAGAGCCCATAGCAAGCTAGAGATTATCTAATTATACAGTATGTATAAATTTATCCAAGGAGGCAAATCAAAGATTTGTCTTCTGTACTGCACGTTTCCTACCGAGGACCATACAAAAGACAAAAGGAAGAAAGAAGGTCCCACTATGATAATAGGGAAGGATTCTTTACTGTAAGGGTGGGTAAGTTGTAGAGTTTAGGTCACATGAGGTGAGAATTCATTATCCAAATGTTAGGTGGATTAGATTCCATCTCTGGATCGGCAAGGATTAGAATTTATGAAAGGTTGAACTTGTTGGACCCATGTACTTTTCAAAATTACAATGTAATATGTAACTAGTACATTGGACCTGGCATATGTTGGGTCACCTCGGTCTGCCGCTTTGTCCCCTGCTCTGTCCAGCCCCAACCTCACCTTACTGCTGGTTTGCCCCAGGCAGTGCTGCCCCAGGCAGTGCTGCAACCAATATTTAAAAATGCCATTTCAAAAGACTTACTAGAGGAGAGGTGTAGGTGCAGCAAATCTCGACATAACATACAGTGGACAAGCCTAAGACAATGAAAATTACTGAAAATCGTTTCATCAAGTTCCCCGTCCCTCCCATTTCTATAGGAATTTTACAGGATATGGGAAGTTGTCCAACACTTACAAAAGTAGTGGGACTCCCCCAAATGTTTTTTGAGTCTTACGGAAGTCCTGGGAGAGTTGGCAAGTATCCCATCTCCTGCTGTGTAATATGGACGGGGTAGTATCAAGACACGTGGGGCCGAAATCTGCAGAGTGAAATATGCAAAATAAAATGGCAAAATGTTGAACAATGCAATATGCAATTATTTAACAGAGCGTTTTTAAAAGAAATAAAATTCTCATCTCTAGTTCAAACATTTCACTGATGTTTCTGATATATTATTAATGTAATATTAACAAACACAGTGTTTTCCCAGGCCCCAAGCATGGTTATAGAAAAAATGTGGTAGATCTTTGAAACATCCTATTAGCAAATATACTGGGAACTAATTTAGTGTTTTAAAGGAATGTGACAGCTGAAAGGATGGTTTTCAGGATTTAAAACTGCACTAACACCTAAAGTGATTAACTTTTTTGGTCAACATCTTAAAATAGCTGCACTATAGGGGTGTAGGCAAGAGGACCAATGAGAAGCTGTAGTGTTCCTGACTGCAGTCTCTCATTAGTCCTAAACTGATACCTCCCACTAAAATGTCAGCTAAACTCAACTGTAGGTCAGGGCTGTGAAATTAACCATGGAGCCCCAGGAAAATAACTGCATGGAGGAGCCTCCTGGGCTATGTGGTGGGGGTCCAGCTCCTTCTGTAGTTGGAAGTAAATGCAACTTTAATGTTTACCTGTCACTTTTATTACACAGTGGCGGCAGCCATTTTGTTCATTTGTGAAGTTATAACATATCAATATGCTAGGGACCAACAACACCACTAAGGGGTGAAATCTCTCTTAGTTTTACTTACATTTACTAAATTGTGTAACATGTTACAATACATAATTTACTATTTGTTTATTTCAATACTTATTATTAGTCTGTTTTCTTATGTACAAGAGGTGGAGTAAGACATTATGATTTTATGGGCTACCGAATAAGCCCATAAACCATCTGACTCCACCCCTTATACATAAGAAAACAGACTAATAAAATGTATTAAAAGACAAACAAATGGTAATTATGTATCGTAACATGTTACGCAATTTAGTAAATGCAAGTACAGTAAAACTTGAAAACTTTTTATAAAACAAAAAAAGAACAAGCACAGTAAATAGCCTTAATGAAGACAGATATCTTATGCTAGACTAAAAAGGTGCTTTTATTTATTTGAAAACAAAAATGTCACTGCTCGTTGCTCCCAGAGTTCCTTTCCACCTTAAGGAAATTAAATCATTGAACAGCAGTAGGTAAGACGGTCAATGCAATTAAATTTAAAACCTGAATGTATTGAACTTCTTAGCAATTATGCATGGGTCATCTCTGGACAATATGCCGGCCATCTGCTGCATCTGTGCGCTTCCCAATAATAGAGTGCTTGATATGGCTTTAGGCCATCGCAGGCAGCCCTGTGCAGGTCACATGGTGTCTCTTTCAGCCATATTTAGGTCACAGTTTTAGGGGTTAGCATGGAAACAACAAGAGTAATATAACACTGAAACTGCCTAATGCCTTTCCTTTGCTTTATATAGACCTATTTTGGTTCAAAGCACTACTGGCTATTTTATACTATGTTTAAAAGGAGCTGGGAATAACTAAAATAAGAGTATAGACTAGACTACAATTCTTCATGTACTGATATAAAAGTTAGTGTGAGGTAAAATATTATTAGCAATATTAAAATAAGTAATTTAAAAGTTAATGCGGCATTGATGGGTTAACCTTTTTTCTTAATGTGGCATTAATGATATCTCAATGGTACACTATCATGAAAAAACTGTGTGCAGTATTTTAAAATAGTGACCAGGGACTTTTTATGCAGAGACAGCCATCTAAGCTAGTCACTCATTATAATGGGCGTGATGTACTAAGCATCGCATCCATGATGCGGTACATCCCGCCTCTTATAGGGTACATACCAGGGTTAATTACCCAGGTATGTACTTAGAAATGCGATATAAATCGCAAAGGACAGCTCTCTCCTTTGCGATAGCTTCGGCTAGAAGCGCTTCCGGGTTTAACACCCAGAAGTCCCCCTGATGTAATTTTTGGGGAGCTAACCAAATTTTTCATCTTAGTACAGCCCACCCATTTTCTGGCTGGACCAGGGAACACTATAGGGCACTACAAGCAAGGGTGTCGAACAGGGGGAGGCAAAGGGGTGGCTCGCCCCCCCTAAACATTTGAAAGGCACCAGTGAGGAGACTGGCGCAGTAGCTGAGGACGGCACGGTGCTGCTGGCAGCAGGGGACTGGGCCTCTGACAGCTGTTCCTCCTGGTCCCCTCTGCGCTCAGCACTGTCTGCAGTATCCAACGCCCACAGCCCTGAGCTCCCACACTCAGGGCAGGAGCAGCAGCAGCCTCTGCTCGATCAGAGAGCAGCATCAGCAATAGGCAGAGACTCATTGTGGGCTGCTGGGACTCCTGGACGGCCATGACGCCAGAGGGTGTGTGGGACTGCAGCACGATGCAGACACACCTCAGCTGCAGCTGCAGGTCGTGTTGCATCGTCCACCCGGTGGTGGCCCAGCAACAGTAAGTTGGAAGGGAGGGTAGCGGAGGGAGGGGAGGGGTTGCGTCGGAACAGTTTTATTGCCACCCAACATAAAATCGTTTTGACGCCCATGACTACAAGTCATATTCAATGAATGTCATTCAAATTACATACCCATTTTCAATAACTATTGACTTTAAAGACCTAGACCAGTGGTGCTCAAAGATGTGCATGCAGGGGTGAAAGTTCTAATTAGGAAGTACAGGAAGAACTGTAACTCCAACTGTAATTACAGGAGGAACTGTAACTCCAGGAGGAACTGTAATCGTTTGTCGGGTACAAACTTCGGTGACTGACCGATTTTGGTAAGCATACACACCAAACGGCCGGCCCGCATAATATGTCTGGCCAAAATGTTGAGTTGAGTTGTCATTTTCACTGGTTCCTGTGGCCAGCATGGCTCAGTCGTTTGATCATGTGTACACACAAGCAGATGTGAACGACATATCTTTCAGAGATATTGCATCTGCCATCATTCACAGATATATCTTGGGTATATGAGCGGATGCATGAAACAATAAATCGTTCACCAGTGATGTGCGATCAGGAGAAGCACATCCTTTCCTGTAATACTTCAGTATACACCAGAGTTTTGAGTATAAAAATTCTAAGAAAATTTTAAATCAAATATTATAAATATCTTATTTATGTTATTCTAATCATTTTAATAGCCAAAACTCTGGAGTAAAAAGTATATGGCAGGTGAGGCGCTGCCTCCCCTGTCTACCTTCTAATATCCCGTCTATAAACCTCTAAGGATGACGCTAATTTGCGTACACAGTCATACAGTAAATAAAGACTCCAGACCTAGAACCTGTGGTTCCAAAGCACAAAGTATTATTCAAGTAAAAGTACAGCAGTTACACGCTATGATCCTCATATAATCTTAGCGCAAAGAAATTATACAGACCCAAGTACAATTATACATACGCAGCGCTCTCTGGTCCAGATGTAGGCATCAGCAAGAAACCCCCGTCAATCAGCATTCAGCATGAAGACTAGGAACCCAGGGTCAGAGCACACATATTTATACCCCCCAGGAATAAACAACACAATAGAGAAGTTTGTTGCTAATACCATTGGTCCTAAAGGAGAGGGCATATGTTACAAGGCATTTAACAGGTTGGTTCAAATAGACACAGTCCAGCCTCTAACAACTGGTGGTCTCTGGTTTCCCGCCTCATGCAAATCCTAACAGTTGGTCATATAATGTACATTTTGTTGCTTGAAGTCTTTGCGGTCCATAAGTTGAGAATGCATGTTGCGATCTCTCCATCGATTTTACCGGAATACTGTTGAGAGAGTACGCATCAGTACAACACCAAACATGGCTTACTTATCACGTATAAAACCTTAGTTACGAAATAACCTTTATTTCCTAGCAATGATAATAAATGTGCATACTCGAATCTTATACCTTAAAGCTTATGGAACCTTGTATGTGAATATGTAATGTGTGAGTATGTGGGGTTTGATGTAAAGACGCTAGTTAACTTGGGGCAGATGCGTGTGCATGGAGCTAATATTCAGCGTTTTCATACAGGATCTTATACATTCGCTAATATGCGACTAGTTAACAGCACAATTGTGCGCATTAATGTGTGTATGAGAAATGGTGAAAGGAGCAATCGCATGATGCTAATAGTAATATCGCCACATGTACTAAAGTGTGAGTTTATCTAAAATGGCGCTTAGGCGGCCATTCGCAAAATGGCGTCTTGCGATCTCATTTCCAAGATGGCGTCTTGCAGCCAGTCACAAGATGGCGTCGCTGCGATCCAATTTTAAACTGATCTTGTCTCAGCCAGTTATCCAGCTTTGACAGTCCACCCTTTGATAGCGAACAACATGCTCTCACAGTCTGATTTTTAAAATATAATTTAGGCTTACATTTATATACTATTTAGTGTTATTATGGGATGGCACAAGGTGGTTCTTAATCCATCAATAATGTGTCTCTGAGTGGGGACATAAAACTACTATTATACGCACACCGCGGATCTTGGAAGATCATGTGAAAGGTGTGGGGATACACCAGTCCTATAAAGGTAGTCTTGAAGGGGAAATTTGAGACTTTACATTATCTGAGGTGTTTTAAAATAACATTTCAATAATACATTCTATGCATGTCTAAATATAATACATTAAATGATGGTATTTCCTAGTTCAGGGTTGTAATGCAGTTCTGTATTTACCTCAGTATTCATACTGACCACCATCATAATTTCGTTCTTTCGTTTTACTCTATTTTTACATTTTCCACACTTCAACACAATAGGAACACACCGGACACATATGCCAATTATTATGATGACAATCAGTATAAGGATTAAGAATTTGCCGATGCTGGCGCTCACTTCCTGGACCCATTCCCCTAGACCTGAGAACCATTTCACTGGGTTCAGCCATGAAACCCATCCTTCTATCTTCTCCCCTACTTCAGCCACTGAAGCATTATGGTTCTTATGAAATTCCCATTTTAGCTGCAGAATTTCATCCATCTTCCGGTCTATAACTTCCTTAGGGTCACTGGTATCATTGGTGACATAGGTGCAACATTTTACTCCAAATTGGGTGGCCAACGTTACGCAATACCCTCCAGTAACACCAGTTAAATAGTTTAACACTAGCCTGTGTTGCACCAGTTCTTTCTTGTACGCTTGCAATTCTCTCCCTGTATACCTGAATGTGTCATCGTACATCTCTGTGATATTATTTATCAATTTAGCAAGTTCCTGAATATATCTATTCAGGAATATGTACCCCGAGCGATCCTGGTGGGATCCAATGTGACTAAAACTTGAAAGCTTGTCTCACTAATTAACGGAGGGCTTTGTGCACGTCACCAGGTATCATATTTCGTTTGCCTCTGTGTTCAACTTGTGTGTGAAGATATGGTGATGGTGTGTTTTTATGTATACCAAGCATTTCAACATGTGTGAGGGTCACAACTTCTGGGACTACTCTTCCCAGGTAACACAAACCTTCGGAACTCGGGGAGAGCCACTTATACACTTTTCTTCCACATATAAAATATACATTATCAGGGAGAACATAAGGAATGGTATGCATCATTATCATTAAGCACATTTCCCTTGCAAACAATCATATTTCTGGGTCTTCCATCTGGTACATGCAAGTTTATGGCTGTATTATTTTAGCACAATAACCATCTGGCACCTTACCAATAATTTCTTTGGTGGAACACAATGCATACCGGTACCTAAAATGTCTCCCACTAGATTTAATTGAGCATAACAGATCATGGTTTATGGACTCATTATCAGCTCTTTGTGAGAAGGTCATCGTCAGATTGTTCCATGTCACTTCCCAACTCCCGGGTTTATTAGGGTTGGTTATGTTTAAACACAAAAGTGATCTATCTACTTGGAATTGATAGAGTTTGAAATGAGGTGGTTTGGATGAGAGGAATTTTCCATCCAATGTTTTCCCTTTCTGTAATTCTAAAATTTCCGTGATATTCAGCGAAAA
This sequence comes from Taudactylus pleione, assembly GCA_031769625.1. Classification (NCBI taxonomy): domain Eukaryota; kingdom Metazoa; phylum Chordata; class Amphibia; order Anura; family Myobatrachidae; genus Taudactylus; species Taudactylus pleione. The sequence goes on from JAUIMM010000155.1 coordinate 22,511,638, forward strand.
TGGCACCAACCCTACATTATGCTGTCCCTATGGCACATGTGAACACACCTAGAAGTCAGTTTGATTTGACACTTTGCCTACCATGCTATGATAATCCTCTAAAGCAGGGGTCTTCAAACTTGGCCCTCCAGCTGCTGTGGAACTACACATCCCAGCATGCATTGCCACCTTTTTGATATAACAGCATGTTAAAACTGTGCAGTGCATGCTGGGATGTGTAGTTCCACAGCATCTGGAGGGCCAAGTTTGAAGACCCCTGCTCTAAAGGATACTCACCCCAGTACGGGTTATATTTAGGCTGGCACCACTGGATACAATTCTCATCAACTAGGGACCCACAAAGCTCACAAATATAGGAATCTTCAGACGATAAACCTCCACACCGTCCCCGAGTATCCAGAATAACAGCTCTCTTAACAATAACAGTACTAAGATTGGTCAGACACTCCCCTGATTGGCATTGCACTCCTTCTGACTCCACTCCATCAGCACTGCCATCAACTCCCCTCTCCACAATCGGACCCCCTTCACAGAAACCGGACATTCCCGAACCGACCAGGATGATGAACACTTTAAAAGAGAACATGAAAATGAACACAGCAGGCCCGTCCATTGCCACAACAAGACCTGCAGATTTCTTTTAGTTCAGGTATCTCACTACAACCTATTCAATCCTCCCGGAACAAGTTACCGAGCGACAGGTCCACACTATCAGCCTTGTCTCCGACTTGTTTCTCCACCGGTTGATTGACCTTTTTGCAGTGAGTGGAATGGACCCAGGTATCTCTCTCAGCCACCTTCAACGATGTAGTACTTGTCAGCACCACCTGGTACGGACCTTCCCACTGATCAGTCAAACAACCTGAACGCAAGAAATTTCTGATCATAACATATTCTTCTGGTTCAACATCATGACAGTTTCAGGCATATCATTGGACAACAGTTTCAGTTTCTGCTGCTGTTGTTTTAACTGCTTACTCATTGATATAAGATACTTTACAGTTACCTCATTGTTACCTTTCAAGTCTTCCTGTGGACTTATAATTAAATGAGGTTGTCTACCGCACAGTATTTCAAAGGGAGACAGATTTAGAGGGGGTCTGGGAATGGTCCTTATACTATGCAGGACCAACGGTAATGCTTCTGGCCAACCTAGTCCAGTCTCTGCCATGATTTTACTTAACTTATTTTTAATAGTCCCGTTCATCCTCTCTACCTTGGCACTGGATTGCGGTTGGTAGGGGGTGTGAAGTCGGCTATTAATACCCATCAGTTTACACATATTTTGAAAAACATCACCTGTGAAATGAGTACCCCTGTCATTCTCGATGATTTTAGGGATACCATATCTGCATACAAATTCCTGAACTATTTTCTTGGCAGTAAACGCAGCAGTATTAGTGGCCACTGGGTAGGCCTCAACCCAATTAGAAAATACATCAGTGCACACTAATACATACTTAAGATTCCTGCAGGGTGGTAATTGGATGAAATCAATTTGTATCACCTGGAAAGGTCCATCAGTCGGTGGAATGTGGGACGGTTCGGTAGGGATCGCTTTCCCTATGTTCTTCCTCAAGCAGGTCAGACAGGACATTGCTATCTTTTCTGCTTGTGAAGAAAAACCTGGTGCGCACCAGTATGCTCTCACCAACTTGCACATACCTTGCTTTCCCAGATGAGTCAGACCGTGTGCTGCCTCAGCCAGGCTGGGGTAATATGCCTTGGGGGCTACTGGCTTACCTTGTCCGTCCCTCCAGAGCCCGGAGGACTCTTGCCCACATCCCTTGGACTTTTCCTGAATTGAACACAAATTGAATTGCCCACATCTCTTGGACTTTTCCTGAATTGAACACAAATTTTGCATCTCAATTAATTTCAACATATCAATTGTTTGGAAAGACATAATTTTTTCAGTGGGGGAAAACATTTTTAACCCTGCTGCCCATTTTGCAGCTTCATCGGCTCTGTTGTTGCCCAATGACACCGGGTCATCCTCACATGTATGGGCTTTACACTTGATTACTGCCAATGCTTTGGGCAGTTGGATTGCTTCTAAAAGATGTTTTATGTGTCGGGAATGTGCAACTGGTGTGCCTGCTGCTGTCATAACATTTCTCAGACGCCATAGAGCCCCGAAATCGTGCACCACCTCGAACGCGTACCTTGAGTCAGTGTAAATGTTAGCAGATTTGCCTGCTGCCAGTTCACACGCTCTAGTTAGTGCTTCTAACTCTGCCACCTGGGCTGAGTGAGGAGGACCAAGAGGTTTGGCTTCTATGATGTCTGTGTCATTTACAACAGCATAACCTGTACATAATTCACCTGTGTCTGTTTGTCTATGACAACTCCCATCCATGTAAAAAGTCACATCTACATTCTCTAAAGGTGTGTCGTGTATGTCAGGTCTAGCAGTAAAGGTCTGATTCAGATATTCCATACAATCGTGTGTATCATTATGTCCACTGAACTCACCCTCCGCCAGCAACTCGTCTCCCTCCACTATGAACCCCCAACTAACGATACTGCCTTTGAACTAGGGATGTGCAGGCTCGGTTCTACTCGGTTCCGTTCGTTTTTTTTTCCCGAATCTTATTGGGTTTCAGCTGTCACAAGTTTTGGATAGCCAATAAGATTCGGTAAAAAAAAACGAATGGAACCGAGTAGAACCGAGCCTGCACATCCCTACTTTGAACCTCTATATACCCCTGCCTATACCTTCTAATATCCCGCCTATAAACCTCTAAGGATGACGCTAATTTGCGTACGCAGTCATACAGTAAATAAAGACAGCAGACCTAGAACCTGTGGTTCCAAAGCACAAAGTATTATTCAAGTAAAAGTACAGCAGTTACACGCTATGATCCTCATATAATCTTAGTGCAAAGAAATTATACAGACCCAAGTACAATTATACATACGTAGCGCTCTCTGGTCCAGATGTAGGCATCAGCAAGAAACCCCCATCAATCAGCATTCAGCACGAAGACTAGGAACCCAGGGTCAGAGCACACATATTTATACCCCCCAGGAATAAACAACACAATAGAGAAGTTTGTCGCTAATACCATTGGTCCTAAAGGAGAGGGCATATGTTACAAGGCATTTAACAGGTTGGTTCAAATAGACACAGTCCAGCCTCTAACAACTGGTGGTCTCTGGTTTCCCGCCTCATGCAAATCCTAACAGTTGGTCATATAATGTACATTTTGTTGCTTGAAGTCTCTGCGGTCCATAAGTTGAGAATGCATGTTGCGATCTCTCCATCGATATTACCGGAATACTGTTGAGAGAGTACGCATCAGTACAACACCAATCATGGCTTACTTATCACGTATAAAACCTTAGTTACGAAATAACCTTTATTTCCTAGCAATGATAATAAATGTGCATACTCAAATCTTATACCTTAAAGCTTATGGAAACTTGTATGTGAATATGTAATGTGTGAGTATGTGGGGTTTGATGTAAAGACGCTAGTTAACTTGGGGCAGATGCGTGTGCATGGAGCTAATATTCAGCGTTTTCATATAGGATCTTATGCATTCGCTAATATGCGACTAGTTAACAGCGCAATTGTGCGCATTAATGTGTGTATGAGAAATGGTGAAAGGTGCAATCGCATGATGCTAATAGTAATAGTATTATTGCCACATGTACTAAAAGTGTGAGTTTATCTAAAATGGTGCTTAGGCAGCCATTCGCAAAATGGCGTCTTGCGAACTCATTTCCAAGATGGCGTCTTGCAGCCAGTCGCAAGATGGCGTCGCTGCGATCCAATTTTAAACTGATCTTGTCTCAGCACTATATACTGCTGCACCTTTGTATAATGCCCACATGAACCAGGAGCGTTTCAAGAGAGGAGGGGGCCTGTGTGCTGTATTCGTCACGGGCCCCCTCCTCTCAGTCCAGCGGCTGGCAGCACACTGAGTGCAGCACCGCACTCATAGACTCTGGGCACTAGAGTCTATAGCGCATGTGCAGGTCACCAGGAAAATGTCAGTGGCAGCAATTTTCCCTGTACTGCGCATGCGCAAAACAATGGGAAAATAGCCGCTGCGTCCATTTTCCAGGCGTTTTTACAGCACTGACACCAGCACTGATGTGGGACTCCAGAGAGGTAAATATGGGTGCAAGGTGTGTGGTGCGGGCCCAGACCCAGGGGCCCGTGTGCACCGCACACCCTGCACCCATTATAAATATGCCCCTGGCATGAACCCTTAGGTTCATATATGTATCTGGAAATCTGCCTCTGATACTAGCTGCCTCCCCAGGCATTTACCTCCCAGCACGTCACTGGTACACACTATATATCGCCTAGTGTGTACCCTACGTAAATCCAAATCCTTGTCTACAGAGAGGTTCACACTTCTCAGAGCAAGGCAATAATACTGTAGTTCTTCCACCAGGTGCATAAATGATGAGGCTTCCAGACCAAACTGTAAGGCTGGGCCATTACTGCACTCAGTAAAGAAGCCTTTTTGGTACCATACAGCTGCAATTTTTCTATTGGCACATGTTCATGAGAAGAGCCAATGACCACATAGATGAGGTGGTTAAAGATCATGGAGTCATTGCCAAAGAAGAAGGAAGATCCACTGTAACTGCCACCTCACCTGTAAGGTACCATCTACACCTAACTTATCTGTACCCACACCAACAACCGGCATACCACTATTCATTAAAATTGGGGGGGGGGGTGTTTAAAGTAAAAAAAAGAAAACTGGACCCTTACCCGATGACTGAACAGTAGCAGAACATGATATTGGATTTGTATGTTCTGGAACCTGAGGCACAATATCCCGAGCTGCATCTGGAGTGGCTCTAGAGACCTGATGAATGTTGACCCTAAATGGATCTTAAACAAAAGCAATCATTTGCTTTAATGCAGTGTATTAAAGTTTGTACAATACCAACATAAAAATAAACAATACATACCTCTTCTCCATCATCAACTAACGTGACCCTGGCTGTATGTCTTGTATGTAAGAAATCAGGATATGAACATTAGAAAACAACAAAAACATTGTGTCTGTCTACCTTCAGTGTTTAAACTTACCAATACACACGTACAATCAAAGTGAGGTAAATAGTTATCTAGTGACATGTAGGTGTAATATCAAGCTGTGGTGGACGTGGAGGGGTGAGAAGGGGCATTGCTGTCATGCACATTCACACCTGACACAAGCTCTTCTGAGATGATCCTCCGCACTGGCTCCTCATAATCAAGGTATTCAATGTCTATAGGGAACCACCACCAGTGTGCTGTGCAGTTTTGCACTATTCAGCCATCTTCACCTTTCTTTTGATATCTGAGAACTTGAAGCCCTTTCCACATTGAGACCCGTTTGTCTTAATATGGCCGACCGCATTAACTGCTCACAGCTGGTTCTTCCGCATGGGTGAGGTGCATGTAGCCTACTTTCCAAACAGTGGCTCATCATTTGGGACAATGCATTTACCATGGCCACATTTTCTTCATATCAAAATTGAACATTACGACTTGACTTTGCTTTCCCTGCCTCCCTCTGCTCCTCTGAGTCTGACTCCTGCTGCACCTCCTGTGCAGGCTCCTCTCCCTCACCCTCCCTCTCTTCCCCCCCTCTATCTGAACAAATAAGACACACAAGACAAAGAAAAACAGAAAAAGAAAACCTACACCAACACTAATACCCCTTATACACTAGCATCGATAACCCGGGTTATTGCACGTGAACGTGTAGCAACCCAGGTTACTGTGCAGTGTGAAAGGGCCAGGTTAAAATAAACCATATCTAAACCCTGGTCACCAGAAGGGTTGAACACGTGTTCAACCCTGCTCATGATGCAGCGTGAATAGGTAACCTGGGTCGATGCGACCTGGGTCTCGTTCACTACATAGGAAGAGCCAGGGCGTGGAGATGAGATCATCTCCAAGCACTGGCTCAACACGTGATGCTGATGACATCATCGACCTGGCATTAGTTCCGGGTCAGGTCGCCAGTCTGAACAAGGTCTCAGCCAGGTCGCACCTGGGATGGGTGCGTGACCATAAACCCGGGTGCGACCTGGCATTCAGATGTAAAAGAGGTATTGCTCTATATTCCTCACAGGCACACACAAATAAACACCGACAAGATTAATACAAAATGCACAGCAAACAAAAATGAGACACACACTAAGAAAACACAACTTTCATCAATTGTAATATATCTCACAAAATGCTCTCCAAACTTTATTCTCCTACCACCATCTAACTCAAACCATCTCACTAGACCCTCACTCTGTGTTTGAGCAGTTTGGAGCATTTTTATAAGGGGTTTGTGTTGTAGAAATTCCATGTGGTATGTTTAGAACAATAGAAAAGCACTAGGAAATGTTTGTAAATTTTTGGTCTGATAATCATTTTTATTAGGCATTGTATTCCATTGGAAATAACAAATCCAACAGACTTCACTGCTGGATTTCAATAGACACTGAAAACTGACATTTAGTAATATACATTTTTTTAGACCCTAACATGCCGTTGATACCTCTCGGTGTCGTAAAATACACAAAACTGACTCTTAATAAATTTATCCCATAATGTCTCTCATAGAAACACAGCACACATGCTCATTTAGGGGTTTATTTACTGCATTCCATATTTAAAATGCAATTGTAGTGTGATATTTCACGTAAATTCACATTGCACCACTGTGATCAGCCTGTGGTCTATTTAGACATACAGGCTGATCACAGGCAGATGTCAGGCAGAGCAGAGAAGGAGTCGGGGAAAAGGTGGAAACCCTGCATAACATAATCTGAAGACAGCGTTATATCAGGGCTTTCTCCAGTATTTTTTTTACAATTGAACATTAGTAAATTTGAAACAGATCGCATTTCCCATTACAAGTATGGGAAATGCGATCTGCTTACTAAAATCATGCAAACTTAAAGGCTTGGAGCAGTTTTTCTACGAAAACAGTACCAATGGTCATTTAATACAATTAAGTGATACTAAAATAATGTGAAAAAGGTGTGATAATGGTAAATATGCCCATTAATAATTTCAAACAATACGGGGAGATAAATACTAAGGGCTTGATTCAGTTTAGGACAGAATTGCAAAGCTGCACGCAAGCAGCTTTGCAATTATGTCCTTGCAATTATGGTCATGCAGCCAGAGACATCAAGCCTCCTGCATGCATAACTTATCGGAGTAGCATTGTACAATGCAGCATCGGATAATCTGCGAGAACATCGGCCAGCTCAGTGACCCATGGGGTCACACAAGCCGGCCTCCACAGATGAGAGAAAGACGTCAAGAAATCTCCGTCAGCCGATGGAGATCCTGGCCTCTTCCCTCACCCCCAACGGCGATGACATGCCTCCATTTTGGGAAACAGAGGCCGACACTGCCCACAAACTGCAGTCTGCGTGCGGGATCGCTGACTCGTTCTGCACAGGGCGCAGAACAGGTCTGGCGCCTGCGCAGATTCCCAAACATGCTGAATCAGGCCCCAAGTCTAAATTGTTTCATATTAATATTGTTAACAGACAACTGTTTTATTTTGACACATATTGGCCAATTTATACAATGAAAGCAAATTCCTGATTGGTTTGTATGGGCTACTTTGTCAATGAATAAACCCTAGCATAAAGCATAAACACACACACACACACGTAAAATTTGGCTATTTTGTCACTTGAAATTGTATAATAAATTGAACATAACTCATTGAAAAAGCATATGGGTTACGATAAAGTCATTTCTAAAACAAAAATAGAATATACGAGATATAAATAATAGACTAGTTTGTATAATAAATATGGCAACAAGCACATTACAGTGTATCAGTCTTGCTTCCTAGATTCCTAAAATAAAACCTTCTTTTTCTCTAAAACATAACCTGAATTTTCAGTTGGCACAATTCAGAGAGTTTAGCACAGTCTTTATTGTAGAGTGTTCATTAAACTTTATTTGGGGAATTGTTGTGAGATGAGGACACAGTACAAGTAATGATCTTCCTTCTATAATGTATAAGAATGAAAAATGTAAAAATAAGAATAATGTGCAGTAAAATACTCCACCTCCCAGACTTCTTGTCTGCAGATAAATTATGTCAGTGATACTGTACCACAAATGAGAGCCATGCAATCTGCAATGAACCAGTCCTTCCCAGTAATAGAGTCAATAGCTTACTTATGTGGGTGTAAGTAAAATTAATGAAAGTAACTGATAGAAGAAACAAAAAAAACTAATTAAAAACTGAGGAACTAAAAAAGACAATGGGCCTGATTCTCTACCGATCGCAACTGCGATTACGCACGCAATCAGCCAATTGTTGCATCCTGCACATGCGTATGCATCGCAGTGCACGAACACTCCACTGTGATCAGAACTGTGATCGCAGTGACCACGCAGATCCATCGCAGAGTGTTTGACAGGAAGTACCGTTTGGGGTGGTGACAGGGGGCGGTCCGTAGAAACTCAGGAGTCCCAGTGCATTTGATTGGCGTTGCAGGGGCGTACATAAATTAGCCACTGCGATGCCTTACACAGCTTGGGCTTTCACTGTGTGCGATGAGGTTAGCAATTCCTGAGTAAGGTGCAAGTGTGCGTGCAGCTGTGATTGCACTCTATGTTACAGATGGTTTCGCAGTCTTGCTAAGTATTGCAGTCTTGCTAAGATGTGTGAGGTAAAGTGGGCATCTTTATGTTGTGCTGCGATGGCATAGCGATCGCAGTAGATTAGCATACTATTGCAGTGAGACTGTGCGTATTCGCTATTGCATTTGCAGTTGTGATCCGTAATGAATCAGGCCCAATGTGCGTATATTTGCCTTTAATATTTTTCCAGACATTCCTCTGCTGACATTTTAAAGTGGCGAACACCATTTATTTGCCAGTTCTGTACTATAGAAACAAGAAAATCCCTGGAAAAACATCTGTACAGAGCAACCCCTGGGTCTCCAGCTAGGGAATGGAGCACATTAGTTAACATTTACAGTAGTTATTATAGTACAGCTTTATTTACTACCAAAGCCATCATTAAAATTATAATAAATGAGAAATGTAATAATTTTTATTGCTGGATCCATTGTAGACTCCAAGACTGGTCAGGGCTCCGTTGATGACTCCCCTCCGGTCAGCTGGTCTCCCATGCTGCACTGTGGCCTGGTCATCAGTTGACAGGGTCATGGAGCAGGATGGGAGATCACCTGACGGAGGACATGGAAGACATCACCTGAGGCCGGATCATGCAGGCAAGTGTAATTAAGGGAGAGGGGGGGTCGCAGGAGGGAGGGAAGGACCTCAGGGGGTCCACGATCATGGGGGGCGGGGCTTAATGATGTGGGCAGGGATTAGCGCCCGGGGGGTAGCAGCGGCGGCTGGTCGGTGCATGCGCGGGGCACTGGTCACGATATTTTTTTGCAAAAATGCCGTGACTAGTGTGTGGAGGGGATTCACAGGGACAGAGCTTTCTTGCAAGAAAGTAAGTAGTACTAAATCCCTGTGATATTGCCTGAATTCGCAATACGAATTCAGTCGGTAATATCACACTACAATCTGCATTACTAATGCGGATTGTAGTAAATAGAGCCCACAGTGTCACAATATTTTTTATGAATAAGAAAAGAATAATATACTGTGCTACCACTTACAGTTTCACAAGATTCTTTATGAGTAAAACACTGCGCTAACACTTACAGTGTCACAAAATTTTTTATGAATAAGAAAAGAATAATATACTGTGCTACCACTTACAGTTTCACAAGATTCTTTATGAGTAAAACACTGCGCTAACACTTACAGTGTCACAAGATTTTTTATGAATAAGAAAAGAATAATATACTGTGCTACCACTTACAGTTTCACAAGATTCTTTATGAGTAAAACACTGCACTAACACTTACAGTGTCACAAGATTTTTTATGAATAAGAAAAGAATAACACACTTCACTACCACTTACGGTGTCACAATATTTTTTATGAATAAGAATAACACACTGCGCTACGACTTATCCAAAATACGTGGATGATAAACTGTGGTCTGGCCATCAGTGTCACCAAACAATAGTAGCGTAGCTAGTACACACCAAAATAAATATATATATATATATCTTTTATTTTTTGTGGAATTATTAATTTTAATTAACTTCTTATTTTTTTACACTGGGGAAGAGCCCTCCTAGACAACACAGCACCTCTTTATATACTGCAGCCCTAGCCCCTTGGTGGACAGGACAACAAAGCAGCACCCCTTTATGTACTGCAGCCCCTCTGTATGTACTGCAGCTCCAGTACCTTTATGGACAACACAGCAGCAGCCCTTTATGTACTGCAGCCCCTTGATTATCAGGACAACAGTGACACAGCAGCACCCCCCACACACTTTATGTACTGCATCCCCAGCCCCTTTATGAACAACACAGCAGCAGCCCTTTATTTACTGCAGCCACCCCAGCCCCTTGATTGACAGGACAACAGTGACAAAGCAGCACCACCCCCCCTTTATGTACTGCAGCCCCAGCCCAATAACACTGCACCCTTGAATAGACAGAGCAGCACAGAGCACGTCTGTTCTCTGTACACTATCCATAGCCAGAGTGAAAATGGCGGTGATCACCGGGCCTTTTATAGAACCCAAAACCTGCGAGAATCCAACAGCGGGATGATGATGTTTTGCTTTGTTTTGGATTCAGAGTTAGGCGGGAAAACCTGATCCGGACTCGGATCTGACTTGGAATTGCAATGTTCGGGTGGGTCCGGTACTCAGATAACCGGATCCGCTAATCTCTAGTTACTGTATTGCAAGTAGAGCTGTGCTCTGTTTTGGTTTTGCTTTTGGTTCTGAATCTTCATCGTGTTTTGGTTTTGGCAAGACCATGCTCAATTGTTTAAGTTATTAATTTCTGTTAAAATTTATAAAAACAGCTTCAATTATGTACATTGGATCTTTTTTTTGTTCCTACAGTATTATTAACATCAATGATATTCAATTCCAGCCAAATTTGACCACCTCACAGCTCACAAAATTGAATTCACACATATTGGCCAAAGGTTGCAGCAAGCTTGCTGGCTAAAGTAAGCAATAGAGCAGCAGCACAAACACATGGCAGTTTAAAAGAACATAGCAAATCTATGAACTACAGATGTGTCCACTGTCATCTTACCCGTGATGCATACGCACGTGCGCATGCATCGCAGTAGCGACCAGCAGCACCAGGCTGCATATATTCACACCCCAGATCTGCCAATGTAATGTCTATAGTCCCGGAAGCAAATATTTGCATGTGCTCATTCGCGGGCACATTTTACAGTGATTACATTGCAGTGATGCATACGCATCACAGGTAAGATGACAGTTGACACATCTGTATAGTGGCAGTACAGTGGCAAACAAGATGGCAGTTTATTAAACTAGATGCCTATAAAATGCTTTCATTAATCAAAAACTAGATCAGAGGCCCAGATCCAGCATATCAAAATGTATATGGAGTATTTATGTAGTGGAAGCCAGGTACAGTGCTTGATTGATTGACTGATTGATTGATTACTAACAGTAATAACTATAAAGAAAAGTAAATTGAAGATAAGGAACAAACTATTAAAAAAACAAGTTTCCAAATGTGAGATTTTCTAATGCAATTGCAAACTAGATCCAAGCGACAAATCACAGGCCCAAGGACAGTACATGTAAATGGAGGTGGATTATTTATGTAGTGAAAGCTAGTTAAAGTATTGATTGATTGATTGATTGCTAACAGTAATAAGTATAAATAAAAGTATATTGGAGATATGAAACAAAATGTTATAAAAAACAAGGTTACAAAATCCCAATGAGATTTTTAAAATGGAAACTGAATCCAAACAGCAAATCACAGGCCTGAGGACAATAGAAGAGATTCAAGGCAGAGAAACAGCCTAGTAGAAGTTGATAATTATTAATTACATGATTTGATGATACTACTCTATCTGTGGAGAAGCTGCAGGAAACTGGGCCGATACTACTGATTCAGAATCCGGTGATGCATGGTTTTGCAAGATATGGAAGAACATAAACTCTCTAGTAAAGTACAGTATTATATATTGCCTGTCAAACACACACCATAAAGAATGATAAGGAGGATAAGTTGGTGATGGATGGTCTTGCATGATACAGGTGAATTAAATTTAAGGATCCTCAACTATGTACATATAGGCCATTTAGGACTGCTTGCACCTATGCTCCTGAGGAAGTTGGACACCCTTTACCAAGCGAAATGCATTGAGCGGTGCCTACTTGTTCTGGACTCATTGCACTGGACTCCTGACATAATTTCTCTGTTGGATTTGGATTATCTCCTGTCTACTATTGGTGACTTTAAAGGTTACCTGGCAGATCTAAAACAGCCCAACAGTGTGCAAATATCAGTTGCTAAAGGGACTGTTTGGACTTTAGGATTCCCAAACTGGTAATATTTTGCTGCTTAATTTGGAGTAGTTGGACACTAATGAGAGAGTTATTAGAGCAATACTAATCAATACAGTAGCCAGCTGTTATAAAGTGCACTGATTCTTTTAATGTGTTTAATGACCTATTATTCACCTATATGCTAATAAATGTTTGAGTTTTTTTATTGTAAACCATCAATTTATTATATTTTATACTTGATACTAAGGGGTAAATTTACTAAAGTGAGAGTTTTTAGAAGTGAGTTTTAAAAGTGATGTTGCCCATAGCATCCAATCAGATTCTAGCTATTATCTTCCAGAAGGTGCTATACATGTTAAGTAGAATCTGATTGGATGCTATGGGCAACATCACTTTTAAAACTCACTTCTAAAACTCTCACTTTAGTAAATTTACCCTTAAGTGTTTAGCGCTGGTATTATTTATTCCTATCTTTAAGATACAGAAAAATTATGCCTTTCAAACACCCACAATCTTGGCAAAACCCATAATGAAAGTGGTACATGATGAAATTGTCTTTGGGCCCTCCCACCCACGTTTATGTTGTATATTATAAAGTACATTCACATTTTAACACATCAAGTACTTCAGCAACAGGGGATTTCACTTTTGTGGCTGAAGTGCTTGATTTGTTTGGGCTCCCACAAAAGAATACACCTTGGTTGTTTGGTAAATGTACTGATCCAAGCTACCAATGGGCTTATAATGGCTAACAGTGTTGTTAATCATCATCACATTTGGAAGATGTCATTATCATCCTCATTATCACCCCCATCACTGTTGTTAATATCATCATCACACAATATTAGCTCATTCCCACTGGAATCCATCATTACAGAAATCTTTGCTTGTTGTAATTGGTGGCAAAGGACTTCCTCATAGAATTTGTAGTTCATTTTGATGAACATCAGTTTTTCCACATATTTTTGAAGTAGCCTCCTACACTGATCGCTCATAAGGTTCCCGACTGTGCTAAATACTCTTTCTGAGTACACATTGCAGGGTGGGCAGATTTAATAAACAAAAACTAGTTTGTACAAGGGGTTCCAAATTCCTTTCTGTCCTGCCAGTATTCAAAGGGACTATGTGACATGCTAATTTGTACATTGTAATCAAAGTATTCCTCCACCATTCTATTGATGCTTACTTTATCAGATTGACTCACGGTGTCAACTATTCTGTTAATTTTGACCAGATGTCATAATGTTTCACTCTGGTGCACTGAGTTGACTCATCAACATCACTAGTGGATTTCTTGGTAAAGGTCAGTTTTTTTCCTGGCAGCAGCACTTGCAGGAGAAATCGTTATTGCATGTGCCACTTGAGCTGACAACTTACTCACAAGAAGCTCTTTGCATCTTTTAAGATTTGTATTAGTTTAAAAGAAAGACACTATTTCCAACTTAAACCTAGGATCAAGCATGGTTGCTAAATGTTATGATCCAATTGCAAGATGTTGCAAACCCTTTGGTCCTGGTGAGGTAAAAAAAGAACTTGATATACAAGTCCAACATACTCAGTGGAATCAATTTGTTTCATCTCCTCCTTCAGCCTCTCTAGCTGCTTTGCTAGTAGTTTAATTAAAAGTATGACCTGAATCAGGCTGGTGGTGTCTAAACTCATTTCGTTGGTTACAATTTCAAATAGTTTCAGTAGCTTGCATAAAACTGATCTCCACTGTGCTTTATTAGAAACATAGAATGTGATGGCAGATTAGAACCACTTGGCCCATCTAGTCTGCCCTAAACTAAGGTAACATACCCCCCTCCCTATCTCAAAGCTTTATATGTATGTTTGGAGGGCTTGTTGCTGTTCCTCCAGTCACTGAAGCATATGAAGGGTATAACTTAATTTAGTTATTGCCTCTTGCTTCAGTTGGTGGCATGGCAATTTGCACTGTTGTTACAGCTGCTACAATCTTCTACCTGAGGTTGCTGAATGTTGAAAATGCCCAGAAATATTTCAGGTTACAGTTAGCATGTTCTGCATTCATTTGTTATTTAAGAAATTCTGAACCACCAAGTTTGTTGTGTGGGCAAAACAGTTTGTGCTAGCTTCGTGTGTTAGATACTGCTGCTGTTGTTGAAAGTGATACACCCACAGTACAACTTGTCCACATACTGTATCTGTAATTGAGTGGATAGTTGGCACAATGGCATTTTCAAGGCAAAGAAGATTGTTTTAAATATCCTGGTGCAGGTGAGGAATTGCTCTACTGATAAAATGGATTTAAGATGGAATTTGGTAGCATAGACACATGGCCTTAGCTAATTGTCTAAAATCAGATGAATTGATTTGGAATAATGGATGCAGATCTAATGCTAACATATTCATCATGGCTTCATTGATCCACTGTGCTACAGGATGATGGCTATCTTACTTGGTTCCTCTTGCAAATGATTGTTTCACAGTCAACTTTGCTTGAAACTACTAGTCTTCTTGGTCCCATTGTGTCATAAAGATTCACCCCTGGTAGCAGCAACCATAGTAGTCAAAGATTCTTCTTGGGAATCCTGAAAATGGGAGGAGTCAGTTTGCTTTTGCAAATTGGATGCAGGGCTAATGAGGAGTTTGATGATGAAGGTGTTGGCAGTAGAGATTGCATGTGCTGGGATCTATGCATGCTGCTGTGTTGTTGTTATCTACCTCTATTGTTTTTACACCTTAGTATTAGCAGGATCTATATAATGTTATTATATGCATTTGTTTATTAACCTTTATGAGTAAAACTATCCCATATATGTGCAATCATTTACCTCCTTTTTACAATAGGGGCATACTACAATTGGGGTTTTGAGCGCAGTTTATTCTTATTTTGTCTGCAATATCTGTACCAGAGGGCTGGGCATCCCTCTACCAACTGCAGCCCTCCCCACTCATTTTGTTATACCCCTGTGTGCAGTGTCCTATTGACTTTACAATGCTGCTGGTAGCTGATGCTGTACTGCTTGTTATTGATGATTTTTCAGATTTGCTAAATGATTTGAATGAAGTTGCTGCAAATGATGTAACAAGGAGAAGGTGCCTAGATAGTTAATGTTCCTGCTAGAGATGTGTGGTTCGGTTTTCCTGAAATACGAAAACACCTGAAATTAGGGGTTCCGAGTCGAATTGAGTCAAAGTTCTGAACCACTTTGGGGTTCTCAGTCAGACTGAGTGCCGGTTCAGTTCTGCAGTCAGTTGAGAACTCGGGTTTTGGATTGCATTTAAGTCCCCCTCCAGGTGCCATGGCGTGAGAGGAGCAGGAGTTTGAGAGAAGTGTGTTCCTGTACCTGGAGCCCTGCCAGCCAATCAGCATCTGCTACCATGGGAACAGGCCACTAATTGGCTGAGAGAGACTGTCTCTTAACCAATTAGTGGGCTGGCCTTTGATTGACAGTCACCCACTATGCTTTCACCAGGGGACCTAGTGAAATGTGTCCACGGCTGTGGCATTACCCCCTGCTAACGGAGCCTGGTGTCGATACTAAAAATATGGGGGACCTCTATGCAAGTTTTTTCCCATATTTTTAGGACCAGGGCCGTATCCAAGAGCTTGGGGCTGGTTCATTAAATATGGGGACCCCTACACATTTTTTTTCCCCCATATTTTTTGAACAAGGGCCGGCTCAAAGAGCCCAGGGCTGGTTATGCTTGGGAGGGGGTACCCCACATCAACATTGTATAGTTTATATTAACCGCCATCCTGTCTGCCACTGCAGTGCCACTCTGTTTAAGATGTGCTATTTTCTTTTTTAAAATGCCATGTGTTTGTGCCACTGCTCTGTTGCTTAGTTTAGGAGTAAAACAATATTGTGAGCTGGTCAAAATGACTGGAAATTTTATTGAGGTTAATAATACTGTAGGAACGAAACAGATCCAAAAAACAAGATTTTAGCTGTTTTTATAAAAAAAAATAAAAAAAATTCAGATCCCAAACCAAAACAGAGGGTGGTTTTGGCAAAACCAAAGTCAAAACTCAACGACGAATTAGAACCAAAAACAAAACACAGGGGTCTGTGCTGTGGGGGAAGGGTTCTGTGCTATGAGGGGAGAAGGGTCTGTGCTGTGAGGGGAGGGGGGGGTCTGTGCTGTGAGGGTAGAGGAGTCTATGCTGTAAAGGAAGAGGGGCCTGTGTTGAGGGTCTATTGTGTGAGGAGAGGAGGGACTGTGCTGTGAGGGGAGGGGGGTCTGTGCTGTGAGGGGAGGGGGTTCTGTGCTGTCCCTCTGGGCACTAAGAGGTGTACTAATAGATAAAGGGAGGGGCCCAATACTTACCATAGATCAGCAGCTGATGAGAAGTCTAAGGGGAAAAACGGTGTTACTGGATGAACAAGCAGAGTAACATAATGAGAACTGACCTTCCAACTACCAAGGACATAGAAATGCCTAAATTAAGCACAATTGACCCAAAGTGCCTATTTTGGTTATATAATGCACGTGTTAGGGGGAAAATACAAGTATGGTGTAAACTAGGAAACTTCAGAAAAGAAATTTGCCTATAAATTACTAACTTTTGGGTGCTAAATGCCATATAATGGTAACGTATATGGTAGAATTGTCTGTGGTAAGGAACAGGATTCTAGGAAAAGGACCATTCCATGCTCTATATTGCATAGGCAAACGTAAGGAAACTGTCACTTATTCAGCTCTTTGTATTTCACACGTCAACCTATACAGTTTTCTCTCATTTTATCATTTGCTTATTATTTGTTCATTGAGGAAAAAGTCATCTATCTCACTACTTCCAGAATCGTCTGACTTTTCCCTTAGTGGTAAATACTCTTTGCTGTCTATCATTGCATCGTCCTGTCTCTCCTTACAACACATTGCATTACTGATGATCCCTCTGCCAGCATTCTGCACTCAACACTGTAACCTTCTCACGTGGACAATTCTCCTGTCTTTTCCTCTCCCATGATCCACACCACTGTTATCCCAGCCACTTTATGCTGCTTATCCTCCATACTGCCCCGATAAGCTCTGTATTATTATTATTATATTATATATTTTTGTTCCTATATTTGACATTACATCCACAATTATTCCCTTTTCTATATTTCTTGTCCTGCACCCTGCTTTCCTTTCCCACCTCCATCTTATCCTATGAATAACCTGCCTGTTATCTTGCTTCTAGGGAGGTAACTGCTGAATGTAGCCAGATTTCTGTAGACAAGATGCCATAGGGGAAGCACCATGATGTCAATGGAGCGATGTATGATGATACAAAGCAACCATAGCAATGCTGCTGAGTTACAGCTGTCATATGTATACATTTTATACATCAGTTATAACTGGCTTTACATGAACTTTTAGTCAATAAAAGAGAATACTGTAGAAAATCAACCAGAAGGCAATGTTGTACAAATGAAGTGAAGGAAAAATATAAGTGAATATATAGATTATATCACCACCTATATTTTAGAGAGAAATCAAGCTACTTATTAAATAGGTTCAATGAATCATTGTGGCATCATTTATACGGCTGTTACACACATCAATTTTTAAAAAGAAATACAAAACAACAGTGCTGCTTACAAATCCAGAGTCTCTTCCTAACCTCCATCATACTTATGGTAGCTAAGGTACAATGCAATAGTCTTACTGGTGGCAGTTGGTGTACAATGCATCTGTCATACTGGTGGTAGCTGGGGTACAATGCATCTGTCATACTGGTGGTAGCTGGGGTACAATGCATCTGTCATACTGGTGGTAGCTGGGGTACAATGCATCTGTCATACTGGTGGTAGCTGGGGTACAATGCATCTGTCATACTGGTGGTAGCTGGGGTACAATGCATCTGTCATACTGGTGGTAGCTGGGGTACAATGCATCTGTCATACTGGTGGTAGCTGCGGTACAATGCATCCGTCATACTGGTGGTAGCTGGGGTACAATGCATCAGTCATACTGGTGGTAGCTGCGGTACAATGTATCCGTCATACTGGTGGTAGTTGGGGTACAATGCATCCATCATACTGGTGGTAGCTGGGGTACAATGCATCTGTCATACTGGTAGTAGCTGTGCTACAATGCATCTGTCATACTGGTGGTAGCTGGGGTACAATGTATCTGTCATACTGGTGGTAGCTGGGGTACAATGCATCAGTCATACTGGTGGTAGCTGGGGTACAATGCAATAGTCTTACTGGTGGCAGTTGGTGTACAATGCATCTGTCATACTGGTGGTAGCTGGGGTACAATGCATCTGTCATACTGGTGGTAGCTGGGGTACAATGCATCTGTCATACTGGTGGTAGCTGGGGTACAATGCATCTGTCATACTGGTGGTAGCTGCGGTACAATGTATCCGTCATACAGGTGGTAGCTGGTGTAAAATGTATCTGTCATACTGGTGGTAGCTGGGGTACAATGCATCAGTCATACTGGTGGTAGCTGCGGTACAATGTATCCGTCATACTGGTGGTAGTTGGGGTACAATGCATCCATCATACTGGTGGTAGCTGGGGTACAATACATCTGTCATACTGGTGGTAGCTAGGGTACAATGCATCTGTCATACTGGTGGTAGCTGGGGTAAAATGTATCTGTCATACTGGTGGTAGCTGGGGTACAATGCATATGTCATACTGGTGGTAGCTGGGGTACAATGTATCTGTCATACTGGCGGTAGCTGGGGTACAATGCATCAGTCATACTGGTGGTAGCTGGGGTACAATGCATCTGTCATACTGGTGGTAACTGGGGTACTATGCATGTCATACTGGTGGTAGCTGGGGTACAAAGTATCTGTCATACTGGCAGTAGCTGGGGTACAATGCATCAGTCTTACTGGTGGTAGCCGGGGCACAATGTATCCGTCATACTGGTGGTAGCTGGGGTACAATGCATCTGTCATACTGGTGGTAGCTGGGGTACAATACATCTGTCATACTGGTAGTAGCTAGGGTACAATGCATCTGTCATACTGGTGGTAGCTGGGGTACAATGTATCTGTCATACTGGTGGTAGCTGGGGTACAATGCATATGTCATACTGGTGGTAGCTGGGGTACAATGCATCTGTCATACTGGTGGTAGCTGGGGTACAATGCATCAATCATACTGGTGGTAGCTGGGGTACAATGCATCTATCATACTGGTGGCAGCTGGGGTACTATGCATCTTTCATACTGGTGGTAGCTGGGGTACAATGCATACATCATACTGGTGGTAGCTGGGGTACAATGCATCTGTCATACTGGTGGTAGCTGGGGTACAATGTATCTGTCATACTGGTAGAAGCAGTGGTACAATGCATCAATCATACTGGTGGTAGCTGGGGTACAATGTATCTGTCATACTGGTGGTAGCTGGGGTACAATGCATACATCATACTGGTGGTAGCTGGGATACAATGCATCTGTCATACTGGTGGTAGCTGGGGTACAATGTATCTGTCATACTGGTAGAAGCAGTGGTACAATGCATCAATCATACTGGTGGTAGCTGGGGTACAATATATCTGTCATACTGGTGGTAGCTGGGGTACAATGCATCTGTCATACTGGTGGTAGCTGGGGTACAATGTATCTGTCATACTGGTGGTAGCTGGGGTACAATGTATCTTTCATACTGGTAGTAGCTGTGGTACAATGCATCTGTCATATTGGTGGTAGCTGGGGTACAATGCATACATTATACTGGTGGTAGCTGGGGTACAATGCATCTGTCATACTGGTGTAGCTGGGGTACAATGTATCTGTCATTCTGGTGGTAGCTGGGGTACAATGTATCTGTCATACTGGTAGTAGCTGTGGTACAATGCATCCGTCATACTGGTGGTAGCTGGGGTACATTGCATCTGTCATACTGGTGGTAGCTGGGGTACAATGCATTTGTCATACTGGTGGTAGCTGGGGTACAATGCATTTGTCATACTGGTGGTAGCTGGAGTACAATGCTTCTGTCATACTGGTGGTAGCTGGGGTACAATGCATCCATCATACTGGTGGTAGCTAGGGTACAATGCATCTGTCATACTGGTGGTAGCTGGGTACAATGTATCTGTCATACTGGTAGTAGCTGTGGTACAATGCATCAATCATACTGGTGGTAGCTTGGGTACAATGTATCTGTCATACTGGTGGTAGCTGGGGTACAATGCATCTGTCATACTGGTGGTAGCTGGGGTACAATGCATCCATCATACTGGTGGTAGCTAAGGTACAATGCATCAGTCTTACTGGTGGTAGCCGGGGTACAATGTATCCGTCATACTGGTGGTAGCTGGGGTACAATGCATCTGTCATACTGGTGGTAGCTGGGGTACAATGCATCCATCATACTGGTTGTAGCTGTGGTACAATGCATCTGTCATACTGGTGGTAGCTAGGGTACAATGCATCTGTCATAGTGGTGGTAGCTGGGGTACAATGCATCAATCGTACTGGTGGTAGCTGGGGTACAATGCATCCGTCATGCTGGTGGTAGCTGGGCTACAATGCATCCGTCATACTGGTGGTAGCTGGGGTACAATGCATCTGTCATACTGGTGGTAGCTGGGGTGCAAAGTGTCTGTCATACTGGTGGTAGCTGGGCTACAATGCATCTCTCATACTGTTGGTAGCTGTGGTACAATGAATCCGCCATACTTGTGGTAACTGGGGTTTAATGAATTTTACACATTTCTATTGATTTCACTTAATTCGGCTTTTGCTGCCCTGACTAGCCCTAACTTATTGCACCAGCCTCCGCCACACTCGGTATTGGGTATCGCTAGGATACTGTAAGTTTTTTGTACAGTTACAGTAGGTAGAGGCAACATAATTTTTTTTTTCCTTTAAAACTTGTAGGGAAAATACTGTGTACAGTATATTTAACCCTGCCTACATTTGTGTTGACTTTACCTATAGTACTTTTGGCCCTGGCCACAGTACTTGAAACGACTTTCATATTTTATTTCCAGGGACTCTAAGGCCCTCATTCAGAGCCGTACGCTCTGAGCAGAGCGCACGCTCTGAATGAGGGCCGCCCTCCATAATTATGGAGCGTCCTCCTGGACGCTCGTATAGCTGTGGGTCACCACCCACAGCCTATACGAGCGTGCAGTTTGATGGCCGCGATGGTCTTGACCATCGCCACTGCGAGCCGGAGCCTGCGGTTGAGTTTTTCAACCGCAAGGCCCTGAGTGATTTTGGCTCTATCAGAGCCAAAATCACGCCCACTGACATCACTAGTGATGTCAGTGAGCCGGCTTCTGACGGTAGGCGTTCCCTTGGGAACGCCCCCGTCAGGGAGGCACGCCCCCGGCACGCCCACCAAAGGGGGCGTGCTGTCAATCAACATCAACAGCACGCCCCCTTTGATCAGACACACGAGCGAAGGAAAGTCCTTCGCTCGTCGCGTCTGGCGCATGCGCACGACGGAGCTCCCGCCGTCGTGCGCATGCGCAGTGCACAACATCGCCCCACTTGCGAGCGGACAGCCGCTTGCGAGTGGGTCTGAATCAGGCCCTAAGTTCCCTGTGTACAACTGAGCTGCAACTCTGCACCCTGACATTCAGGCCTGTCGGATTTCTCTGAACCACTCCTCTCTAGCTAATAATATATACTGTATACATTAATTTGAATGGCCCTTGGCATGCAGACTGCCTTTTTGTATGGGAAATTGTTCATGTCTGAGCCTGATTTGATGAAATACAGTACAACACAGGACTAGAATATAGTGTTGCAGGAAATAGACTTTCCCACTAGCATTTATCAATTACATTTTTGTATTGCCTTTATAATTTTAGATATGACTCCACCTTTGCTGGGGCAGGAGCAATTATGTTGGATCTTATATTCTACCAGCATAGAAAGTCCATAAATGCTTAAATTATTTAAACTCTAATTCCATGAGACTTCCGGCTCCACCAACTATGCAGTGAGCTGTACCTGGCGGCACCTGCTCTCTGGACCCAGCAATCTCGCAATTACATGGCTGTTTGACAGCCTCTAATTTGCCCCCTTAAGCACCCGCTGCTACCTCTGACCCCCCTCACCTGTATGGATCACTTCTTATCCTCTCCAATGCCGGGGAAAACGCAGAGAAGCCGCGCTGACCGCTGACTGCCGCCCCTCTGGATCCAAGATGGCGGCCGTGACTCCAGTGCTGGGAGACTCTGTATCCCCAGTTCCACAACCTGCTGCTCATATCTCTTCCGAACCTGTTACAGGTACCACTGGCTCTTTTATTACTTATGGGTAGGTCATTAAAGAGGCAATGACACCCATGCTTCAGGAACAGGCAGATCTTTTTCAGCAAACATTGTCTGCCTTAAAGTGCCAGCTACAAGCATTATCCCAGAGAGTCTCTGAGACCGAAAATGTATCTGGTACCAATTTTCTTGAACTTAACACTCTCACGGCTGATTTTGCTACACTACATAAGTCTCATTTGCAATTACTTAATAAAGTTGACGACCTTGAAAATAGATAGTGTTGCAACTATTTAAGAATGGTAGGATTACCGGAAACTCTCAAAGGACTGCACCTTGTTAATTTTTTTACCAATACACTCACTACCTGCACTTTTGGATGTTGATGAGGGTTGTAAATATATCATTGTGGAGAGAGCTCACCGTCTGGGCCCACAAAGGAATACCCCTGACTGCAGACCCCGGGTTGTAATATTTAGATGCCTGAACTTTATTCATAAGGATATCATATGGTCAGCATCTCACAGGCACCGAAACTTAACTTGGGAAGGCCACAGATTATTTGTGTTCCAAGACTTTTCTACAGAAGTCACCAAAGCCTGGAAAGAATTTTCCCCTATCTGCCAAAATTTGATTCAACATGGTCGTCGCTTTGCTCTTTTATTCCTGGCATGTCTGAGATTATATGACGGGGATACTTATAAAGATTTATCTACTGCTGCGGATGCCAAGGCATATCTACGAGAGCTATCTGAATCCGAAAAGGCTGATGAGCCCTCTTCTCCTGCCTCCTCTGCTGTGGTTTGATCAAATTTTGTCTCATTGACACTTGTCTTTATTCCGTCTACAGTCTATGATGTTGTTCATGGATGTATTTGTAGCAGATGAGCTATACTATTATATTGCTTTCCGCTTAACAGTTCTGAGGATATTGTTTGCTGATAGGCATATTTTGGCTGGGCCTGGTTAGGAGTCTGGTGACCGGGACTCTATTTTGGCGCTTACCACCAGTGCCTACCGATAGCCTTTGCTTTGATATTGAAACAACGTATTCACTATATTATGCAACTGCCGCTATTTTTTGTCATTGCTGTATTTTTCTTGCCCCTCTGTATGTCTTCTTCCTACTATGTTTCTATTTCCTCCCCTTGTCCATTTATATGTTATTTTTCCTATTTGCTATATCTTTATGACACTTTATGGAAAGATAGAAATTCTGTCTGTTTGCAGCACAGTTCATACCCTGCTACTTTATTTTTAGGCTATTGATATGTCACAGATAAAGTTTGGCACTTGGAATGTGTGGGGTTTCTTCCCCGATAAAACGCAAAAAAAATGTGCTAGATTTAAATAAGTTACATTTAAGTCTGGTGTGTTTGCAGGAGACACATTTAGTATCGGCAGAAGAGGTTAAACTTAATATGTTTGGGTGGAAGGTGTTGGCGTCGGCCCCGTACAACTCCAAGTCCAGAGGAGTGGTGATAATAGCCAAGCACTCTCTTCCTATTTCTGTACTTTCGACTAAGACCGATCCTGAGGGTCGCTATGTTGTTATGGAAACCTCCATTTATGATTTACCCTATGTGATTTGTACCATTTATGCCCCCAATAGATATGACAAACTGTTCTTGCGTTCTGTACTTGTCTAGCCTATATCCTATATGCAATGATAATTTAAGTTTATGTGGGGATTTGAATATGATTGCCTCGAGAAGAATGGATTGTCAACATCCGTTTGACAATCCACACACTCACCTAGATTTGGTATACCTTATGTTATGCAACAGCTCCATTTGACAATTTGACAGATATATGGAGGGCCAAACATCCCATTGAAAGACAAAATTCATGCTTGTCGGCTGCCCATGGCTCCCTATCACGTCTAGACTATATTTTGGTATCTGACTCTGTCTTTTTGAAGTCATTAGATAGCTGCCTTGAACCAATAAGTTTGTAGGACCATGCTCTTGTTTGGGCTATAATGGCGGTTAATGTAGATAGTGGCCCATTTCGACAGTGGGGGTTTCCTTCTCATTTGATTTCATTACTAAAATTTTGCAATAAGATTGAGTCCTCCTGGCAAGCCTACAAGCAGGATAATCTTTTGCATGAGCAAGATGACCCTTTGCTGTTCTGGCAGGCTTCGAAAGCTGTAATTAGAGGGCATATCATTTTTTATGTTGCACATAACCAAAAGAGATATTTGAATATTTTTAAATCTGCTCAGCAGTCCCTCACAGATTCTTTTGCTTTATTTAAATCATCTCCTACTCCTACCTATAAAAAAGCATATTTGGAACGCAAGGCCCATTTTGATGGGATTCTGACTGATATGGGGGATCAATGTACTTTTCATAAAGGGTTTCAGTTTTATAAATATGGCAAGAAAACTGGACGCCTTTTATCTAATCTCTAATCTAATGACGGAATGCTGTAGTTCCTATAGGCCTATTTCTCTCCTTAATATTGATTATAACATTTTATTAAAAATTCTGGCGGAGCAGATGAAAGTGTTGTTGATTCATGAGGACCAGACTGGGTTTATCTGGGGGAGACATTCGATGGCCAATATACACAGAACACTGGCGGCAGCTCAATGGGTACAATTTTCAAATACTGCTGCCTTGCCTACAAATCTTTCCTTTGATGCCGAAAAGGCCTTTGGATGGGATGTAGTCAGGAAGCCGACGGTCGAAATGCCGAACACCGGCTTCCCGACTGTCTAATCCAGGCAAAGTACTAATGACAGGCATTGAAATCCCGATGCCTGTCATTAGACCTATGCCAGGAGCCCGACGCCCAGCATACCGAACCGCGGGGGGGAAGGTTAGGTGTCAGGGCTCCCAGGGGTACTTAGGGTTAGGCACCTCCCTGGGAGGGTTAGGCTAGGGGAAAGGGGGTTAGGGTTAGGCACCCCCGGGGGGAAGTTAGGGCTAGGCACCCCCCCGGGAGACTTAGGTTTAGGCTGCGGGGATGGGGGGTTTGTTTTAGGCACTTGGGGGAAGGCTAAGGTTAGGCACCCCTAAGGGAGGGTTAGGGATAGGGGGGAAAATAGGGTTAGTATACTTACCTTATTAGTGATCGGGATCTTCACCTCTGCAAGGCTTCCGATGTCGGGATTTGAACCGCCAGCCATGCCTACTACACCCCTTTGGACTGGTGTCCTGGGGCCATTTATTTTACACACTACATAAATTTGGGTTTCATTCTGACTTTATTAAGCTTCTGATCTTGTTATATGCCAACTCATCTTCACAGATTGTTTGTAGGTTATATTTCTGATCCCTTTTTTATATATAAAGGCACCAGACAAGGGTGTCCTCTATAACCGCTCCTATTTGCCCTTGCACTGGAGCCGATTGCCATAGATTTGTGTCAATCCATGGTGTTCCGAGGAATCCAGGTTGGTGCAGTTGATCTTAAGATGGCATTGTTTGCTGATGACATGCTCTTATTTATGTCTGACACGGCTTCCTCGGCTCTGGAGGTAATTCGTCTGATAGACCTTTTTGGATCTTTCGCGGGTTATAGGATGAATGTGGCCAAGTCAGAATACCTGCCTCTTTCCGGTACCCCTGCTGACTTTCTTTCAATTCCTATATTTTCACACCTACGTCTGGCCCGCCCTGCGCTAAAATATTTAGAGATATATATTCCTTTTGATTCTGGAGAACTATACTCAGTAAACTTTTCCCCATTGTTACGTTCTCTCACAAAATTGCTGACAGACTGGTTATCCTTACCTCTTTCCTTCCTGGGTCGAGTTGCCATTTTGAAAAGTATTGTATTCCCTAAGATCTCATATCCCATGCAAATGTTACCGATTGCCATGACTAAAACAGATCTCTATGCACTTCAAAAAGTATTTTCTAAATTCACTTGGAACCATGGTAAACCGAGGATTGCTATGACTAAACTGGAGAGGGGGGATTGGGTGTTCCCGATCTAAAAACCTTCTCACTATCTGTCTTTTTTCGGTATATATCAGACTGGTTTTTGAACCGATCTGTTTACACTTCCCTCACTGTGGAAAAATAACTGTTTAAACCATACTCCTTGAGTGCGCTACTCCATACCCCCAGAAATTCCATACCTCAACCGATCCTACTAAACCCCTTGTTTAGGGACAGTTACCTAGCCTGGATTATGATGAACCGCAAGTTGAAACGTAATTGGCGCTTTACCCCATTTATATCTATTTGTGGTAACCCTTTATTTTCCCCAGCTATGGATAACAGGGGCTTCTCTGACTGGATACAGAAGGGGATTCTATTAATAAATTATATATTTGACCCTGGAGGTAACATATTGTCGTTTGCTACCATTAGAGATACCTTTTAATATTTCAAGTAAGTGTTTTTATATGTATCTTCAACTGCGTCATTATATTCATAGCTTACTTAGAGCCTTTTCATCTCAAGATACGTCTCACCCTATAGTCTCACTTTTATTATATATAAAATCCCGTCCTTATCATACTAGACTGTTAAATGCTGTTTTTATTAAAGGATGTACTTCCAACGTCTGGAAATCTGTGTGTACTAGTTAGTCTAAAGATATAACATCATTCCCCGACCCTGATGTACTCCTTTCACATTTTGACTCCACAATGAAGTATTTGCATACAGCAGTGCTTCAAGAAGTACATTATAAAATCTTGAATATAACATATATTTCACAACATCAGAGGAAATATATGGTTCCTAATGAAACAGGTCATTGCCTTAGATGGTGCTATATCTCAGCTTCTTTTTATCACAATTTCTGGGAGTGTGGTAAGATTTGCCCATTCTGGAACAAAATAGTGATGTTTATGAATGAGATTTTTTCACTATACCTACGCCCGGATCCTTTAGCTATATTATGTCTTCATTATGCTAACTGAGATCTAGGGGGGTCGATTCAGACCAGGACGCTAAGTTGCGCTCTCTCGCTGCCAAAAGGGGCCGGGTATGCAAATTCCACGAACACACTGTCTGGTGTAAGGAGGCCCTCTATGTCTTAGAAAGCGACGGCAGAGCGAACTCACGCCGGTATAAAGACGCCCACTTTTCTTTCTTAACACACGTCATCTCCAGGAAGTGTATGATTAATCAGAACCATCGAGAGCCATTGGAGCTGCACTCAGCGCTTGAGGTAGACCCTACCCCACTGCAATCACTGCAGGCTGAAATACAACCAAGTGACGTGTACAATGACGCCTCCATGCTAATTATGCACAGCAGCACCGCTCCCCTGTTCACAAGCACCTTCCCCTGTTACCACCCACATACAGCACTGTCACTCAAAGTAGCGCTCAGTCTTTGTGTTAAGAGAGCATGATTCCCGATCGCAATGACTGGTTTGCGCATGCATCCGCGGCTTAGTGTCCAGGTTTGAATCGGGCCCTAGGTCCGAAACGCAAGTCTATTATCCCATCACTCTCCATTATCCTAACTGCGGCCAAAAAAGCTATTTTAATCCAATGGACCAGTGAAACTCCACCTTTTCTCTCAACAGTACAATATTTATTACTCAAGATTCTGTATTTTGACAGGAGGGCATCATTTCCAGATGTCGAGAAGGGAGTTGTGAGATTCTATAAGAGGTGGGGACCATATATTGAACATCTCCAACCTCAATCTCAGACTCAAATCCTACAGGTGATTGAAAGTACAAGTTGGTATCTTTTGAGACAGCTTACTTGAATTTAATTATTAGAAATTTTACAATTTTTTAGACTATCGATATTTTTATTGCCATTTTGTTTGTGATGTTGGTTAATATGACCGTCGGCTGCAGAGGGTTGTCTTCCAATTTCATCTTCTTGGAAGGTGTTAAGATATTCTGATTAATTCTTTGATTCCTATGTCCCTGCCATCCCTCCTTTTGTGTTATCCTGTTTGTCTGTCTTGTCTCCCCCATTATTTGTATTTATAGGCATATTGTTTAAACATTAGTATGTTGGAGATACTTTCTCCTTATATGTTCAGCGGATGTATTTGTAACTGTGCTCTACGTTCAGAGCTGGACTACGACTTTTGAACGTTATGTATCTCTATACTTAATATTTCACCCCACTATGTATCACTGTTATTATCTACACTATTGAGTGATATTACTATTGGATTTATTGTGCTGTTTCTACAATTGGTTGGATAACCTTAACTGTTTGAGGGCTCGATTCAGACCTGCTCGCTAGATGCCTTCACATGCAGCGAAAGTATGCAAATCCGCGATCGCACAGCAAAGCAATAGCACGCCCACTATGTCTTGGCGTGTGATTGCGGTGTGTATTTAGATGCCCAAAAGTCTGTCTTAAGATGCCCACTTTCCCACGTCATCTCCAGGAAATGTATGCAACCATCGGTAACATCGAGTACCATCGGAAGCGAACGCAGCACTTGTGGTTGACCATACCCTACCGCAAGCACTGCGAGTTGTTCAGTGTATAAAACAACCATGTGACATGTACTATGATGCTGCGTCTTAATTATGCATGCCTCTGAAACGGCGTTAAGACGCTCTGGCACGGCTGCGTTCGCACCACCACTCCCCCGTTTCCATCGAGCATTCCCTGTCACCACCCACAAACTACTTGTCCTGTCACTCATTCTAGCGAGCTGGCTATGCGCAGCGTGCGAACACTTCCCAATTTCATGGACTAGTTTGTGCACACACACTGCGATGCATACGCATGCGCAGATTACAAACATTGGCAGCCTAGCGAGCAGGTCTGAATCGGGCCCTAAGTTCTCCATTTCATTCCAATATATTTTTGTAATAATTGTAATTTTTTGCAAAAATTCTTAATAAACAGATTTTAAAAAAATAAAAAAATCTAATTCCATGGGCCAAATGTAATAGTGTGTCTGTTTTGGTAAATTGTGAGTTTGGTGCTAAACTCACAATTTTTCACAACACTCCAATGTAATAGGGTGTCTGTTCACTAAAACTCGCATTTTTCAGAGTTACTAAAACTCTCCATTCTCAAACTCGCATCCAGATGTTTTCACATTGAAAACAATCAACTCGCCCAATGTAATAGAGTGTCTGTTTCAGACTCGCAAAAAAATAGATTACCAAAAGTCCCCAAATAATAGACCTTCTTCAGGCTAGCGAGTACATCCTGAGCAGGTCAGATTAACACAGAAACATGCACATATCCATGAGATATGTACATGTTTCTGTGTGTACTTATGTAAAATGTTTTTAAATAAAAAAAAATGACGTGCACCCCCTTCCCAAAAGCATAACCAGCCCCGGGCTTTATAAAGCCTGTTCTGGTTCTAAAAATACAGGGGCCAAAATGCGTAGGGGGCACCTGTATATAAAGAACCAGCACAGGGCTTTGTTGAGCTGGTCCTGGTTCTGGAAAAACAGGGGACAAAATGAGTAGGGGTCCCCTGAAAATTCCAGAACCAGCACCGAACTCTGTCTAGCGGGGGGATAATGCCACAGCCAGGGAAAACCTTTCACCGGTTTCCCCGGCCAAAGCATTATCCCTGATCGCTAGTCAGTCCAGGCCGGGGATCCCTGGGGAGTTAAGGACCCCCCCCAATAAAGGAGTCCCCCTCTCCAGGGCACCCCAGGCCTAGACTGATAGCCCGGGGCTATCCCCGGCACCCTATGCCCGTGGGTGCCGGGTTGATAGTGTTAGTGTAAAGTGTAAAAATAAACTTTGCATATTGTCTTTAGTTGTAGAACCACAAGTACCAGCAAGCCTCCCCTGCATGCTGGTATTTGGAGAACCACAAATACCAGCATGCGGGGCATTACGGGCCCTCTGGCACTTGAAGTTCCACAACTAAAGAAATAGATAAATAAACAAGAAAGTATAATTTTAATAAAACATACATGCACACTCACACATACTCACTAAGTATCCGAAGTAATCCATAGGGGTGTAACTGAAAAAAAAAATCCATACTCACCTCTCCTATGCGTCGATCACGTCCACTGGCAATCCAGGGGTTAAAATAAAAAAAAGCAAAAAACCCGATCCATGCCGGACTGAGCATGACGCGTAAATGACCGGGGCACACGTGTGCCCCGTCAGTGAAGGGGCCGCCAGCCAATCAGGGAGCATCTCCGTCGGAGCAGCTCCCTGATTAGCTGAATGCGGCCAGCCTGTGTCTCCCATAGACTTCTATGGTGAGAAATCCCCATTGAAGTCTATGGTGGGAACCGCTACATCGTAGCCGCAAGATTAATTGAGGTTAATCTTGTGGTTACATCAATGATACAATGTCGCGACATTGTATCATTGATGTAACCACAAGATTAACCTGCAGTAGCCTTGAGCTGAAAAGTTCGCAGGCTATTGAATTTGCGAGTTTCAGTACAAACTCGCACTTTTTAAAAGTGCGAGAAAGTGTGAGTTTGTACTGTTACTAAAACAGACTACCTATTACATTTGGCCCCATATGTGTTTACAGGGCCGGCCCGAGCCCAATTTTTTAGGTAAGCGAATATTTTTTGGGGCGCCCCTAGGGGTCCTGTTGTGCTCGCTGAAACTAAAAATATTAAGGGGGCGTGGTCCCATGGGAAAAGCCATACACATACCTAAAGCATGCTCACATATGTATATAACTATGCAGCTACATATCTACAGAAACCTTGCTAGCTGAGTTAAATAAAGAAGGTTGGCTATAATTGTGCAACAGCTACATATCGCATATATCCTTGTTCATACAACAGAAGTAATGTACATGTTTCAGCAAACTGCAACTCTGTAGTAGAGATAGGAAGCAGAGGGTCTTCTTCACCAGTACACAAGGGAGGTTGGGTAGTCATGATAGGGATATCAGAAAAGAATATATTTTTCCCTTTTTAAAAGTTACTTTATTTTTAAAATAAGGTGTGCTGTCCGTCCTTGATGTTGCTGTACCTTTAACAGGAGGCCCTCCCCCCCAGACAGATCATCTTCTCCCCGTAGCACAGAAGATCCACCTCCCCGTCAGATCATCATCTCTCCCTAGCACAGAAGATCCTCCTCCCCGTCAGATCATCATCTCTCCCTAGCACAGAAGATCCCCCTCCCCCTCAGACCATCATCTCCCTCTAGCACAGAATACCCCCCACCCATCCCCCTGATACACAGGGCCGGCCCCAGGTCTACCACTGTGTGCGATCATTTTTGGAGTCCCCCCTCCGCCTCCCAGTTGATCTAAATTCGCCCCAGGGGCTGCACAATTTTTACGCATTAAATACAATCACTCTTCTTGTTATGTGAAACGTTCATATACTTATTTACATTTTTGCACATTTCTACACACCAGTATACCCCCTGCATACCTGTGCATAGGCAGCCCATGGGTAAAAGTACAGTATAGATGACTACTATTGTAACAGTGTTTCTAATAATCCTTGCGCTTCAGCCCATCCTCAAAAATGTGTGTACATATATATATATATATATATATTTTTTTTTTTTTTTTTAACATACACACAAAGACAGGATTTACTATTATTTTTACAATGTTTCTAATAATGTCCACCTTTACTTGTCCTCTTCATATCTATTCATATAAGAGTTGCCTCTGTACTCTACACTATACCTATACTCCAACACCACAACCCCCCCCCACACACACACACACACACACACACACCCAGCCCACTCAGGTTGTTATTAATCCCTGGTATGTCTCCTGCTCTAATGTACTTACTGTACATTAGGGCTATTCTAATGCTTCTGCCCTCCTCTCTTCTTAGTGCCTTCTCCCTCTCTCCTTCCTTCCTGCTCCTCTGAGCACTGACAGTAGGATGACATCATTAGTTGCCAGCTGCCTCTACCCTTGCAGTACGAGTTCTGCTCTCACTGTTTTAGGATAGGGACCAGGATTTTTGAGCAGCAGGGTTCACAGGGGATTCCATTGGCAGCTAGGTGGGTGAATTGGACACTGACTGTGACCTTCACTTACATAGCATTGCTCTGCTCCCTCAGTTCTCACATGATTACGGGAGCCCTGTAGGACCATTCCTTTGTTAGGGAATGATGCAGCCACACAGGCAGGGCAAAGGCAGAACCTGGATGCCGGCTATGGCCGCACTGCGCCCCCTATGAGGAGGCGCCCATGTGCAGCTGTATTGCTGGAAAGGGCGGCCCTCAAGCTGAAGATCCAGTGCAGCTCTGACACTGTGGATGCAGACTGTCAGAGTTAAAAGAAAATAAAAAGTCCTGCAGGTGGCAATGACTGTTTGTAACTAACAACAAAAAAAGATTGCATGCAGACAGCTGATGGTGGCCCTGGAAGCGCTTACCTTACTGCTGGAAACGGAACAGATCTCTCTCTGAGGTACATCACTGGCCTGTTGTTTCGTGAGAGGACTGCTCCTAACCAGGCGGGCCGCTCTACTTGCTAAGAGCCGCCTGCCTGTCATGAAACCACAGGAAAGCCGGGTCAGGTGATGTGCTAAGGGGGGCGGGGCCAATTGTGACAAGCGGCCCCACAGCCAATCGGCACACCGGAATCTTCCCTCTAAAGTTAATGGCCAATCCGCCCCTGCCTCCTATCATCACGGTTCAGAGGAGTCTGTCAGTGTCCGGTGAGCGTGCCTATCAGGACCTGCCGCGGCGCCCTCTTGAGTCTGGTGCTCTACGCGGCTGCGTACCCGGCGTATAGGTCGGGCCGGCCCTGTGTGTTTACATTTATAGTCTTACCCATCTCCATTACCTGTATGCTCTGGTACATGGCCTGGGACACATTCTCTCTGCGTGGTGGAGAATTTGAATTTGTAACTGGAAATGATCTATGCGTGCGGACACACATGTATCATGAGCGGGATTGCGCTCCGTAAATTGTGTGTGAAAGGTGATATTTGTGAATAAATAAATCTGGAATATTCTCATGAACTGACAAATCTTTATTTGAAAAGAAAGGGGGGGCCTTAATCATATAGATGGTGAATGTGGTTGAGCAGCCCCAATAGGGGGGAGGAAAAAGATGATGATGGGAACTGGTTATGTTTAAACCTGAGGATAAGCGGAAGATAGCGGGGGGGGGGGGATGGAGATCACACCACAGTAAAAGCCCAATGTGATTGTGTTGCTCAGTAACTTGTAGTGTTGGTACAGTGGGAGGGCGTCCCACACCTCACTGACCCCAAACAGAGATCCAAAACAATGAGTCAAATTCACAGTTTAGGAGTATGATTTAGTCAAACGAAAGTTAGTTTGTATGCAGTCACAGTCTTAGTGAGGCCTCACCTGATGATAAGCATCTGAAGATTCCTGGTCCTGTTCTGTCCTGCAATGAGACTTCCTGCTCCCCTCTACCGTCGCCGATGGTAGGGCCGTATTCCGGTGCTTGGCGCTGCACAGCTACCAGCTTGGCCCCCACAGAATCCGTATGCCGGATCTCGTGCAGCACCGCGATCTCGCGAGAGGTCGCGGGCCACAGGTGATCGCGCGGCTCCGAAATCCTGTGCGCTCTACTCGCCACTAATTGAGGAGACTTTGGCAGGCAGGAAGGGAGGATTGGGTCACAATGCTGGCAGTGTGGTGGAGAGAATTGTGATGTCGTTCTGGTGCTCCTACGCGTGTCGGCTAACAGCCTTCCTTAGGGAGTGATGGTCAGCGCCATCTTGGAGGTGGAATTTAAGTTGTATTGGGCGGGCTTCACCCTGCTGCACGCCCACGTCATAATGTAAACAAAGTTGCCATAGCTACTGAGCATACTCACATAGACAGACACAGGGAAGAAGAGGAAGGTGTGGGGGGCGGAGGTTGTCTTCCTCCTAATACGCGGTTAGGGGAAGGGGAATGACTGAACATCTGTTGTTTTAATAACTTACTGTAATGGGGACTAATCGCTGCCTCATCTGGTTGTCCATAACCTGTATTTCATATAGGGGAGAAAGGGGGAGATGGGGAGGGAAAAAAAGGGAGGGGTCGAGGGGGATATATTAAATTCCAGGCGGACTAACCATACTATTCCCACCCAGTTGATCTATGTACTGGATACCGTGCTTTCATCTATCTTAATATGGTGACTCTGTGGTAATATACGGCTCTGTTCTGTCATGAGATGACAGAATCAAATAAAATGAAAGACCAAATAAAAATAAAAATAATAAAAATAAATGTGACCATTCATTCTATATATACGTGGTTTATAACTGCTCAGATTATAA
The DNA here is from genome assembly GCA_031769625.1 of Taudactylus pleione. Taxonomy (NCBI): domain Eukaryota; kingdom Metazoa; phylum Chordata; class Amphibia; order Anura; family Myobatrachidae; genus Taudactylus; species Taudactylus pleione. Next base: position 22,546,293 of record JAUIMM010000155.1, read on the forward strand.
CTGCAGACCGACTGTTATTGTATATATTGTACTTTCTGTTATGTTAATAGGTCACCTCTGTAAAATGTATAGGAAATATTACAGATGGAACGGATTCAGGTTAACTCTAACCTGTTATGACAGATTTTACCTCGTTGTCTAGGTTGAGTCCATATGGCGTTAATGTTTTGAGTTCCACTATCCATCTTAACTCTTCCTTGTTAATTATTTTCTCGTAATTTCCTCCCCTCCAATTTTTCTTAACTTGTTTGATCCCTATAAAGCACATACCCCTTGGATCTTGGTTGTGGTTGTCTTTGAAGTGCTTAGAGAGGCTATGGGATTCCAATCCCTTCCTAATATTCCTGATGTGTTCTGATATTCTAACCCTTAGTTTCCTTGTCGTCCTTCCCACATATTGCTCCCCACAGCAACATGTGACAAGATAGATAACCCCCATGCTGTTGCAAGTGAGATGATCTTTGATGTTATAGGTTTTTTGTCTCTTACTGGAGCTAAAGGAGCATACTTTCTTTGTGGACTGTGGGTTCAGTTTACAGAATTGGCATGTTCCGCAATAGTAAAAACCTGAATCCAGTGTATTGCCCAGAAGTGTCTTTTGAGTGGCTACCCTATTTTTCACATGATTGTGTACAAGTTTCTGTTTCAGATCTGGAGCTTTTCTGAAGATCACTTGTGGTCTTGATGGAAGAATATCATTCAGGGTATCGTCTTCAAGCAGAATGTGCCAATGTTTACGCAAAATCTTACTTAAACATTTATAATCCTTGCTGTATTGAGTTACAAATGGATTGTTTGGATGATCTATCTGTGTATGTGAGCAAAGAATCTCTATTATCTAGTTCTGTTTGTTCAAAAGCTTGTTGCACTACCTCTTCTGTGTAGCCTTTGTTTATGAATTGTTGTTTCATCATTGTGCCCTGTTTATGATAATCTGACAATTGGCTGCAGTTCCTCCTGACTCTTTTGAATTGGCCTAGGGGGATATTTCCCAGCCAGTTAGGGTGATGCCCGCTACTTGATAGTATATAACTATTTACATCCACTGTTTTCTGATAGGTTTTTGTGCCAATCCTGTCTTGTTGTATGTAAATTGTTATGTCTAGGAAGTTGACTTCCGTTTTACTATAAAGAGTAGTGAAGTTAAGATTGTTGGTGTTTTGGTTTATGTAGCTGAGGAATTGATTTAATCTGCTTTCTTCACCTTTCCAGATAAACAATACGTCATCTATATAACGGCGCCAGAGGACCAGGTTTGTCCCGAATTCGTGCTCCGACCAGATGTTGAGGTCCTCCCATCTACTGAGAAATAGGTTCGCATAACTCGGGGCAAACCTGGTCCCCATCGCCGTCTCTGTGTCTTGTTTGTAAAATGATCCATCAAACCAAAAATAGTTATGCTTGAGTATGAACATAATACAGTCAGTTATAAACTCAACCTGTTTGTTATCCATATCTGGATCCTGCTCTAAAAAATGTTTAACCGCATGTGTCCCTCAAGCATAACTATTTTTGGTTTGATGGATCATTTTACAAACAAGACACAGAGACGGCGATGGGGACCAGGTTTGCCCCGAGTTATGCGAACCTATTTCTCAGTAGATGGGAGGACCTCAACATCTGGTCGGAGCATGAATTCAGGACAAACCTGGTCCTCTGGCGCCGTTATATAGACGACGTATTGTTTATCTGGAAAGGTGAAGAAAGCAGATTAAATCAATTCCTCAGCTACATAAACCAAAACACCAACAATCTTAACTTCACTACTCTTTATAGTAAAATGGAAGTCAACTTCCTAGACATAACAATTTACATACAACAAGACAGGATTGGCACAAAAACCTATCAGAAAACAGTGGACGTAAATAGTTATATACTATCAAGTAGCGGGCATCACCCTAACTGGCTGGGAAATATCCCCCTAGGCCAATTCAAAAGAGTCAGGAGGAACTGCAGCCAATTGTCAGATTATCATAAACAGGGCACAATGATGAAACAACAATTCATAAACAAAGGCTACACAGAAGAGGTAGTGCAACAAGCTTTTGAACAAACAGAACTAGATAATAGAGATTCTTTGCTCACATACACAGATAGATCATCCAAACAATCCATTTGTAACTCAATACAGCAAGGATTAAAAATGTTTAAGTAAGATTTTGCGTAAACATTGGCACATTCTGCTTGAAGACGATACCCTGAATGATATTCTTCCATCAAGACCACAAGTGATCTTCAGAAAAGCTCCAGATCTGAAACAGAAACTTGTACACAATCATGTGAAAAATAGGGTAGCCACTCAAAAGACACTTCTGGGCAATACACTGGATTCAGGTTTTTACTATTGTGGAACATGCCAATTCTGTAAACTGAACCCACAGTCCACAAAGAAAGTATGCTCCTTTAGCTCCAGTAAGAGACAAAAAACCTATAACATCAAAGATCATCTCACTTGCAACAGCGTGGGGGTTATCTATCTTGTCACATGTTGCTGTGGGGAGCAATATGTGGGAAGGATGACAAGGAAACTAAGGGTTAGAATATTAGAACACATCAGGAATATTAGGAAGGGATTGGAATCCCATAGCCTCTCTAAGCACTTCAAAGACAACCCCAACCAAGATCCAAGGGGTATGTGCTTTATAGGGATCAAACAAGTTAAGAAAAATTGGAGGGGAGGAAATTACGAGAAAATAATTAACAAGGAAGAGTTAAGATGGATAGTGGAACTCAAAACATTAACGCCATATGGACTCAACCTAGACAACGAGGTAAAATCTGTCATAACAGGTTAGAGTTAACCTGAATCCGTTCCATCTGTAATATTTCCTATACATTTTACAGAGGTGACCTATTAACATAACAGAAAGTACAATATATACAATAACAGTCGGTCTGCAGTTATAATCTGAGCAGTTATAAACCACGTATATACAGAATGAATGGTCACATTTATTTTTATTATTTTTATTTTTATTTTTATTTGGTCTTTCATTTTATTTGATTCTGTCATCTCATGACAGAACAGAGCCGTATATTACCACAGAGTCACCATATTAAGATAGATGAAAGCACGGTATCCAGTACATAGATCAACTGGGTGGGAATAGTATGGTTAGTCCGCCTGAAATTTAATATATCCCCCTCGACCCCTCCCTTTTTTCCCTCCCCATCTCCCCCTTTCTCCCCTATATGAAATACAGGTTATGGACAACCAGATGAGGCAGCGATTAGTCCCCATTACAGTAAGTTATTAAAACAACAGATGTTCAGTCATTCCCCTTCCCCTAACCGCGTATTAGGAGGAAGACAACCTCTGCCCCCCACACCTTCCTCTTCTTCCCTGTGTCTGTCTATGTGAGTATGCTCAGTAGCTATGGCAACTTTGTTTACATTATGACGTGGGCGTGCAGCAGGGTGAAGCCCGCCCAATACAACTTAAATTCCACCTCCAAGATGGCGCTGACCATTACTCCCTAAGGAAGGCTGTTAGCCGACACGCGTAGGAGCACCAGAACGACATCACAATTCTCTCCACCACACTGCCAGCATTGTGACCCAATCCTCCCTTCCTGCCTGCCAAAGTCTCCTCAATTAGTGGCGAGTAGAGCGCACAGGATTTCGGAGCCGCGCGATCACCTGTGGCCCGCGACCTCTCGCGAGATCGCGGTGCTGCACGAGATCCGGCATACGGATTCTGTGGGGGCCAAGCTGGTAGCTGTGCAGCGCCAAGCACCGGAATACGGCCCTACCATCGGCGACAGTAGAGGGGAGCAGGAAGTCTCATTGCAGGACAGAACAGGACCGGGAATCTTCAGATGCTTATCATCAGGTGAGGCCTCACTAAGACTGTGACTGCATACAAACTAACTTTCGTTTGACTAAATCATACTCCTAAACTGTGAATTTGACTCATTGTTTTGGATCTCTGTTTGGGTTCAGTGAGGTGTGGGACGCCCTCCCACTGTACCAACACTACAAGTTACTGAGCAACACAATCACATTGGGCTTTTACTGTGGTGTGATCTCCATCCCCCCCCCCCACCCGCTATCCTCCGCTTATCCTCAGGTTTAAACATAACCAGTTCCCATCATCATCTTTTTCCTCCCCCTATTGGGGCTGCTCAACCACATTCACCATCTATATGATTAAGGCCCCCCCTTTCTTTTCAAATAAAGATTTGTCAGTTCATGAGAATATTCCAGATTTATTTATTCACAAATATCACCTTTCACACACAATTTACGGAGCGCAATCCCGCTCATGATACATGTGTGTCCGCACGCATAGATCATTTCCAGTTACAAATTGCTACAGCTAGACTTGGGGGAGTCTAGGATTGGGATTTGCAGCACCTTCTTTTTCAATCACCTACCCTTTGATTATAAGCAAGCGCCGATCCAACCCACCTATTGGAGAATTTGAATGTCCACAAAAGAGGACCTGATCTGCAATACATATAGTGGCAGCGGCAGCCCCCGCAGTAACATATGAAGTCTCAGTGCAGTTACTTTTACAGCTTGAACTTTCATATTCTATTATAATGTCAGGAGGCCACAAAAGAACACACTGACCCTGCTGCGGCCTGGTCTACAGATCAAGCACATTCTATTTAATCTGGAGTCAGTATGATGCAGAAAGCACAAGAGCCCCACCAATCAGGCTCTAGAGCTAGGTAGGCACTTATTATATGAAGTGTATGAAAACTGGTACTGTCCTTCCAGCAATTAAGTTGGCACAGTAGTGCAGGACTATAGTCCATACTTGGGTGAACTTTACAGCCATACTACCTTAAAACCCTCCCAAGGAAGTCATAGACTATGGCCTTTGATCTGAAATGTAAACTTGTAAATATTAAAACTTTACCAGTAAGAAAGGACACATCTTTATATAAACCACAGTCACCACTGCCTATACTATATATCAAATAACCCTGCCTCTATATTCTAAGTTACTGGCTGCATCTAATACGGCATATTTGCTACTGTATCTGCATACTGTATCTGCATACTGTACCTGCATTAACACTTGTTTTACCTGCATTCAGTTCCTGACAGCTAATTGACCTCAACCTGGTTAATTCATTCTACGTGTGAACTGACCTTCATCACACAATGCTGACAAATATACCAACATTCTTAGGCTCTGCCAATATAACACACTTTACCAATTATTTCACTAGGAACACATTTGTTTTTGTTTTACTATATGATATGTTTTATTATGATGCACTTTCTCTTTATTGTTTTGATTAGTTTATTTTCCTTAAAGAAGGATTCAAAACTGTAATATTTAATTTTGGGTACGTTTATAGTATGTTAATAATACAATAATACAGAGTTTTACTTACTTTTCTGGCACTTAACAGCATGTGCACAAAAATGTATAAAACAATATAGTAATAAAATAAAACCATACCTTGCACCTGACCCACTTTTTGCAGGACGGTCACGATTTTGGAGGTCTGAGCAGCTGTTCTGTAATCAGGAAGTTTGTTCTGATTTATGTTGCAGTGGCAGATGTGGCACTGCCACGCATGGCAGAACAAGAGTTCCCATGGCATAAAATAAAACTGAAAAAAGGAAGTGCGTGGCTATGTATATGTGGTGCATTGCCAATTCCCCATTATGCAATGACCACAGTAAGTGTTTTCCTTTCAGCAGCATTTGCAGGAGAGACTGAAGCAGTATTGTGTGATGTGTTACTTGAGCTGAAAACTTGCTCTTAAGATTTGTCCATTGGAAAGAAAGACATAATATAGGACTAGGATCACACATGGCTGCCAAAATCTACTGATCCAATTGCAAGATTTTGCAAACCCTCTGGCCCTGGTGAAGTGAAAGAAGAACTTGATCTACAAGTGCAACGTACTAAGCGGAATCAACATTTAATCTCCACCTTCAGCTTCTCTCGCTGCTTTTCCAATATGTTAATTAAGGGCATGACTTGATTCATGCTGGCTGTGTTTGAATTAGCTTGAATAAAATAGAGAGTATTTTCCACAGTGCTGGACTAAGGTAACATGCCTCCCCTCTCCCTATCTCATGGCTTGATATGTATCTATAGATGGCTTATTGTTGTTCCTTCAGTTGATAAAGCATATAGAAGGTGGAATTCAACCTGGTTACTTCAGTTGGTGGCATGGAAAATGTAACTATTGTTGTAGCTGCTGCAATCTTCTACATGCAATTGCTGAAAGCTGAAAATGCTAGAAATTTTACAGGCCACAGCCAGCATCTGCACAGACCTGTTATTTTTTTTTTAGGAAATTCTAACCCACCAAGTCTATTGTGTGCACAAAACATGGTGCATGTTGAAATTCATTCAGTTGCAGTGCTCTTGGACACAGTTACTTGTGTAATCAGGTGGAAAATCCTGAGGTAAGTTTTAGTGGGGCAAGCCATTTTGCTATCAGATCCCTGAGTTTTTTTCCAACAGGTTGACACTGGTATGCCTCATAGTGAAGCTGACGATACAGAGAGTAGCCTGCCTGTGAATGAGCTTGCATTGTTTGTTAGATACTGCTGCTGCTTAAGGAGACACACCACCCAGTGGGCTGTCACAGGCATGTAATCATTAGTTTGACCAGTCCTGCTTGTCCACATATTTGTAGTTAAGTGAATAGTCGGTATAATGACATTTTCTAGGCAAAGAATAACTTTTTTAACATCCTGGTACAGGTGAGGATATGTTTTTCTGGTAAAATGGAATTGAGATGGAATTTGGTAGCGGGGACACATGATCTCATCTAATTGTCAAAAAAACACCGGCCCTCCATCACTATCTATATCCGTAATACGCATTTGGTTTTAAACACACGCAAAAAAAAGCCATTCTTACAGTTATTATATTTGGGTGCAGCTGATGGGGACACATTTACACCTACTATGTACAGTAATATGCTTTGCCTCTATGAATTTCACACTCTTGAAAAAAATAAAATTTTTATTTAATTATATTAAAAGACTTGAAATATTTTTTTTTTAACACCAGCAAAAAAATAATAATTTTGCAATAATAATTTTTTTTAACAGGAGAAGAGGTCTTCTTTCCTTAGGGTGTAGCTCACTCAAACACAGCACAGTATTTTTTGAACAAATAATATTGAAGTTGAGATCACACTGTTTCTGCCCTCATACACAAGTGACTGACTAGTGCTGCAAACAGGCTGTGTATGTATGTATGTATGTATACATACATACATACACAGCCTGTTTGCACTGCAGCAGGGGTGTCTTAAGAGAGGAGGGGAACTTGTTGATTCCCCGTCTGGGGACCCCTCCTTTCTCCCCGGTGGCCAGCAGCTGACTGATGCAGCTGGCCGGCCACCGCAGCATCAGTAGACTCTGGGCACTAGATTCCTCACTACGGTGGCCATTTTCTGGCATTTTCAGCAGCGCTGACCACCTGACACAGGACCTTGGAGAGGTAAGTTTTAGATAATATGGGTGCAAGCTGTGCGGTGCGGGCCCCCCTGGACCCGGGGGCCCGTGTGCAGCTCACACCCTGCACCCATTATAGACACGCCCCTGCACTGCAGTGTAGATACTGATAGATATCCTTGTGAAAAACAAGTTCACAACAGCCTCTTTGCAGCACTACTTTGCAGGAGGTACGATGTCATACATACACAGTGATAACGATGCTGGTATCAAGTCACCTTCCAACCTACTCCCCAGCAACCTACTACAATTCTTTCTGTCCTCCTATAGGTGTTTTTTAACACCATCTAAAGCAGTGATTCCCAACCTCGGTCCTCAAGGAACACTAACAGTCCTGGTTTTAGTGATATCCATGATTGTGCACAGAGGGTTAAATCAAAATAACTGAGGTACTAATTAAGTCACTTGTGCTCCAGTATGGCTATCCCTAAAACCTGGACTGTTGTGTGCCTTTTGGTCCGTGTTTTGGAACCCGTGATCTAAAGCCTACATTCTCCTGTGTGAAATTGCACAGAGTGAGTAGAGACTCACTTCCACTCGTGACCCCCAAGTGTTTTCGGATTAATACGAACTGAACACGCACATCTCTAATTACCAGGAGTGATTATTTCACTTTGGAGATCACATGCTAATTAACGTCTTCCATCAATTAGAAGACAATTAGTAATTCTACTTATTGTAGAAGGAAGATATGGATCGACCCAAAAGTCGTCCACAGCAAGTCTCTCATGGTCACTGTTTCCCAGACATATGTCTATTTTTGTACAGTTTTTTTTCTATTCCAGTATGCAAATTGCATTTCTGGAAGTGTTCATGAAACCTTCTGCTCTACACTTTTGAGAGCAGAGTGGTTGCCTCAGGTTCAAGTGTTGTGTCCTCAGGCGAGGAGCATTGACCTTAGACCTGGAGGGTGATCTGGCATTTCCAGGCCCACCTGACCTTCAGGCACTGTAGTGGCTTCACCCCTACACCTACAATGTTTATCAATTTCCTATGCTCAGATTCCAAATCCCCATAATATAAAGTATACATTTCCTGGTATGTTCGGTCAGATTATGGGCACTGGTTTGAATAGTTTTGGGGTGCAGTAGAAAAATGATGCTCCACAAAAGGGCATGAATTTTGTCATATAAGGAATGTATTGTGCACTTTCTAGTAGCACATCAGGACTTTTAATTTGACATTTGTATTTTGGCTCAGTACAAATTCTTCTAATTTTTAAAATTTATTGAAAATTTGTCTATATATAATATCAATTGTGGCTCCCTATTTTTATAAACCATTGTCAAACGTTTTAAATAAAGTTAGAGTACCCCAATCTCATTCCTAGGCGGTCCATCAAGCTCAACATTATGTAAATTCGTTAATCAGGGTGTTCTCACCTTTAGATTGGTCTAATTCGCTAGACCTTCTATTAACCCGTCCTATGGGGGGACGAGGGACGATATCCCTACATTATAAAATTCTTCATCCTCCAATGGACCATGAAAAAATAACCACAGGTCTCTCTTTTTGGTCAAAAGTATTTCCTCATTTATCTATGGCTAAAATATTGAATTCACTCTCTTATTCTCAATCTATACTCTCAGCAAGTATTTACAGGGAGATGTTTTATAATATTTACCACAATGGATATATTTCCCCTCATCGTAGGTTTGTGATGGGAGCATCTGACACTAGCAATTGCCCTAAATGTGGGGCTGAGGAGGCAAATTTTGTTCACTGTATGTGGGAATGTCCATTAATACGACAATTTTGGGCATCAATTAATAGATATGCCTCTTCTTGCCTAGTTAATTATTTACCCCTATCGGCGGAATGGGCAATACTAGGCATTTTACCATCTAATGTTCAAGCTCCATCTGAAAGTAAGAAATTGTTGATGATAATCTCTGCAGTGGCCCGTAAAAGTATTCTCCAGATGTGGATTAATCCATTACCTCCATCGATTTCACTATTTAAAGATAAACTATTTCATGTTTTTCGGATGGATTGGTTAGAATCCACCCTACAAAAAGAGGTCAAAACAACTTCCTTTTTCCAATTATGGGAGGGATTTATTGACTCGTTATCTACATCTATTAAACAGCAAGTCTTTAATTGTTTTAGATATACCTCATGGTATGAGACTCGTATATTGCTTAATGACCCTCCAATTTTTTTTAACACTCCGGGTTGATATCATATATTTGATTCTATTTGGATGGGGAGGGGGGGGCCCAGCGGGTCACGCCCAGTGAAGTGAAGTGAAGAAAAATCTATGTATACAAATTATATTATTGTATGCTTGAATGTATGTTATATATACTTTCGGTTTAAAATATGTTATGTTGTTTTTCTATGCTCTGATGAATAAAGAAAATTTATAAATAAAGTTAGAGCACACAGTCTTGGCCCATACCATTATACATGGTTAGATTAGTGAAAGGGGACCACTGGTATGGATTTGATATCAGGAAGTTGTAAATTGCCATCAACCTATGGAAGAATTTAAGACCTTGCCACTGTTCTGTAACACAGCTCTCATAGTCCCAATCCACTTGGTTCACCACCTTCACTGCATTGACTGATCATGGAATGTTTAGAAATTCTTACTTGACATACAGTATTACAGGGATAGATTTTAGTAGGGGTGTGCACCGGCCACTTTTCGTATTTTGTGTTTTGGTTTTGGATCTGGATCTTTCTTCGTGTTTTGGATCTGGATTGGTTTTGCCAAAACCACCTTTCCGTGTTTTGGGTTCTGGGTTTTGGATCTGTATTTTTTTGAAAAAAAGCATAAAAACAGCTAAAATCACAGAATTTGTGGATTTTTCTGCTCCTATGCTATTATTAACCTCAATAACCTTAATTTCTACTCATTTCCAGTCTATTCTGAACACCTCACACCTCACAATAGTATTTTTATGTCCAAAAGGTTGCACGGAGCTAGCTGGATGACTATGCTAAGAGATACGAGTGGGCGACACAAACACGTGGCCCATCTAGGAGTGACACTGCAGTGGCAGACAGGATGGCAGTTTGAAAAACTAGGCCCAAAACAGTACATAATGCAAAGAAAAAAAAGAGGTGCAAGATGGAATTGTCCTTGGAATTATGTTGTATAAACAGGACATGCACACTTTAACAAACCAATCATTTCAGCGCCAGGGTCTGCCACACAACTGTGGCTGAAATGATTGCTTCGTTTGGGCCCCCACAAAACAAGCTGGCAATTAATCTGTCCCTGCACAAACTGGCTCTACGGAGGCAAGATGTCGTCCTCATCCTCCTCATCCACTGATTCCTCACCCTCTTCAGTGTTGTGTACGTCCTCATCCTCACAGAGTATTAATTCGTCCCCGCTGGAATCCACCACCACAGGTCCCTCTGTACGTTCTGGAGGCTGGTCTCCCTGGAAGAGTTGATAATTAATTTTTATGAACATCATCTTCTCCACATTTTGTAGAAGCAACCTCCTACGCCTTTCGCTGACAAGGTTCCCGGCTGCACTAAACACTCTTTCAGAGTACACACTAGAGGGGGTGCAACTCAGGTAAAATAGAGCCAGTTTGTACAGGGGCCTCCAAATTGCCTCTTTTTCCTGCCAGTACAGGTACGGACTGTCTGACATGCCTACTTGGATGCTGTCACCGATGTAATCCTCCACCATTCTGTCAATGGTGACAGTGTCATATGCAGTGACAGTAGACATATCAGAAATTGTTGCCAGGTCCTTCAGTCCAGACCAGATGTCCAAACTTGGTCCTGCCTGCCCTGCATCACCGCCAGCGGGTTGCTTAGGATACCTAAGTTTTTTCCTTGCAGCCCCAGTTGCGGGAGAAAATGAAGAAGGAGCTGTTGACGTGTCACGTTCCACTTCAGCTGACAGTGTTTTCACCAGCAGGTCTTTGCACCTCTGCAGGCTTGTGTCGGCCAGAAAGAGAGACACCACATAGGCTTTAAACCTAGGATCGAGCATGGTGGCCAAAATGTAGTGGTCTGATTTCAACAGATTGACCACCCTGGAATCCTGGCAAAGCGAATGAAGGGCTTCATCCACAAGTCCCACATGCCGAGCGGAATCGCTCCATCTTAGATCCTCCTTCACTTTCTCCAGATGCTTCTGCAAAAGCCTGATGAGGGGAATGACCTGACTCAAGCTGGCAGTGTTTGAACTGACTTCACGTGTGGCAAGTTTGAAGGGCTGGAGAACCTTGCACAACACGGAAATCATTTTGAAACTGCGCTTGAGTCAGGTGCATACCCCCTCCTTTGCCTTTGTCATAGGTGAATGTATAGGCTTGAATGGCCTTTTGCTGCTCCTCCATCCTCTGAAGCATATAGAGGGTTGAGTTCCACCTCGTCACAACCTCTTGCTTCAGGTGATGGCGGGGCAGGTTCAAGAGTGTTTGCTGGTGCTCCAGTCTTCGGCACGCAGTCACTGAATGGCGAAAGTGGCCAAAAATTTTCGGGCCACCCAAAGCATCTCCTGCACGCCCCTGTCGCTTTTCAGATAATTCTGCACCACCAAGTTTATTGTGTGAGCAAAACATGGGACGTGCTGGAATTTGCCCAGATGTAATGCCCGCACAAAATTGTTGGCGTTGTCAGATATCACAAGTCCCCAGGAGAGTCTAAATGGGGTAAGCCACTGGGCGATGATTTCCCTCAGTTTCTTTAAGAGGTTGTCAGCGGTGTGCCTCTTACTGAAACCAGTGACACACAGCGTAGCCTGCCTTGGAACGAGCTGGCGTTTCTGAGATGCTGCTACTGGTGACGCTGCTGTTGTTGCTGCTTAAGGTGATACATCTACCCAGTGGGCTGTCACAGTCATTTAGTCCTTAGACTGTCCTGTTCCACTTGTCCACATGTCTGTGGTTAAGTGGACATTGGGTACAACCGCATTTTTCAGGACACTGAGGACACTTTTTCTGACGTTTCTGTACAGTCTCGGTATCGCCTATCTAGTGAAGTGGAATCTAGATGGGATTTGGAACCGGGGACACACTACCTCCATCAATTGTCTAAATCCCACTGCACTAATGGTGGATACCGGACGCACGTCTAACACCAACATAGCAGTCAAGGCCTCAGTTATACATTTTGCTTCAGGATGACTGCTGTCGTACTTCATCCTCCTCGCTAAGGACTGTTGGAGGGTCAATTGTTTAGTAAAAGTAGTGGTGTTCCTACTTCCTCTCTGGGATGATGAACGACCAGCAGCAACAGCAGCAGTGGCAGCAGTAGGTGTAGCAATGCAGGATTCTCCAGAGGAATCCCGAATATTAGAGTCAGTCATGCCAGTGACATGGCCTGCAGGACTACTTCCGATCCTGACTAAGGAGGAAATTGACGAGGAGGGAGTTGATGGTGTGGTTTGCAGGCGCTTGGATACAACAGGACAACGGGATTTAGGTGTCCCTGGACTGCTTACGGTCTTAGCCAAAGTTTCTGAACTTGACAGTAACTTTTTATGAACGCGCTGCAGGTGCCGTATAAGGGAGGATGTTCCTAGGTGGTTAACGTCCCTACCCCTACTTATTTCACCTTTACATATGGTACATATGGCAAGACAGTTGTTGTCCGGATTTGGATAGAAATATTGCCAGACCAAAGAGGTGGAATGTTTGGTCTTCTGCCCAGGCATGACCGTGATGGGCTTTTTCATCCCACGGACAACAACTGTCTCCCCCGGAGCCTGATTTAAACAAACCACATCACCATCAGAATCCTCATCGCCAACTTCCTCCTCAGCGCCAGCTACACCAGTATCCTCATCCTGTTGTACTTCAACAGTGACATCTTCAATTTGCATATCAGCAAGTGGACTGTGGGTGCTCCTTTCAGGGGGCGTGCAAATGGTGGAAAGAGCCACCTCTTCCCATCCAGTGCTGGGAAGGTCAGGCATCGCAACCGCCACCACACTTGGACTCTCCTTGGGGATTTGTGATATCTTCTTAGAACGCATAGTTCTTCGCTGTGCTTTTGCCAGCTTAACTCGTTTGATTTTTTTAGCGGGAGTAGGGCTTCCACCGTCATGTGAAGCTGAACCACTAGTCATGAACATAGGGAAAGACCGTAGCCGTTCCTTGCCACTCCGTGTCATAAATGGCATATTGGCAAGTTTACGTTTCTCCTCAGATGATTTAAATGTTTTTTTTAAGGTCATTTTCCTGAACTTTGTCATTTGGGATTGTATGTGCCCTCTACTATGACATTGGGCATCGGCCTTGGCAGACGACGTTGATGGCATGTTATCGTCTATGTCATAACTAGTGGCAGCAGCTTCAGCACTAGGAGGAAGTGGTTCTTGATCTTTCCCTATTTTATTTTTATCGGAGAAAGTTTGGTCCTCCATTTATGTTATATTGATATATACGTGCGGCTGAGGCGCACACAAACACAGAAAATAATTTTTTATTTTTGTTGGAGACTAGTGAACTTTGTGGGTTACACCACCCTTTAAGAAATGAGCCAGCCAGCTCTTTACTTATGGGACACAGGCGCACGCTTGGCGCTGCTCCTTTGTTGATGCACGTGCAGCTACAGTGCACACAATTCACAAAGACAGAAAAAAAAGAAGTTTTTATTTCTTGTGGAGTGCACTTTGAGGGTTACACCACCATTTAACAGACAGATGCATGCTTGGCGCTGCTGCTTTGAGTATGCACGTACAGTGCACACAATTCATAAACACAGAAGAAAATATTTTATTTTTGTTGGACTGCACTTTGGGGGTTACACCACCCTTTAACAGACAGACGCACGCTTGTCGCTGCTGCTTTGAGGATGCAGGTGCGGCTATAGCCCACACAATTCACAAAGACAGAAAAAAAAAAGAATTTTTTATTCTTTGTTGAGCGCACTTTCAGGGTTACACCACCCTTTAACAGACAGATGCATGCTTGCCACTGCTGCTTTGAGGATGCAGGTGCGGCTACTGCACATACATTTCACACACAAACAGAAGAAATGAAGATTATTTTATTTTGGTTGGAGCGCACTTTGGGGGTTACACCACCCTTTAACAGACAGACGCACGCTTGTCGCTGCTGCTTTGAGGATGCAGGCGCGGCTACAGCCCACACAATTCACAAAGACAGGAAAAAAAAGGAGAATTTTTTATTTTTTGTGGAGAGCACTTTGAGGGTTACACCACCCTTTAACGGACAAGCCAGCCGGCTCTTTACTTATGGGACACAGGCGCACTCTTGGCGCTGCTCCATTGTTGATGCACGTGCAGCCACAGTGCACACAATTCACAAACACAGAAAATATTTTTTTATTTTGTTTGGAGTGCACTTTGGGGGTTACAGCACCCTTTAACGGTCAAGCCAGCCGGCCCTTTACTTATGACACAGGCACACGCTTGGCACTACTTTGTTGATGCACGTGCGGCTACTGCGCACACAATTCACAAACACAGAAAAAATATTTATTTTTTTTGCACTTGGGGGTAGCACCCCCTGGACAACACTACAGCACCGATTTAGGACTGGGACACTTCACAGGACTTTGGAGTGGACACAGCCCCTATGGAAAACTGACTGCACAACACAGTCCAGCCAGCCCCTATGGACTTTGGAGGAGTGGACACAGCCCCTATGGACAACAGCAGCACAGCACAACACAGCCAGCCTTTATGGACTTTGGAGGAGTGGACACAGCCCCTATGGACAACAGCAGCACAGCACAAAACAGCCAGCCCCTATGGACTTTGGAGGAGTGGACACAGCCCCTATGGACAACAGCAGCACAGCACAACACAGCCAGCCCCTATGGACTTTGAAGGAGTGGACACAGCCCCTATGGACAACAGCAGCGCAGCACAGCACAGCACAACAGTACACTGCACTACACTACACAGCCCAGCCAGCCCTAACTCCCACCCTCCCTCTTCACTGTCCACAGCCGAGTGAAAAAATGGCGCCGACGCGGGTACCTTATATAGAATCTAAAACCCGTGAGACCCGGAAGGTGGGATGATGACGTTTTGCCTCGATTTCAGATCTGAGTCAGGCGGGAAAAGTCGAGGTTGACTCGGATCGGCGGGTCTCGGGGGGGTTCGGATTTCAGAAATCCGAACCCGCTCACCCCTAGATTTTAGTGAAATTGACCTAAAGATTTAATCAAGATTAGTACCTTCTCTGCTTTTGGGAAGATGAAGATTGAATTTGGGAGCTTGTGGGTAAAGATTGTTTGTGCTGATAATAGAACTGGTTATTGCAATGTAAGTCTAGACCAATTCTTACATGAAGTCATGTAACGGACAGACATGAAAATGTCTGGGCTTTTACACCACTGTACATATGTTTTAAAGTTCCTTGTCATGCTTTCATAGTGAATGGTTTCCCTAACTCTTTCATTATGCCAGGAGAAAGCAAAGTAAGAATTGTTACAAGTAGCCATTGACCTCTTCTGTCTCTCTGTTATCCCTGGTGGAGATCTTATTTGCAGAGCACTGGTTCAGATCTGGAGAGTATTTAAGATGAGTGACAGACAACAGTTAATATACCTGGTAGGTGTTTAAACCCATAGGGTGAATCAGCATTCACCTTTAAGACAGGGTTAAGGATTTTAATCGGAGTGCCTGTTTTGAGGTGTCTTCCACTTTAGCTTATCAGAGTTAAAGGGTGGAATATAGGATGTACATATATTATATTGCCAGTGTGCAAGTTTCTAGTCCTCTTGCCTGCTGGACATTCCCTCGCTCCCTCCCTAGTTATTTGCCAGCTTTATTGTGTGTGTGTGCGAAAGAATGGCAGCAGTGACTGTCTTGCTAGAGATCTGAAAGTGCTCTCCTCACCAGTACATGGGTTTGGCTGAATCTACTCTACTAGGGTCAATGGCAACCATGGTCCTGGTGGGCATCTGTCTTTGTGTAATTGAGAGAGTTGAAGTTGGATATCTTTTTCACTGAGAGAGTTGAAGTTGGATATCTTTTTCACTGAGAGAGTTGAAGTTGGATATCTTTTCATTGAGAGGGTTGGAGTTGGATACCTTGATTGGAGTGTGATCGGCTGGCAGAAGGCCTCTATCTATACCTTGTGTGTTGTATTTTGGCAGATGAGGATGTGGTACCCCAGGTGTTGGAGTGGATACAGATAAGGTAGGTTTAGATGGTACCTTACAACTGAGATGGCAGCTCCTTCTTCTCTGGGAACAACTCCACGAGTTTATCCACTTCAGGCTGTACGAGAGAGTCTAGCCCCTGACACACAGCAAAATTACATAATAATGTGACAACCTTGATAAATAGAATAGTCTAATAGATTTATTAAAGGGAGTGTAAGAGGATGTGAGTTCAGCAAAGGTCACAATGGAGAAAATAATGATCACCAAACAAATGACAGTTAACTCAGCACAGATGAAATATGAAAAACATAAGACAGTAGTTTGCAATATTCTAATAATTAAACAAAAGTCAATAACTGCTGTTGCACCTCTCTGGCTAAAACAAGGGAAAATGCCATTTGTCAATTGCTTCAATATAATAATTTCTTTACACATAATAATCTTTACAAAATACACATATAATGAAATTGCAAAATGGATTATTACTCAGCAGACTAGCAAAACCTCAGACTGATCAGTCATTTACTTTAAAGTACTGTAAACACAAAGTTATTTTATTGGAGTAATCTCTTTTTAGGTGATCACTGCCCTTTAACATGCATCCACATTAAGCAAAAGTAATAGAATGTGCATCTAAATATGATCTTTCTTGATACCAGAGAACAATAACTTTACTTTGAATTGATAAAGCACAATAAACACAATTACACTTTTAGAAGCACCGTTATCTTCAGCACTTGATAGTTTCAATAGCTCAGTCTCAATGTGCATTGTAATCATCTTATAATTCTCTCACAAACTGGCTTCCATTCTGTATACTTATAGACTCAGTAACTGGTTTGATAGTAACTGAAACAGGACATATATCACACTGTCAGCATATTCAGATCTCTAGCTCAGTCTCTTGTAAATTTCAGGGTTACTAAGTACTTTCAATATACTTTCAATATTGTGATATCTTAGGGGTAATTAGCTTGGCAGAGGGTGGATTGGTGCAGTGTTTAGGTGCTTAATGAGGGTCCACACATAGCTTTCAAGTAAAATAAATGAGATGGTGCTTTACTTCCAGCAGGGAAAAACAGGTACAACACAAAGGAACAGAAAATAATAAACAACCTAGCCCCTGTTTAGGGTGTCTAACTCACTTCTTGAGCCCTCTCTATCGTGGTGCAGCTAGTCTGCCAACAAAGTCTCTGCCTGCTTCTTGCAGGTCTATCGTCAGCTCCAGTCTGGCTTGGCTGCCACAGCTACACAAATACAGTCTGGGTGGCCTTCCCTGTATCCTACAGATTTAGGCCCTGGCTTCCTCAGCCTGCAGCTTCACTGCTTTCTTGTCACACAGTTTGAGAGTTTGTGGTCCCCCCTTGCCTCGTGAAAGGTCCAGACACAGGCCTCCTGGCCCCCAATGGCTCACTTAGCTTCACTGGGCTCTCTGACTGGTCTGCCTTCTCATCAGCCCACATTTGAGCTCTCTCCACAAGGCAGCAATTAGGCATCTCCCCACAATGCTTTTCTACTCTGTGTGGGCAGATCTGTCCTGCCCCTCACAGAATCAGCTGCTCACCAGTGCCACCTCTGGTGATACTGCCACAATATGTATTCACTATGCTTTCACTAGGGCCATCTCCCATTATCAGTTTGAACTCACACAGTCACTGCTGGGGCTCCCAGCACCATCACACTGTCTCCTGATCTCAGACTCACTCTGATGGCACCTCTGCTGCAGTCCCCAGCATACCATCAGTGGGTATTCATTGATCTTTGGCACCACATCAGCATCATCACTTGCCCAGTCCTGGCTCAGAGACCTGGGGCAGCTCATCCCGCTTTCCTGCTTTGCACTTCGGCATCTCTCAGTCAGTAATGCGCATGTGTAACCAATGAATGCATTCCTTTTTGCTAGCTTGTCTCTTTTTGCAGCTACACCTAGTGACAGCCTCCTAGATTACTGTGTTCATTAGCATCCTACAGAGTGATACTGTGAGTAGGGCCATTCTTTGTTCACCTTCATACTTTCCCTATTTACCAGTACCATGGTTACAAATATAAATAAAGTTTACCCCTTTTCCCTGTCAAAATATGCCTTTTTGTCAATATTTTAGGTAAGTTATATGTATTTATCATCTGTCTGGAAAGTGTGGGCTGACATCAGCCAATAGGGCTATGAATGCTCCTTTACTCAAGTAGCCAATAATATCTGCAATCTTTGGGGCTTGAGAGCTTTGTGTAAATTCATTGTTCCTGTTAGGATTAGAATGCCCTGGACTTAAACCTTGCATGTCTGTTTCCATTTAAATAATTGTTATATTTGCAAATCTCCACAGCTCTTTGGGTGTGTTAGTAGATTTTAGTATTTTAGTTTGATGAAGGAAGGGTGTAATTTACACTGAGCTCCAAGGGTTATAATGTGATTGTCAAGGAGCTGAATTGTGAAACCTCCCCCCCTCCCCAAGAAGCCTCTAACAGTGCGTTTACGTATGTGCCTCCCCATTAGTCACTGTTAGTTGAGCAAATACTTTGGTAAAAAAAAAGGATATACTGTATAAATTGGTCATCATCCACATTTGGAACACATACAGTATAAGTAGTGAGGTCAGGGCCGGCGCTACCACTAGGCAAACTTAGGCATTTGTCTAAGAGTACCGGCCACTGCAGGGCGGTAGTATGGACGGCACATAAGTGCACTACACTACTAGGAACAAACACACAGCCGCTGGTGCCGGCAGCTGTGTGTTTGTTTTAGCAGCCGATGAGAGTCAGACAGACTCTCATCGGCTGCTGCGCCCACTGCCGGAGCCGGGCTTCCGGCTCCCGCAGTGGCTGATGGGAGAGATGTCATGACGTTTCTCCCACCATGCAGAGCGGGCCAGCCTGGGAAGACACTGTACGGAGGAGCATGCCGGAGCAGGTATTAAGGTAAGTGGAGTTTTTTTTTTTTTCATGTGTGTGTGTGTGTCTGGCGGGGGGGGACTACTGCTGGGGTACTACTAGGGGCACTGTGGGGGCACTGTTGGGGGCACTAATGGGGGTACTAGTAGGGGCACTACTGAGGGCACTGTATAAGGGGCACTATATTGGGAGCACTGCATGGGGGGACCACTACTGGTGGCACTGCATAGGAGGGACCACTACTGGGGGAACTGCATAGGCGGGCCACTACTGGGGGCGCTGTATAAGGGCTTGTGTAGCTATCAATGGTGGGGGCAGGGAGGGGGGCGTAAGGCCGAAGAAATGCCTAGAGTGCCAAGAAACCTTGCACCGGCCCTGAGTGATGTACTAAAGGTGGGTACACACTGCAAAGATATATCTGCAGATCGAGTGATCTACAGATATATCTGTAGATGATGGTCGTTCATATACACTGAACAACCATCATCTTGCAGTCCGCCCTCCTCCCCGCATTTGCCGCTGTATGTGTCCGAGCGATCGGCTGATCGCTCATACACACTTGCCGATGAACAGATATATCTGACCATCAGTTGTGCAGCACAGCCGATGCAATATGTCTGTGAATGACGTCGTTCAGACATATCGCTGGTACACAGTGGCCGACGAGCACCAGATATATTGGCCACTCTATCTGTCAGTGTGTACCCAGCTTTAGTCTCCAAGAGGTCTGTCTCTTCTCCAGGGTAAACACATCAAAAATGAGCACCACT
The DNA here is from genome assembly GCA_031769625.1 of Taudactylus pleione. Lineage (NCBI taxonomy): Eukaryota > Metazoa > Chordata > Amphibia > Anura > Myobatrachidae > Taudactylus > Taudactylus pleione. The sequence continues at coordinate 22,566,452 of JAUIMM010000155.1, forward strand.
GTTTGTGGTCCTCCACGGTTATGTTAACTGTATTATTTGCTGTATGTGATGTAAATAATAATGGGGTTATGAAACAAATCTAACTTAGCCGTCCCATTAATACTGCCCCAGAGTGTCCTATTCCTGTTTGTTTGAAGTAAGCTGCAGTCACAATTGTTATTCACAAGGGTGTCTATCTACACTGCAGCATATATTATTGTTTCAATGGGCTAGGCACTGGTAGCTAGCACCGAAAGATGTGAAAGAGGTCATCCTGCACATGATTGTTTACAGTGCTGTAATGTTACCGGTAGCTAGCTAATCTGCTTTTATTGCTGGTTCTGCATGCGCACGGCCTTTCCAGGGCTGCCTTGTCCGTATAATATATCGTATTTTTATGCATCATCCTGTTTCACTAAGTTGTTGTTTTTCCTACTGTATCACTATCAATTTGCTTTAAGGTCCTGCAGAGTTGGGTGTGGTAGCACATTGGTGCAGAAGGCACTTGAGAACCAATTTATATTTGCCAACCATTGCACAACTTCAACCATGAGGAGCGGGATTTGTTTGTTCTGTTCTTGCTGACCTTTCCCCTTTAACTGTGTTTCTAGTTTGCTAGTGTCTGTCATTAGGTCTAGGGGGGTTGTTTGTTTAGCCAACGGCTTAATATGGTATGCACTCATTCTATTAGAGGAGGGACTTGTGCTGTGGCTGCGGGCTCTTCTATGCTTTCCATCACAAGTTTGGTTGATATTAAATAAGCAGCCACTTAAAGTATAATTAGAGCGTGATCTGATTACTAGTTAGACACCCTTTCTTAAATTTTTGGGGAAACCCAAGGCCTAATGCTATCCACCACTTTGGGGGATTGAAGTTCTTAATGGTTTTTGCCCTCACAGAAGTTTTTGTGGTTTTCACATTCACCCAAAATATCTTTCCCTTCTGCCTGGCTAGGTTAATTGTATAATTGCACTTTATTATATTTATTGATTGATTGATATCTATATCTTTCATTTCAAATTTGCTAAAGGAGTCATGTCAGGTGTGGTTTGTGGGGCACTTTTACACTTTCTGGGCCAGTAGGCACCTGTTTGCTAGTTGGGCTCATCATGTGTTAGTAGTACATTTTAACAATTGCTAAGTGCAAAATGCGCAAATGCGTTTGCATTAGCGTACGACTCTGCATCAGACCCTAAGGATAGCTGAATACAATGAATACAGTTGTCTGTGTGCTTATTTCTAGTTATCTGATAAATTAGAGTATGAAATAATGAAGTCACTGTATGATTTATATGCCGGCTATATTTTTATGTATAATATTGTATCTGGATCATTGGGGAAAATAATATGCTGCTAATTGTTATGATGTGTCATATCATGGTTATTGCTGTGTATTAATATACTTGTTGAATGATCAAACGTGGTGATTGTTGCAATGTGTGCAAGAATTCAGTGAGGTTTGTTGAATTTTTCTAATTAAAACCATATTTCTATAAGCCACACTAACATTGAAACTAATTTCCCATGCATTTGAAGAAGAAATATTCGCAAAAAATCTGGTGGTGTGCTATAGTACCTGGTGCCAACCAGTCACATCTTTGGTGTGCTATAGTACCTGGTGCCAACCAGTCACATCTTTGGTGTGCTATAGTACTGTACCTGGTGCCAACCAGTCACAAAATAAATTGAATAGTTATATCCACTACACACTTTAATTCTCATAGGGCCTGATGCAGAGATGTACATTAATCCAATGATTAACGTACATCTTTGATGTTAAGAGGTCTGCACCTGCACAAGACTCATTCTGCGCATGTGCAGAACGGGTCCAGCGTTCTTGCTCGCAGACTCCCCCAAGCCGCAGCAGGGGTCTGGAGGGTCTGCATCAGTGGATTATATGGGAAAGAGGTCTGCGTTAGTGGCCTCTTAAGTGACCAGCACCTGGTCAGGCTGTGGGAATCTTCAGCTCCCGCAGCTGACCAAAGAAGCACCCATGGTAATTCCAGCCTGAAAAGTCAGTCACAGTGCTGGGATCCAGGGCTGCCATCAGAAATTGTGGGGCCCGGGACTGACAAAATAGGCAGAGCCCCCTCTAGCCCTCCACTCAACCTCCCTTTGATGTTACACCGTGCCTGTTAGGATCTGAGTTTGTTGTGGATATGGGGGTGGAAATAGGAGCAGACACCTGAACAGATTTAAATTGAAAAGTGGGTTTTTAATGGGTGAACTTGCAGACATGTACACGGCTAAAATAAAGTCCAGAATATTAAGAGGAGGGTGATGATTAGAAACTGTAGTAAAGTATGTATAGGTAATGCCCAGGTAGTAGCAGAACTAAGAAAAGTCTTTGTAATCCAAATGGTCACTGCAAGGCTGCAGACAGGATAACAGTACTGATTGAAACTGGTGAGGTGAAATCCGGAGAGGTAATGGAGTAATTAGAATGGCAGCAGCTGATGAATTAAGTGGAGAGTTGTACTAAGATGGCTCAGTGTAGAAACAGAAAGCTAGGTAAATGGAGGCAGGGTAGGTTCAGGGTTAACTGTACACACAGGTCCTTTGGCAGGAAAAGGGTAAGTAGAAGGTGCAGGATGGTTCCAGCAGGAGACTGGGAGCAGGCTACTTGGAAGCTTGGATCCAGCAGGAGCACTGGCGAGCACTCAAACAGGCAGGTTTAAAGGAGCACAGGAACTCTCTCACAGCATATGCAGTGAAACACATTGTACTGGCAACTGTGGGAAGCTATGAACTCCCTTAAGTACCCAGTGCAGAATCGTGATAGGTCAGGAAGAGCATGTGACACACCAGGACTGGAGCAGCTAAGTCACATGACCAGAGGCAAGATGGCGGTGCCCATACCAGAGTGGAATGGAAACACCACCAGACTTACCCCGGCCAGAATGACACAGTGCCTGCGGAACACTTCGCACAGCCAACGCCCGCCACCAGACACCAGCCCCTCCACCAGAAGGACCATGCCACAGCGCCCTCACAGGTAATACCCGTCATCCCCTATGCTGAGAAACCCTGGTCGTGACAGTGCCAGCTCACAAGAAAAACTTTATTGCGTTATATGTAGGAGGTGGAGCGGGAGAGTGGCCCTGGGTGGCTGGGTGAGACGTGACTCACAAATCACTTGACACACTCTATTGTGCGGCAGGGGCTGGGGGTGGGGATAGTCAGGGGCTGGCTGTCAACTTCCAGACTGGAAGTTGACACACATTCACATTAGGGGTGAGCGGGTTCGGATTTCTGAAATCCGAACCCCCCCCCCGAGTCCCCCCGATACGAGGCCGATCCGAGTCAGGCTCGACTTTTCTTGCCTGACTCGGATCTGAAATCGAGGCAAAACGTCATCATCCTGCCTTCCGGGTCTCGCAGGTTTTGGATCCTATATACCCACGTCGGCGCCATTTTCTCACTCGGCTGTGGACAGTGGAGAGGGAGGGTGGGAGTTAGGGCTGGCTGGGCTGTGTAGTGTAGTGTAGTGTAGTGTTGTGCTGTGCTGTGCTGCTGTTGTCCATAGGGGCTGTGTCCACTCCTCCAAAGTCCATAGGGGCTGGCTGTGTTGTGCTGTGCTGCTGTTGTCAAAAGGGGCTGTGTCCACTCCTCCAAAGTCCATAGGAGCTGGCTGTGTTGTGCTGTGCTGCTGTTGTCCATAGGGGCTGTGTCCACTCCAAAGTCCTGTGCAGTGTCCCAGTCCTAAAGGGGTGCTGTAGTGTTGTCCAGGGGGTGCTCTGTCCATCAGGGGTGCTCCCCCCATGTGCAAAAAAAAAATAAAATTCTGTTTGTGAATTGTGTGCGCAGTAGCCGCACGTGCATCAACAAAGTAGTGCCAAGGGTGCGCCTGTGTCATAAGTAAAGGGAGGGCTGGCTTGACCGTTAAAGGGTGCTGTAACAACCAAAGTACACTCCAAACAAAATAAAAAAATATTTTCTGTTTGTGAATTGTGTGCGCAGTAGCCGAACGTGCATCAACAAAGTAGTGCCAAGCGTGCGCCTGTGTCCCATAAATAAAGGGCCAGCTGGATTGACCGCTAAAGGGTGCTGTAACCCCCAAAGGGCACTCCAAACAAAATAAAACATTTTTTTCTGTGTTTGTGAATTGTGTGCGCAGTAGCCACACGTGCATCAACAAAGTAGTGCCAAGCGTGCGCCTGTGTCCCATAAATAAAGGGCCAGCTGGATTGACCGCTATAGGGTGCTGTAACCCCCAAAGGGCACTCCAAACAAAATAAAAAAATATATTTTTTTGTGTTTGTGAATTGTGTGCGCAGTAGCCGCACGTGCATCAACAAAGTAGTGCCAAGCGTGCGCCTGTGTCCCATAAATAAAGGGCCGGCTGGATTGACCACTAAAGGGTGCTGTAACCCCCAAAGGGCACTCCAAACAAAATGAAAAAAAAAATTCTGTGTTTGTGAATTGTGTGCACTGTGGCTGCCCGTGCATCAACAAAGGAGCAGCTCCAAGCGTGCGCCTGTGTCCCATAAGTAAAAGGCCAGCTGGCTTGACCGCTAAAGGGTGCTGTAACCCACAAAGGGCACTCCAAACAAAATAAAAAATATATTTTTTTGTGTTTGTGAATTGTGTGCGCAGTAGCCACACATGAATCAACAAAGTAGTGCCAAGCGTGCGCCTATGTCCCATAAATAAAGGCCAGCTGGATTGACCGCTATAGGGTGCAGTAACCCCCAAGGGTCACTCCAAACAAAATAAAAAACTATATTTTTTTGTGTTTGTGAATTGTGTGCGCAGTAGCCACACGTGCATCAACAAAGTAGTGCCAAGCGTGCGCCTGTGTCCCATAAGTAAAAGGCCGGCTGGCTTGTCCGTTAAAGGGTGCTGTAACCCCCAAAGGGCACTCCAAACAAAATAAAAATATATATTTTTTTGTGTTTGTGAATTGTGTGCGCAGTAGCCGCACGTGCATCAACAAAGTAGTGCCAAGCGTGCGCCTGTGTCCCATAAATAAAGGGCCAGCTGGTTTGACCGCTAAAGGGTGCTGTAACCCCCAAAGGGCACTCCAAACAAAATAAAAAAAATGTTTCTGTGTTTGTGAATTGTGTGCACTGTGGCTGCACGTGCATCAACAAAGGAGCAGCGCCAAGCATGCGCCTGTGTCCCATAAGTAAAAGGCTGGCTGGCTTGTCCATTAAAGGGTGCTGTAACCCCCAAAGGGCACTCCAAACAAAATTAAAAAATATATTGTTTTGTGTTTGTGAATTGTGTGCGCAGTTGCCGCACGTGCATCAACAAAGTAGTGCCAAGCATGCGCCTGTGTCCCATAAATAAAGGGCCAGCTGGATTGACCGCTAAAGGGTGCTGTAACCCCCAAAGGGCACTCCAAACAAAATAAAAAAAAAAAAATTTTTGTGTTTGTGAATTGTGTGCGCAGTAGCCGCACGTGCATCAACAAAGTAGTGCCAAGCGTGCGCCTGTGTCCCATAAATAAAGGGCTGGCTGGATTGACCGCTAAAGGGTGCTGTAACCCCCAAAGGGCACTCCAAACAAAATAAAACATTTTTTTCTGTGTTTGTGAATTGTGTGCACTGTAGCTGCATGTGCATTAACAAAGGAGCAGCGCCAAGCGTGCGCCTGTGTCCCATAAGTAAAAGGCCGGCTGGCTTGTCTGTTAAAGGGTGCTGTAACCCCCAAAGGGCCCTCCAAACAAAATAAAAATATATATTTTTTTGTGTTTGTGAATTGTGTGCGCAGTAGCCGCACATGCATCAACAAAGTAGTGCCAAGCATGCGCCTGTGTCCCATAAATAAAGGGCCGGCTGGTTTGACCACTAAAGGGTGCTGTAACCCCCAAAGGGCCCTCCAAACAAAATAAAAAAATATATTTTTTTGTGTTTGTGAATTGTGTGCGCAGTAGCCACACGTGCATCAACAAAGTAGTGCCAAGCGTGCGCCTGTGTCCCATAAATATAGGGCCAGCTGGATTGACCGCTAAAGGGTGCTGTAACCCCCAAAGGGCACTCCAAACAAAATAAAAAAATATTTTCTGTGTTTGCGAATTGTGTGGGCTGTAGCTGCATGTGCATCAACAAAGGAGCAGCGCCACGTGTGCGCCTGTGTCCCATAAGTAAAGGGCCGGCTGGCTCATTTCTTGAAGGGTGGTGTGACCCGCAAAGTGCACTAGTCTTCAACAAAAATAAAAAATTATTTTCTGTGTTTGTGTGCGCCTTAGCCGCACGTATATATCAATATAACATAAATGGAGGACCAAACTTTCTCCGATAAAAATAAAATAGGGAAAGATCAAGAACCACTTCCTCCTAGTGCTGAAGCTGCTGCCACTAGTCATGACATAGACTATAACATGCCATCAACGTCGTCTGCCAAAGCCGATGCCCAATGTCATAGTAGAGGGCACATACAATCCCAAATGACAAAGTTCAGGAAAATGACCTTGAAAAAAACATTTAAATCATCTGAAGAGAAACGTAAACTTGCCAATATGCCATTTACGACAAGGAGTGGCAAGGTCTTTCCCTATTTTCATGACTAGTGGTTCAGTTGCACATGACGATGGAAGTCCTCCTCCCGCTAAAAAAATCAAACGAGTTAAGCTGGCAAAAGCACAGCGAAGAACTGTGCGTTCTAAGAAGATATCACAAATCCCCAAGGAGAGTCCAAGTGTGGTGGCGGTTGCGATGCCTGACCTACCCAGCACTGGACGGGAAGAGGTGGCTCTTTCCACCATTTGCACGCCCCCTGCAAGTGCTGAAAGGAGCACCCACAGTCTACTTGCTGATATGCAAATTGAAGATGTCACTGTTGAAGTACAACAGGATGAGGATACTGGTGTAGCTGGCGCTGAGGAGGAAGTTGGCGAGGAGGATTCTGATGGTGATGTGGTTTGTTTAAATCAGGCTCCGGGGGAGACAGTTGTTGTCCGTGGGATGAAAAAGCCCATCACGGTCATGCCTGGGCAGAAGACCAAACATTCCACCTCTTTGGTCTGGCAATATTTCTATCCAAATCCGGACAACAACTGTCTTGCCATATGTACCATATGTAAAGGTGAAATAAGTAGGGGTAGGGACGTTAACCACCTAGGAACATCCTCCCTTATATGGCACCAGCAGCGCGTTCATAAAAAGTTACTGTCAAGTTCAGAAACTTTGGCTAAGTCCGTAAGCAGTCCAGGGACACCTAAATCCCGTTGTCCTGTTGTATCCAAGCGCCTGCAAACCACACCGTCAACTCCCTCCTCGTCAATTTCCTCCTTAGTCAGGATCGGAAGTAGTCCTGCAGGCCATGTCACTGGCATGACTGACTCTCCTATCCGGGATTCCTCCGGAGGATCCTGCATTGCTACGCCTCCTGCTGCCGCTGCTGCTGCTGGGAGTCGTTCATCATCCCAGAGAGGAAGTAGGAACACCACTACTTTTACTTAACAATTGACCCTCCAACAGTCCTTAGCGAGGAGGATGAAGTACGACAGCAGTCATCCTGAAGCAAAACGTATAACTGAGGCCTTGACTGCTATGTTGGTGTTAGACATGCGTCCGGTATCCGCCATTAGTGCAGTGGGATTTAGACAATTGATGGAGGTAGTGTGTCCCCGGTTCCAAATCCCGTCTAGATTCCACTTCACTAGGCAGGCGATACCGAGACTGTACAGAAACGTCAGAAAAAGTGTCCTCAGTGTCCTGAAAAATGCCGTTGTACCCAATGTCCACTTAACCACGGACAAGTGGAACAGGGCAGACTAAGGACTATATGACTGTGACAGCCCACTGGGTAGATGTATCACCTTACGCAGCAACAGCAGCAGCGTCACCAGTAGCAACATCTCAGAAACGCCAGCTCGTTCCAAGGCAGGCTACGCTGTGTATCACCGGTTTCAGTAAGAGGCACACCGCCGACAACCTCTTAGAGAAACTGAGGGAAATCATCGCCCAGTGGCTTACCCCACTTAGACTCTTCTGGGGATTTGTGATATCTGACAACGCCACCAATATTGTGCGGGCATTACATCTGGGCAAATTCCAGCACGTCCCATGTTTTGCTCACACAATAAACTTGGTGGTGCAGAATTTTCTGAAAAGCGACAGGGGCGTGCAGGAGACGCTTTGGGTGGCCCGAAAAATTTCTGCCCACTTTCGCCATTCAGCGCCTGCGTGCCGAAGACTGGAGCGCCAGCAAACACTCTTCAACCTGCCCCGCCATCACCTGAAGCAAGAGGTTGTGACGCGGTGGAACTCGACCCTCTATATGCTTCAGAGAATGGAGGGCTGCCAGGAAAAAATGTAGGTATCCTAAGCAACCCGCTGGCGGTGATGCAGGGCAGGCAGGACCAAGTTTGGACATCTGGTCCGGACTGAAGGACCTGGCAACAATTTCTGACATGTCTACTGTCACTACATATGATACTGTCACCATTGACAGAATGGTGGAGGATTACATCGGTGACAGCATCCAAGTAGGCATGTCAGACAGTCCATACCTGTACTGGCAGGAAAAAGAGGCAATTTGGAGGTCCCTGTACAAACTGGCTCTATTTTACCAGAGTTGCCCCCCCTCCAGTGTTTACTCCGAAAGAGTGTTTAGTGCAGCCGGGAACCTTGTCAGCGAAAGGCGTAGGAGGTTGCTTCCACAAAATGTGGAGAAGATGATGTTCATAAAAATGAATTGTCAACTCTTCCAGGGAGACCAGCCTCCTGAACGTACAGAGGGACCTGTGGTGGTGGATTCCAGTGGGGACGAGTTAATACTCTGTGAGGATGAGGATGTACACAACACTGAAGAGGGTGAGGAATTGGTGGATGAGGAGGATGAGGACGACATCTTGCCTCCATAGAGCCAGTTTGTGCAGGGACAGATTAATTGCCAGCTTGTTTTGTGGGGGCCCAAACGAACCAATCATTTCAGGCACAGTTGTGTGGCAGACCCTGGCGCTAAAATGATTGCTTTGTTAAAGTGTGCATGTCCTGTTTATACAATATAAGGGTGGGTGGGAGGGCCCAAGGACAATTCCATCTTGCACCTCTTTTTTTTCTTTGCATTATGTACAGTTTGGGGCCTAGTTTTTGAAACTGCCATCCTGTCTGCCACTGCAGTATTACTCCTAGATGGGTCATGTGTTTGTGCCGCCCACTCGTGTCGCTTAGCATAGTCATCCAGCTACCTCGGTGCAACCTTTTGGACATAAAAACACTATTGTGAGGTGTGAGGTGTTCAGAATAGACTGGAAATTAGTGGAAATTAAGGTTATTGAGGTTAATAATAGCATAGGAGCAGAAAAACCAACACATTCTGTGATTTTAGCTGTTTTTATGCTTTTTTAAAAAAAAATACAGATCCAAAACACAAAACCCAGAACCCAAAACACGGAAGGGTGGTTTTGGCAAAACCAATCCAGATCCAAAACACGAAGAAAGATCCAGATCCAAAACACGAAAAGTGGCCGATGCACACCCCTAATTCACATATATATTATGTATTTTTGCAAATATATGCAACTGAGATGTTTGAATTATCAACCACCATGTAGTTTTTCAAATCTTATTGCTGATACCATTCCGAGTGTTGGGGGATTCCTTTTGCTGTTTCTTATATATATGTATATATATGTAAAGTCAGAAATCCACTGCACTCGCCACTCCTAGATTTGGGGTGCAGACCTGCACTCGCCATTCCCAGGACCGGGGTGCAAGTGGCTGTGACCACATTGCTTAAATAAATAAAAACAGAAAACCCAGCACTCACCATGTTTAAACACTCACAATGATGTATAAATAAGTAAATAAATAATGGGGATTTAGTTCATGGATTGATCAATGCATTTAAGCCCGCAGCCCACATCACGGGACCCCACTTTCTGCAGGTCCTACACTATCCGTCACACTGTTGGAAACCTGTTAGCTGCTATCACATAGTTTAGACTGAAAAAATGTTACCTGGTTTAAAGCTCACCTGCCAGCTAATGGCTTTTAAAGGTAAGGCAGTCACCTGACATAACTTTTATCACACTACCAAAAAGACAGCTGACACAGGTTAATCTAAACGAGTTTGCACATGGGGTGCATGAGAAAGCTATGATCACAAAAGGTTAATAAAAATTAACCGCATAAACAAAGTCAGAAATCCACTGCACTCGCCACTCCTAGATTTGGGGTGTAGACGTGCACTCGCCATTCCCAGGACCGGTGCAAGTGGCTGTGACCACATTGCTTAAATAAATAAAAACAGAAAACCCAGCACTCACCATGTTTAAACATCCACAATGATGTATAAATAAGTAAATAAATATATAAGTAAATGTATATATATGTAGGTATATATATATATATATATATATAAATATATACACATGTGTATATATACACACACTTTATTATTTGTTGTTCATATATTAAAATATATTGTGCGTGTGTGTGTATATGTACAGTATATAAATGTATTGATTTATAAATATATGCATAATCTACTATATAAAAGCAAAAATTTGTCCTTCTGTCTTTCTATACAAATCCACAGTTTACAAGCCACGATAGTTAAATTTTACATACAAGCGTATTAAAACACGGGGGATGCAACTAAAAAGATTTGATAATCAAAATTAATTACTGTTCATTTTTTATTCATGAAAACCACAATTTTGGCATAGCATTCACCCTTTACAGGTCAGGTACAGAATTACAAAAGGATTTAGCTTATCTACTATTTTTTCTTTTCTATCTTCTCTACTATATCAAAGCGAAAATTTGTCCTTCTGTACTTCTGTCTTTCTATACAAATCCACAGTTTACAAGCAAAGAGCGTGACATTTTATATACGAGCATATTAAAACACGGCGGAGGCAACTAAAAAAATTTTAAATCGAAATTAATTACTCTTCATTTTTAATTAATTTAAAACCACAATTTTTGCTGGACACTCATTGTGGGGCCTCACAGCATATGGGTAGGGCCTCAGAGCAAGCGTTTTGTGTTGTCATGTTTTGTCATGATCTTAATGTTTATTATCGAAGAGAGCTTTGCCAGCATTCTCAGCTCTCTGACTATACCAAATTATGCAACAACATTTACTTCTTTCTTCCAAATGTGTCAAAATGATGACTTTGCAAGGACCCTGCTGTACTGTGAGCTGGCAAAATATTACACATGGAATGCTCCTCCCAAAGTTTTTCTGCACAGAAAACAGGGAGTCGCTGTAGATGGTCATCATGGTATCAGAGCAACAGAAGCTCTTAGCCGTGTTTACACTGTACATCCTACAAATTTTGAATGCTTCTATCTCCGAAGTTTGCTCTACACCGTTACAGGTCCTACTTCCTTCGAAGACCTTAGGACTGTTGATGGGGAAGTTTGTCACACTTTCGTGAGGCCTGCCTAAGGAGAGGTTTGTTGGAGGATGATGTGTAAACATTCTTAAAATCCCGGGTAACGCCGGGTACTCCAGCTAGTTACTGTATATATTAATATATGAAGACTAAATAATAATATGAGTTCTTAAGCACTAAACTCCCCCCCAAAAAAACGAAAAAAATAAAAACAACTGTACCCAAAGATCTACAACCCCTCTCCCTAATGGAAAATCAGGTCCAGGTCTGAGAAGTAAGAAAGAACTCTTCTGCTCCTTAAAAGACCTAATTGTGCTCACAAGCCTAGTGGCCAATCTAATTGCCCACAGGCCTATTGTCCACCTAACCATGGACCTAGCACCCACCTGACACCCTGGTGGTCTAGGGTGGCAATGAGGTATGTTTGTCCCACTGGGACCTTACCTGCTCTGCCGACCTTGGAGGGCACAGAGCAGTACCCTCTATTCTAGCTTTCCCCGCAGGGGTCAGTCCCACTCCTCAGCTTGTCCTTTCATATGTCTGTATGTGCTTCCCCCTATATGTATCCCACTGTGCTCCACATCACGCATTGTGCTCCCTCTTCCTTCATCTCACCCACACCGTGCTCCCCTTCCCTCATCTCACCCACACTGTGCCCCCCATCCCTCATCTCACCCACACCGCGCTCCCCCTTCCCTCATCTCACCCACACCGTGCTCCCCCTTCCCTCATCTCACCCACACCGTGCTCCCCCTTCCCTCATCTCACCCACACTGTGCCCCCATCCCTAATCTCACCCACACCGTGCTCCCCCTTCCCTCAACTCACCCACACTGTGCCCCCCATCCCTCATCTCACCCACACTGTGCTCACCCTTTTTTTTATCTCACCCAAACTTTGATCCCCCTTTCTCCATCTCACCCATACTGTGCTCCCCATCCCTCATCTCACCCACAATGTGCTTCCCCTTCCCTCATCTCACCCACACCGTGCTTCCCCTTCCCTCATCCCACCCACACCATGCTCCCCCTTCCCTCATCTCACCCTCCCCTTCTCTGTATACCACTCTGCTCCACATCCTGCATTGTGTTCCCCCTCCTTCCTTCATCTCACCCACACTGTGCTCACCCTTTCTTCATCTCACCCACACTTTGATCCCCCTTTCTTCATCTCACCCACACTTTGCCCCCAAACCCTCATCTCACCCACACCATGGTCCCCTTTCCCTCTTCTCATCCACACCATACTCTCCCTTCCCTCTTCTCACCCACAATGTGCTCCCCCTTCCCTCTTTTCACCCACACTGTGCTCTCCCTTCCCTCTTCTCACCCACACCGTGCTGCCCCTTCCCTCATCTCACCCACACTGTCCTCACCCTTCCCTCATCTCACCCACACCGTGCTCCCTCTTCCCCCATCTCATCCACACCATGCTGCCCCTTCCCTCATCTCACCCACATCTGTCCTCACCCTTCCCTCATCTCACCTACACCATGTTCCCTTTTCCCTCATCCCACCAACACTGTGCCCACCTTCCCTCATCTCATCCACAAATATGCTCCCCTTTGCTTCATCTCACTCACATTGTGTCTCCCCTCTGGGCAACACTTACCTATATAAACTTTGCCCAGAAAGGTAAAGTCATCCAGGGCCATCTTCATTCTTCTCCTTCTTCTCCCTGGCAGTAGGCTCCTCTGAGCATGCTGCAGCTGTCATGCCTCACTCTGGCAGCAGCTGCCAGGGTCCCTGGAGAAGCTGGACACCGCACTAACTAGGTTGGGGACGGAACTTCCTGATGATTCCTCGGTTCTCTCAGCCAGTGATCCGAGGAGTCTGAAGTAAGCTGAGCTATCTGCTTCAGACTCCTCTCATCACTGGCTTAAATATCCGAGGACTCATTAGGCAGCTGGGCCCTGCCCCCACCCCAGTGCTGCTCGGCTTCTCCAGGCTATGGCGACAGAACACAGAAGATGCTGATTCCAGCTGGATCACCTATACACAGCGCTGGGCCCCACATGTGTGTGCAGCATGTGGCTGCTGACAGATGGCGGCCCCCCAGAGCTTAATCGTACTGGCCCAGGGGGTCAGATGGCACCCTGCCCTCTGGCCCAGCCAGGCAGCTTCTGGGAGTAGGCGTGGACAGCCGAAGCATGCTGGTAGGAGTGTAACTCACTTTGTATCAATGTATAGTAGCGAGGGGCAGGCCGCCCTGAGTGTCTAGCCACGGGGTAGGTAGGTGGAGTTGTAGAGTGGCACTGGGGGCTAAGCCTGTCACACAATACTGTAATTCAATTTTACTTTATCACTGAGGTGGCAGGGGTGAAGGGGCGGGCGGGCTTCCTGAGTGTCCGGGCCCAAGGCTTCAGTCCCCGGCAGTCCCCCCCTGATGGAGACCCTGCTGGGATCGCAAACTCCAGTCCCCGGCAGCCCCCCCCTGATGGCGGCCCTGCTGGGATCGCAAATATAGCAAGGAAGTGTCTGACACCTCCTCAAGCATTTGCATCTGAGATGGCCGGATTTGCACAGCCACTTGTTTGCGGCTCTGCAAATCCATAGGTATCTGAATTAGGCCCATAATCATCAACTGTCGTTACAAACCTTCATAATAAGCTGCTAAGAATACAAGGTTCTATGCACCGTTTCTTCTCCACTTGTATGACTTTCTAACTACAGTGTATTCTTACAAAAATATATTACAACTGTAAAGTAAATGCTTTAGGAATTATGCGTCGTTAAAAGTAAAACCTCATTACATTAACTTGCTTGTAACAAATGGGATATCTATTACACAAATAGCACCTTGAAATTGTGTATAATATGGCACAATTCATTTTCCAAAATGGAGTCTTTCCTGAGAACGCATTGCAATATTATAGATTGAAATGACATTAACTCATTAAAAGAAACACGGATGAATTTATAATATAATCAGTTAATTGTGATCTTAAAACAGCATAGCGCAGCCAAAAAACATTTCTGCATTTAATACGAACACACTTTCTACCTGCAACACAACATTAAGCAATATTAATACTGCTATGCATCTGATTTATGAACTTATTAATTCAGTATGCATCGAGAGTGGCCATAAAGCACTGAGCTCTGCAGAATACCTATAATTTCATATAATTAGAAGAAATTTTGCTTATGTTTTTCCTCTATTTTAATAACAATAAGTCTATGATCATTAACAAGGCAATGTGATCGGTGTTGCGGTTTGGGCTGTTATATGCAAATGGAATTAAATGGGTACAGGTTATTTAGCTACAGGAGTAATTGCCAGAGCATAGAGATTTCATAAAGCTATTGAGTAGTTTTTTGACTAAGGTGGCAATAAATGTTTTATAATTTTTCTATAAACATATGTAATCTTTGTTCTTCTCTCTTTGTACTACAGTGCACAATGGGCTTTATTCAGCAAGGATCGCAAGTAAGAATTCGCTCGCAGTTGGCCGATGTTGCGTCTCTGCGCATGCATGTGCATCTCAATGTGCGTGCGCGAACCAGTCATTGTGATCAAGTAAGGGAACGCACAGTATATGCAGTTAGCACGGAGAGATTGAATGGAAGTGCGGTTTGATGGTGGTGACAGGTGTTGTCGGGCATACGCAGGCTTGCCTGTGCATCTGAACGGCGTTACAAGGGCATGCAGGACTAAGCTCATGCAGCGGCATACGCAGCTGTAAGTCTCGATGTAAACAGGAAGCTGCCACAATCCAGCGGCATGTCAGGGCTACCACAGTTGTGCATATGGGTTCGATGGTACCGATGTTTTTGCTAGCCTGCGTACTGATCAAGTATAGAGTAAAGGGAGGTGGGCTGGCTTTATGCAGTGCTTTGCATCTGCATCTTGTGTTGCGATTGCCTATTGTTTTCCTGCAGGACCAACTCTGGCTTCTAGGCAGGGGCGTAGGGAGGGGGGTTACGGTGAAGTGCGAGCTCCGCGACCTGAAAAGTTTACAAGGCACTAGATTAACTCATTTCTGACTCAGACCGTCCTCAGACCTGAGGCTTTAAAGAGACTCCAGTCCCTGGATGTATTGTGGTCCGTCTGGACCTGATACCATGCCCCTTTGCAGTGATGTGTCACTGTCTCTCCACCTATCCAGCCCTCTCCCTGCCTTCCTAGAGACTGACGGCTGACGTCGCCGGGAGGTGAAGTTTACGGCCGGCTGCAATGGGAGGCGGGGCTTATGTCCGCGGGAGGAGCTTAAGCAGAGAGCCGTTGGGTACTGCACAAGCATGGAGAGAGGAGCCGTGACTGTGCCATTGCCCACAATTTAAAAAAAAAGAAAGAAAATAGGTTTTTGCTGGATGCTCCTGCTATGTACAATTGTTGTGTGTATATATTATAACGGCACAGTTGTGCCCTTATATTAAGGCACATTGGAATAAACTGAATTTTCCCATAGAGAATTCCTGAGAGGGGGGCATGGTGTTTAAGGGGCTACCCCTCAAAAGCTATTGAATGTACTGAGCTGATATTTGGCATGAACGGGTAGAACTGTCGCTTGATACTGCATGCCAGGGAAAAATAAAATAAAAAAAGGAATATTTGGGAACAATATAAAATTAAAATTGTCAGTTTTTTATGCCACTTTCAGTTAAGATCACTTTGCTGCTTTAGTCTATGAGGGATTTTAGGGAAGGCATAACTCAGGGCAGAGGACCAAATAGGACTTGGAGTTTGTTTTATGAGGTAGCTCTTGTTCCAGTGTAGGTGCTTTTGGGGTTCAGGTAATTGAGAAAGTTACAGTTTTTTAACTATTAGCTCATAAATGCCCCATTATAAAGATAAGGAGTTCAACCTGATGCCCATGCTCAGTAGGTGGCCTCCTGCAGGGGGTGTAAAGTGGCTTCACTTGGGTGCACAAAGATTGCTGTCTTTTGCTGGTGTCAGCATTGGCGGGACCCGGTGAAGGTAGCGGGAATTAGCAGCGGCAGGGACCCAGCCATCCCCACAGGGGTGTTTTAAGAGAGGAGGGGGCCCTTGTGCACTCCTCGTGCGGGGCTGCCTCCTCTCTCCCTGGTGGCTGGCAGCCAACTGACGCGGCTGGCCAGCCACCGGAGCATTAGTAGACTCCAGGCACTAGAGTGTGCCCGGAGTCTACTGCACATGCGCAGAATGCCGGAAAAGGGCAGCGGCGGACATTTTTCCGGTGTTCTGAGCAGCAGTGACACCCGACGTGGGACCTCGGAGAGGTAAGTTTAAAAAAAATATGGGTGCAGTGTGTGCGGTGCGGGGCCCCCTGGACCTGGGGGCCCGTGTGCCCAGCACACACTGCACCCATTATAGATACGCCACTGCATCCCCACCATCAGTGGTGGATGGTGGGATCCTGACCATCCACCACTGATGCGGGACGCGGCAGAAATGGCGGTGATGGCGGGATGCTGCGAGCATGGAGACGGGATGCGGTGGGCGTAGCGCAGGAGGCAGCAGCAGATCGTGGCTATTACCTTGCAGAGTTAATCATGCCCCAACCCTTTATGATGACATAGAAAAGCCAGCGCGAGGCAGTGGGTGTCAGTCTGACAGCAGAGGAAGAGCAATGAAGAGCTCCTGAAGATGGAAGACAACGGGGAAGTCCTGCATGGGCGGCGGCCTTGTAAAAGAGCTTAAAGGCAGCCGCCCTCCAGGTGAAGACGCCATGGAAGTCCTGGGGCAGCCGGCAGCTATGTAAAAGAGCTTAAAGTGTGCCACCCCCCAGGTGAAGGTGCAGCAAAATAAATTATTAAAACATTTACTGTAATGTTTTTATTTTAATATTTCTTTTACAGGTGTACTATAGGTACCAGAGGGTCCTTAATGCCCCGCTTGCTGGTACTTGTATTTCTTCAAGTACCGGCATGCGGGGAAGGTTTGCTGGGACCTGTAGTTAACTTGCAACAGACAATAGTTTAACTCTTTATTTGCACTACACAATCAACCCAGCAACCACCGCCCCGGGCTGACAGCCTGGGCATGGGGTGCTCCAGAGAGGGGCACCCCTTTATTGGGGGGTCTCCAGCTCCCCATGGATCCCCAGCCTGGGCTGACTAGAGGTCAGGGTTATTGCTTTGGCCAGGGGCCCGGTGAAAGGGTTCCCCCGGCTGTGGCATTAATCCCCTGCTAGAAATAGCTCAGTGGCTCCCCCCATCTGTGCTGCTTAATCTTCCCCCACTCTTCATGCCTTTCTGTCTCCCTCATCCATACAGCTCTGTCTCTTCCCCATCCACCCCACTCTTATACCATCTATGCAGCTTTATCTTCTGCTCAGACCTCAGTTGCATAGACTGCATGTGTGTATTCCAAAGAGCATGCAATTCTGTGAATTAGCAGCTCCACCATTTTGTGAGTGACAGCAATCTCATGTTGCGAGAGTGCTGAATCTGCAGTTAACCACAAGGTGTGATGGCATACCACATCTGAATTGCATAAGGAACACATCCATTAAGGCATCAGCCGTAATGATCGGAATGTCATTGCTTTTTTTGTTTGAGTGGTAGAATCAGTAGGTTTTGTGAAATTGTGAAATTTCAAATCATGTCTTAGAAGCCTTAATGGGACATTTGAAAACGAAAGTTTGTATATGTATGTATATATATATATATATATATATATATATATGCTATAGTACGAGACTTACAATAATTCTTATTTCACATTATTGACTATTAATTTTATAAAAGCACTAATGAGATTTATGGGTCACGTAGAATTGGACGCATTAGTGCTTTGTTTTTTGCGTAAAACATGCATTTCAGTGCACATATAAGGTTTTATAATGAAGACAGGCTATATCTATTAAATGCTCACATGGCTCCGCAGGTTGGCCACGTCCCCAATTCAGTACAGGTGAGGGGGCGCCAGAACATAACATGGCTCCTAGCTATGTCTCTGCTTCTAGGATTCAAAGAAAAGGTGTGGTTACCTGCACAACTACAGGGAGTAAATTTACTAAGAATCAAGTCTGGGAGAGTTTGCTTTTTTTTCAACTCGATTAGCTTCACCGAAACTCGGGTGATTTGAGGCTCCTGAAACTCTCAAATTTACAAAGAAGTGAGTTTAGCTGAGAGTGAGATGTCCAATGGTGAAGCAAAACGAGATATCTCTCCCGAGTAGCAGGTTTTGCAGGAGATTACTCACCTGAGATTGCAGTGTCTTCTCTCTGCAAAACTCTCCCGAGCAAGCAGCCTGCACATATCAGTGAGATATGTGTAAGCTGCTTTTGTTGTAGCTGTAAAAAAAAAGGGTTAAATGTTTGTCAAAAAAATTACATAGGGTCCCCCCCAAAAGCTTAACCATCCCCGGACTTGCCAGCCAGTCCTGGATTCTAAAATTACGGGGAACAAAATGTGTAGGGTTCCACTGTTATTTAGAAACCAACACCAGACTGCAGGGCCAGTCCTGGTTTTACATATAGGAGGGAAAAAATGCATAGGGTACCCCCTATATTTAAAACCAGCACTGGACCCAAAATGGCCACAGCCCAGAGACCCTTTTACCAGGTTTCCAGGGCCAAAGCATTATTTAACCTAAGCTGCTCAGGCCAAGCCCGGATCTCAGGGGAGGCCCCCCCCCAAAAAAAGCCCCAGGCTTGGACCGAATCCTAGGGCTCTTCCCCGCACCCCTGGAGCAGGCATGCTGGCACCTGTGGTCCTACTGTAAAATACAATAGTTTCATTCTAGTTTTCACTTTATTACCCCTGTACCCAATGCTCCAGGAGTGTGGGGAAGACCCCCGGGCTTCAGTCCAAGCCTGGGGTTTTGGGGAGTCCCTACTTCCCCTAAGATCCCCGGCTTGGCCTGAGTGGCTTGGGCTGATAATGCTATGGACACGGAGCCCTGGTAATAGGGTCTCCTGGGTGTGGCATTACAGCCTGTCCATTTTGGGTCCGGTGCTGGGTTTAAATTAGGGGTGTGCACCGGCCACTTTTCGTGTTTTGTGTATTGGTTTTGGATCTGGATTTTGCCAAAACCACCCTTCCGTGTTTTGGGTTCTGGGTTTTGTGTTTTGGATCTGTATTTTTTTTTAAAAAAGCATAAAAACAGCTAAAATCACAGAATTTGTGTGTTTTTCTGCTCCTATGCTATTATTAACCTCAATAACCTTAATTTCCACTCATTTCCAGTCTATTCTGAACACCTCACACCTCACAATAGTGTTTTTATGTCCAAAAGGTTGCACCGAGGTAGCTGGATGACTATGCTAAGAGATACGAGTGGGCGGCACAAACACGTGGTCCATCTAGGAGTGACACTGCAGAGGCAGACAGGATGGCAGTTTGAAAAACTAGGCCCCAAACAGTAATTCAAAGAAAAAAAGAGGTGCAAGATGGAATTGTCCTTGGGCCCTCCCACCCACCCTTATGTTGTATAAACAGGACATGCACACTTTAACAAACCAAACATTTCAGCGCCAGGGTCTGCCACACGACTGTGGCTGAAATTATTGGTTTGTTTGGGCCCCAACAAAACAAGCTGGCAATTAATCTGTCCCTGCACAAACTAGGCTCTACGGAGCCAAGATGTCATCCTCATCCACCGATTCCTCACCCTCTTCAGTGTTGTGTACATCCTCATCCTCACAGAGTATTAATTCTTCCCCGCTGGAATCCACAACCACAGGTCCCTCTGTACGTTCTGGAGGCTGGTCTCCCTGGAAGAGTTGATAATTCATTTTATGAACATCATCTTCTCCACATTTTGTGGAAGCAACCTCCTACGCCTTTCGCTGACAAGGTTCCCGGCTGCACTAAACACTCTTTCGGAGTACACACTGGAGGGGGGGCAACTCAGGTAAAATAGAGCCAGTTTGTACAGGGACCTCCAAATTGCTTCTTTTTCCTGCCAGTACAGGTACGGACTGTCTGACATGCCTACTTGGATGCTGTCACCGATGTAATCCTTTAACAGACAGACGCACGCTTGTCGCTGCTGCTTTAAGGATGCAGGTGCGGCTACAGCCCACACATTTCACAAAGACAGAAAAAAAAAGAATATTTTTATTGTTTGTGGAGCACACTTTGAGGGTGTCACCACCCTTTAACAGACAGACGCACACTTGTCGCTGCTACTTTAAGGATGCAGGTGCGGCTACAGCCCACACATTTCACAAAGACAGAAAAAAAAAGAATATTTTTATTGTTTGTGGAGCGCACTTTGAGGGTTACACCACCCTTTAACAGACAGACGCACGCTTGTCGCTGCTGCTTTGAAGACAGTATCATATGCAGTGACAGTAGACTTGTCAGAAATTGTTGGCACGTCCTTCAGTCCGGACCAGATGTCCAAACCGGCCCTTGACTTATGACACAGGCACACGCTTGGCGCTGCTACTGTGTTGATGAACGTGCGGCTACATCACACAAGTCACAAACACATAAAAAAAAATGTTTTTTATTTCTTGGAGCACTTTGAGGGTTACACCACCCTTTAACAGACAGACGCACGCTTGTCGCTGCTGCTTTAAGGATGCAGGTGCGGCTACAGCCCACACATTTCACAAAGAGAAAAAAAAAGAAGAATTTTTATATTGTTTGTGGAGCTCACTTTGAGGGTTACACCACCCTTTAACAGACAGAAGCACGCTTGTCGCTGCTGCTTTGAGGATGCAGGTGGAATCTAGACGGGATTTGGAACCGGGGACACACTACCTCCATCAATTGTCTAAATCCCACTGCACTAATGGCGGATACCGGACGCACGTCTAACACCAACATAGCAGTCATACGTTTTGCTTCAGGATGACTGCTGTCGTACTTCATCATCGCTAGGGACTGTTGGAGGGTCAATTGTTTAGTAAAAGTAGTGGTGTTCCTACTTCCTCTCTGGGATGATGAACAACTCCCAGCAGCAGCAACAGCACTAGGAGGAAGTGGTTCTTGATCATTCCCTATTTTATTTTTATCGGAGAAAGTTTGGTCCTCCATTTATGTTATATTGATATATACGTGCGGCTAAGGCGCACACAAACACAGAAAATAATTTTTTGTTTTTGCTGGAGAGTAGTGCACTTTGTGGGTTACACCACCCTTTAAGAAATGAGCCAGCCGGCTCTTTACTTATGGGACACAGGCGCACGCTTGGCGCTGCTCCTTTGTTGATGCACGTGCAGCCACAGTGCACACAAATCACAAAAAATATTTTTTTATTTGGTTTGGAGTGTACTTTGGGGGTTACAGCACCCTTTAATGGTCAAGCCAGCACGCCCTTTACTTATGACACAGGCGCACGCTTGGCACTACTTTGTTGATGCACGTGCGGCTACTGCGCACACAATTCACAAAGACAGAAAATATTTTTTTATTTGGTTTGGAGTGTACTTTGGGGGTTACAGCACCCTTTAACGGTCAAGCCAGCCGGCCCTTTACTTATGACACAGGCGCACGCTTGGCACTACTTTGTTGATGCACGTGCGGCTACTGCGCACACAATTCACAAACACAGAAAATATTTTTTTATTTGGTTTGGAGTGTACTTTGGGGGTTACAGCACCCTTTAACGGTCAAGCCAGCCGGCCCTTTAGACACAGGCGCATGCTTGGCACTACTACTGCGCACACAATTCACAAACACAGAAAAAATAATTTTTTTTTTAGCACTTGGGGGGAGCACTCCTGACGGACAGAGCACCCCCTGGACAACTCTACAGCACCGCTTTAGGACTGGGACACTGCACAGGACTTTGGAGTGGACACAGCCCCTATGGACAACTGACTGCACAACAGAGTCCTGCCAGCCCCTATGGACTTTGAAGTCGAGATGAGCGGTTCGGATTCTGTGGAATCCGAACCGCTCCAAACATTGGGGAACCGAGTCCACCCGAACCCTGTTCGGGTGTTCACCGCCTGACTCGGATCCCCGTTCGGGGCTGAACGGCGGCCGCCTGATGTCGGATTCTCACTAGAGAATCCGACATCAGGGCTCCTATTGTGTAGGGCAGAGCGCTGTGATAGCGCTCTGCCCTATACAGACACAAACACACAGCCGCCAGCGGCAGCTGTGTGTTTGTTACAGCGGCCAATGAGAGTCACACAGACTCTCATTGGCTGCTGCACAGAGGGAGCCGGCTGGAGCTCACACATGAGCTCCGTCTTCCAGCTCCCTCCTCAGCGTGTGACAGCAGAGCGGATGGCGCGGGAGCGGGGATTCAGGTAAGTTTTTATTTTTTTGTTACTTGTGCAAGGGCCGGGGGCGCTACTGGGGGGGGTCTGCTACTGGGTGGGTCTGCTACTGGGGGTGCGGGGGGGGCCATACTACTGGGGGCCCTGCTACTGGGGGGGCTATACTACTGGGGGTGTCTGCTACTGGGGGGGCTATACTACTGGGGGGGGTCTGCTACTGAGGGGGGACTGCTACTGGGGGGGCTATACTACTGGGGGGGGGTCTGCTACTGGGGGGCCATACTACTGAGGGGCTATACTACTGGGGGGGCTATACTACTGGTGGGGGTCTGCTACTGGGGGGGTCTGCTACTGGGGGGGCCATACTACTGAGGGGCCTGCTACAAGGGCCGGGGGCACTACTGGGGGTGCCATACTACTGGGGGGGCCTGCTACTGGGGGGGGCTATACTACTGGGGGGTCTGCTACTGGGGGATCTGCTAGTGGGGGGGCTATACTACTGGGGGGATCTGCTACTGGGGGGGCTATACTACTGGGGGGTCTGCTACTGGGGGGGCCATACTACTGAGGGGCCTGCTACTGGGGGGCCATAGTACTGGGTGGGGCATACTACTGGGGGGGCCATACTACTGAGGGGCTATACTACTGGGGGGGCTATACTACTGGTGGGGGTCTGCTACTGGGGGGGTCTGCTACTGGGGGGGCCATACTACTGAGGGGCCTGCTACAAGGGCCGGGGGCACTACTGGGGGGGCCTGCTACTAGGGGGGTCTGCTACTGGGGGGGCTATACTACTGGGGGGGTCTGCTACTGGGGGGCCTATACTACTGGGGGGTCTGCTACTGGGGGGGCCATACTACTGGGGGGCCATACTACTGGGGGGCCATACTACTGGGGGGGCATACTACTGGGGGGGCTTACTACTACTGGGGGGGGGGCTGCTACTGGGGCAGCCTACTACAGGGGGGGCATACTACAGGGGGGCTACTACTGGGGCAGCCTACTACTGGGGGGCCTGCTACTGGGGCAGCCTACTACTGTGGGGGCCATACTACTGGGGGGGCATACTACTGGGTGGCATGCTAATGGGGGGCATACAACTGGGGGGGCCTGCTAATGGGGGGCATACTACTGGGGGGGCCTGCTAATGGGGGGCATACTACTGGGTGGCATGCTAATGGGGGGCAAACTACTGGGGGGGGCCTGCTAATGGGGGGCATACTACTGGGGGGGCATTCTACTGGGGGCACTGCATAGTGGACCCTACTACTAAGGGGACTGCATAGGGGGCACCACTGCTGGGGGCATTGTGTAAGGGACACCGCTACTGTGGGCATTGTGTAAAAGGGGCACTACTGTGGGCATTGTGTAAAAGGGGCACTACTGTGTGTCGTAACATAAATAAGAGACACTACTTTATGGTGTAATGTGAATCAGGCCCTATGTGCGGTGTAATGTGATTAAGATTGTGCACTGTGACTCCTAGGGCCGTAGCCTACTTTGTAAACAAGTACTGTGATTCTGCTGGCCGTACCCCACTGGGTGGGTGCACTACTTTTCATTTCTGCCACTGCTGTGTGGCAATGTGTCATAGATGTGCTTTTTACTGTGGTGTCTGTGTCGTTGTGCCGCTGCTTTGTCGCTTAGTAACCAGTCAGCTCACTGCAACCTCTGGCCAATAATGTTGAAAAAAATATTATAAGCTGTGATATCGTCTAAATTGACTGGAAATTAATGTTATTGAGGTTAATAATACTCTAGGAAGAAAAAAAAGACCAATTTATGTGATTTTAGCTTTTTTTGTCAATTTTTGTAAAAAAATCCAAATCCAAATCCAGTCACTGCAGTTTGGCAAATCCAAATCCAAAGCCGGACGACGAATTAGAACCAAATCCAAATCCGGCAAAAATGGTCCGGCGCACATCCCTACTTTGAAGTAGTGGACACAGCCCCTATGGACAACAGCAGCACAGCGCAACACAGCCAGCCCCTATGGACTTTGAAGTAGTGGACACAGCCCCTATGGACAACAGCTGCACAGCACAGCACAACACTACTCTGCACTACACTACACTACACTACACAGCCCAGCCAGCCCTAACTCCCACCCTCCCTCTTCACTGTCCAGAGCCGAGTGAGAAAATGGCGCAGACGCGGGTACCTTATATAGGATCCAAAACCCGCAAGACCTCGTCAGGCGGGAAAAGTCGAGCCTGACTCGGATCAGCCTCGGATCGGGGGGGCTCGGGGGGGTTCGGATTTCAGAAATCCGAACCCGCTCACCCCTAGTTTAAATATATGGGATACACTACTAATTTTTTTCCCACTATATTTTAAACCAGGATTGGCCCTGCAGTCAGGTGTTGGTTTCTAATTTACAGTGGAACCCTACACATTTTGTTCCCTGTAATTTTAGAAACCAGGACTGGCTGGCAAGTCCGGGGCTGGTTAAGCTTTAGGGGGGGTAGCCTATGTCATTTTTTTAAGCTTTTTTTTCTATTTACAGGCAGAAATATACATGGATCACAGTGATCTTTGTATGTTTCTGCCAAACTCGCAAATCACAGGCAGGTGAATTTTTTTCACAAGTTTTTACAGGAGAGTTCTCCCTTCTCATGAGAGTTTAGAAACTCTCTGCTTGGTAAATCCCGAATCCTATCTTCACTAGTGAAAAGGTTCTCGAGCTTTGCCGATGGTGAATTGAAGAGACTTTGCTAACTCTCCAGTATTTTCCCGTAGCAAAGGAGATCTCTCTCCCGAGTTTTACATTAGTAAATTTGCGAGTGGGAAAAAATGCCCAAACTCTCCAGAGATTGCAAATTCTCCCAGACTCAATTCTTAGTAAATTTACCCCCAGTTCTTCTCATGTGAACAGCCAGATGGGAAATCTCCACAGTTCTCCAAAAAATCTGCTGGTACCGAGGGAAGTTCATCTCAGTTGGGGACAGTTGTCATTGGAAAGAGGCTGACCAGGGAGAGGCCTTAATTAGGAATGGGCGAGCAGTGCAGCCACCCAGGGAGCAGGGCTTAGGTAGCAGCACAGTTTCTGCTCCTGGAACAACACCCTGAAGCCTTGGGAGCTACAGCAGAGATGCCTGGTGCATCCTTAGGCCACTCTAGGTGCTCAGCATCTGGTGGCCCGACCCCTCACCGTGACATCATGTCATCACGTGCAGATGGCAGGTATGGCCCAGAGTGCATTGTTACCCTGTAATGACCATGATCTTAATCTCCCACTGTGTGATGACTTCTATATGGCTTGAATAAAGCTTTGGGGGAATATTTCCTAAAGTTTGGTTTATTCAAATCACCATCTTTTATCGAATTTTGGTGGATTTTAATTAGCCAAATTTACTAAAGTCAAAGCCATTGAAAAATGTTGAATTCCCACATTCCATTCCGATTTTGTTACTGACAAGCATACAAAACGTCACATTTATCAAGCTGTGACTTAACATACCACAATAAAATCTGGAAATTCCTGCCAAATTAATTAGTTTTGAGAGACAAGGTAGCACAAACCGCATGCTACTAGAGCTGTCAGAACAGTTCTCTGGGTTAGGGGGGGTGGGGGGGAGGGTCACAAGCAAACGTTCCTAGAGATATCCTGCCCAATGATAAGTCGTTTCTTTGATCCAACGGAATCCTTAGGAAAAGAAATTTGAGAACCCTGCCCAAAATGAGTTGAAGAACAGTAAGTTCACCTACTACTTAGGGGTCTATTTACTAAGCAGTGTTATGAGACAGAGTGAAAAGTGATAAGGTATCAGCCAATCAGCTCCTACCTGCCATGTCACAGGCTGTGTTTGAAAAATGACAGTTGGGAGCTGATTGGCTGGCACCTTATCATTTTTCACTCTGTCTCCTAACACTGCTTAGTAAATAGACCCCTTAGACTGCAAGCAAATCAAGAGATAACATAATGGGCACCTGGGCAGGGGTGTATTGACACCAGTGGGGGTCTCCCCTCCTCTGAGCTGCAAGTCCCCCAACACTGCATCTTACTTTGCTCAAGTGAAGTGGGTCCCTCCTCCTCCACGGTGCCATCTTCCAATTGATATACGGGAAGATGGCGCATGCGCACAAGAGAGCAAAATCTCTGGCAGAGTCCTATTCACTGCACACCGCCATTTTTCTGAAGATGTCACTAAGAAGATTATGCCACGAAGGAGGAGGGACCTGCTTGCCTGAGGAAGGTAAGCATACTTTGGGTGATGGGTGTGAGGTGGACCCTGGGACCAGTGTGCACCGCACACCTTGCACCCATTATAAAAAAACCTATGCATGTGGGCACGGAGACTATACGAGGGTCAGACATGTAGAAAAGTTACCAAGCACCAGTGAGTATTCACAATACAATACTTTTACTCACATGGGATACAATTCTATTGCTCAGGTGCTACATCAGTTTGAAGGTCAGTTTAGATCCTGCACATAGCGCAGTAGCTCCCAGTTCCACATCCTCTTACTGTCTGTGATTGCTTATACCAAGCCCCTCCTCTAATAATGCTCAAAAGTTTTCACTCTCTGACAGTTTATCCCAGAGTAATCTAAGGTAAGTGTTATTTTATGAGCCTTGCTTCTATTTCCAAGTCAAAATATTTAGAAAAATCTATATTTCCATTTATTATTGGATTCCCAGCTGGAACAGCACCTTGTAGAAACTGCGATGCAAAGTTCCGTCGTGCGCATGTGCGAGACGCGACGAGCGAAGGACTTTCCTTTGTTCGTTGTGTCTGATCAAAGGGGGTGTGCTGTCGATGTTGATTGACAGCACGCCTCCTTTGGTGGGCGTGTCGGGGGCGTGCCTGCCAGACGGAGGCGTTCCCAAGGGAACGCCTACCGTCAGAAGCCGGCCCCACTGACATCACTAGTGATGTCAGTGGGAGTGATTTTGGCTCTGATAGAGCCAAAATCACTCCAGGGCTTGCGGTTGAGAAACTCAACAGCAGGCTTCGGCTCGCAGTGGCGATGGTTGCGATGGTCAAGACCATCGCGACCATCATCCTGCACGCTCGTATAGGCTGTGGGTGGTGACCCACAGCTATACGAGCGTCCAGGAGGACGCTCCATAGTTATGGAGGTGGGCCCTGATTCAGAGCGAGCACTCTGGTCAGAGCGTCCGGCTCTGAATCAGGGCCTATGTCTTCAGTGGTTGTAAGTGACTTTACTGTGCACAGTCTTGTATACGTGTACTGTATACGTGTTTCAGTTGTTCTCACCAGTCAAGCTTCGTTACTATAAACAAGTCGTCAGGGCTGTAACTAGGGGGTGTGTTAGTGGTGCTGCCGCACAGAGCCCTGTGGGCAGCACCGCTGCTCACTCACTGCCCTTGCATCTGGCTAGCAGGGAGCCTGGAATGCTACCCTGCAGCCAGAATCAATGTTGCAGTGCCGTCCGGCGCATGCTTTGGACACTCCAGGCGTGCATGCTGCAGCTCCTGAGGATGCTCCAGGCAGTGCTGCAATGCCCGGCACTGCCAGCCCTGCCCAATCCGCATGATGTTATGATGCCATGTGGCATGGCTTTAGAATACCGGTAATCTCTGCATTCTATGATGGGGGAAGGGTCTTGAAGAAACAATCATGCCTTCACACTCCCCGCACCACCCACTTGATGGGCAAATGCAGAATTTTTATGGGATTTTATATATATATATATATATATATATATATATACACACTGTATATAACTATTTTTGGGGGGAAAAAATAGGTCCAGGAACTGTTGGTGGAGCTACTGGGAGTGGAGCTATAGAAAAACAATTATATAAAAGTATTATCTGCAGTCAGGTCCATAAATATTGGGACATTGACAGAATTTTCATATTTTGTCCTCTATTCACCACCACAATGGCTTTGAAATGAAACAAACAAGATGTGATTTAACTGCAGACTTTCAGATTTAATTTGAGGATAATTACATCCAAATTAGATGAACGGTGTAGGAATTACAACAGTTTCTAAATGTGCCTCACACTTTTTAAGGGGCCAAAAGTAATGGGACAAACTAAACAATCCTAAATCTAACTTTCACTTTTTAATACTTTGTTGCAAATCCTTTGCAGGCAATTACAGCCTGAAGTCTGGAACGCATAGACATCACCAGATGCTGGGTTTCATCCCTGGTGATGCTCTGCCAGGCCTCCACTGCAAATGTCTTCAGTTCCTGCTTGTTCTTGGGGCATTTTCCCTTCAGTTTTGTCTTCATCAAGTGAAATGCATGCTCAATCGGATTCAGGTCAGGGGATTGACTTGGCCATTGCATAACATTCCACTTTCTACTTCAGGGTCCATAGGGTATCCACAGGATACCTTGGGTATAGGTGTGACGTCAGTCGCAGGGCACCAAAGAGTTAAGCTTTCAGCCTCCCAGGATGCACTAGGTCCCCCTCCTATACCCCGCCCCCGGGCCAAGGCACCTCAGTTTAGTTTGGTACCCGGCCGGAGTCGGGTGCACCTGTTGGAGTGGGGGCTAGAAGAGCCCCTGAAGCTTTTTCTTCATGCAGCTGTGGCTGCACATCTGGATGAACAGCATGGACAGTCAGTCCTGACGTCCATGCTGTCTTCCCTACACCCCGCCGGTACCAGAACGCCGGTACTGATCCGGGGATGCTGGTGGGCGTCTGGGGTCACAGCTAGCGGTGACCCCAGATGTTCCGGACCATGGCCGGATTCAAGGGGGACAGAGGTAAGCAGCGGGGTCCCGCGGTGGGTCCCCGCTGATCACATGGTCCTAAGTCCCCAGGCAGGGGGCTCCCTGGGGACTGGCTGCAGCGTGGAGCCAGGCGACCAAACTGCGCTTCCACTACCCCCTGGGACAGCGGACCGCAGCAGAGCGGTAGCGCTGCGGCGTCCCAGGGGTTAAATGCATGCCAGGGGAGCGCGCCTTCCCTGTCTCACAGCCGGCGCCTCCCCCGCTGCACACAGCCCTCTCTGCACTGTGCTGACTGGTCCTGTGTCAGCGCTCCTCCCCCAGGCCAGCTTCTCTCTGCTCCTCGGCGGCCATTTTCTCTGCAACGCATGGTGAACGCTGCTGGAAGTCTGGAAGGAAGCATCGTGGTCTGGGTCCCCCCGCATACCTCTCCTCCGCTGTGGCTCAGGTCTGTGTATGCAGCGCTGTGTCCTACCAGGCCCTGTGTCTGTGTAGTTGAGTGATCAGCGCTGTTAGTGCAGGAATTGTTATTTCTCTGCATTGTATGTGACTGTGCTGGCGCTGCAGAGAGCCCTTGCGGTGCGGTGCTGCAGGGTGGTCTCTCGCCTATTTAATACTTAATTGGTGAGAGAGGTCACATACGTGGTGCCATCATGTCTGAAAGTGATTTTCCCCTCCGGCTACAGTGTACCACGTGCAAAGTACCGTTAGCGGAGGGGGAGGGTAGCGCGGAGGGCCTTTGCCGGCAGTGTTTGTCCATGGCGCGGCCTATTACGGTTACAGCACCGGTACAGGAGCCGCCCTGGGCTTGTTTCGCTCAGGCGTTAACAGCTTTAGTGGGCCAGTTAGCTCCGCAGCCCGCGTTTACTCCGATGGGTTTGTCCCAGCAGTCTGTGGTGTCGTCACCCATGCAGGGGTTCCCACGACAATTGGTGGTACCCCACAGTCTCCCTATTTCCCCGCTCCCGGGTTCTCAGGAGCCAGCGTGGGTTAACTCCCTGACGAGTTCTGTACAGCACTTGTCGGATGTGTTGCAAGGGGAGTCTGTGATGCGGCCTCATAAAAGGCCGGTGGCGTCTCTGTCCGCTCCTTAGGAGGATGACGAAGGGACGTCTGATGATGGGGAGATTCTGGATCCTTACGATCAGGAACCTTTCCATACTAAGGACGCTGATGCTAAGTCCAAAGTATATATTCCTGGACTTATTCGGGCGGTCCGCACAGCCTTGGTGATTGAGGACGAAGTTCCCCCAGCGGCTAAATCTAAGTATGCCTTTTTCAAAGATGTGAAGGGCGATGCCACAGTCTTTCCTCTTTCGGGTCAGTTGGTGGACCATTTAGAGGAGGCGTGGAAACAACCTGGCAAAAGATACCAGCCGCAGAGACGCCTGGCGGTGGCTTATCCGTTCACGGATAATTATTTTGCTAAGTGTGAATCCCCTCCACAGGTGGATTCTCACGTGACCCGTCTTGTCCGTAGTGCCACATTGCCGATGCCATCCATGTCCTCCCTTAAGGATGCTACGGACCGCAAGGTAGAAATCTGCCTGAAGTCCGCTTATTCCCTTGCAGGGGGGGCAGCACGGCCGGCTATGGCCATTTGCTGGGTTGCCAGAGCGATGGAGCGCTGGGCGGATTCATTAGAGGCTTCTTTTGAATCCGACTGTCCGGCCGAACAGGCGGAGTTGATTGGCAATCTCCGTGATTCGGCCACCTACATCAACGAGGCGGCTCTAGACATTAGTACTCTGGTGTCTAGAATTTCTTCAGCAGCGGTAGCTGCTCGTCGCACCTTGTGGCTGCGATCCTGGAAGGCGGACGCAGATCCAAGAAAGGTCTGGAAGCGTTGCCGTTTACCGGAGAAGTTCTCTTCGGTCCGGATCTGGATAAGATTGTGGCCACGCTGGCGGCAGCCAAATCTGCTTGTCTCCCGTCGGCCGCTGCTCCTTCTGGTTCTGGACCATCGTCCTTTCGGTCATCTAGGGCCCAGGGCAGGCCCAAACCACAGTCGTTTCCTCGACAGGCTGGCCCTAAGAAATCGGTCAAGCCCCGGAAACAGGCATGGAGTACCAGACGTCCGGCCCCCAAGCCAGATGACAAGCCTGCGGCCTGACGGTCCGGGTCTCCCCTTGGGGGATCCCAGGGTGGGAGGCCGCCTGCTGCAGTTCTCCCGGTGTTGGTCGTTCACTACGACAGACACTTGGGTTCTGGAGGTGGTCTCTCACGGGTACGCCCTCTCCTTCCGGCACAGACCCCCGGCTCGATTCTTCACCACGGGTCTACCATCAGACCGGAACAAGGCTACGGAGCTGCGGAAGGTATTGCACACTATGCTCCAGGCTGGAGTTATAGTGCCTGTTCCATTCTCCCAGAGGGGCCAGGGTTTCTATTCAAATCTATTTTTGGTACAGAAACCCAATGGGTCATATCGTCCGATTCTCAACCTCAAAGCACTCAACAAGTCTTTGCGGGTCCCGAAGTTTCGGATGGAGACCCTACGGTCCATCATTCTGGCGCTGGAACCTGGGGACTACATGGTGTCATTGAACTTACAGGACGCTATGGCGGTCATGGCGGCTTCTCTGCGGCTGCAAGGAGTCCGCATGTTGCCGTACTTGGACGACCTGTTATTGGTGGCAGGATCTCCAGAGCTCCTGTTACACCACTTGGACCTGACCATTGCACTGCTGCAATGGCACGGCTGGCTAATCAACTGGCAGAAGTCCACTCTAATCCCGTCTCGGAGGATTCTGCATCTTGGAGCCTTATTGGACTCGGGACAGCAAAGGATCTTCGTGACGGAGGACAAGATCTCTGCTTTACAGTCAAGGGTGCGCAGTTGTCTGCACAGCCGCCGGGTGTCCTTACACTCGGCGATGAGGTTACTGGGCTCCATGGTGTCGGTGTTCGACATGGTGGAATACGCCCAGTTTCACTCCAGACCTCTGCAGCACCTGATCCTGTCCAAGTGGAACGGGCTGCCTCAGTCTCTGAAGTTCCAGACGATTGTGCTCACCCAGGAGGTTCGCCTGTCCCTTGCGTGGTGGTTAAAGATGACCCACCTCAACAAGGGACGTCCGTTCTGGGTTCCAAATTGGGTCCTGTTGACAACGGACGCCAGTCTTCGGGGCTGGGGAGCAGTTTCGGGTCCACACTTGTTCCAGGGCAGGTGGACACCGACAGAAGCGGAGCTTCCAATAAATATCTTGGAACTCCGTGCGGTCTTCAATGCTCTCCTGCAGGCACAGCGGTTTCTCCAGGGTCACCCGGTGCAGGTCCAGTCGGACAATGCTACCACCGTGGCCTACATAAACAGGCAAGGAGGAACTCGCAGTCGGGCGGCTCTCGTAGAGGTCTCTCGGATCCTGGTTTGGGCGGAGCGCAATCTTCCGGCCATATCAGCGGTCTTCATCCCGGGAGTGCTAAATTGGGAGGCGGACTTTCTAAGTCGCCAGGACGTTCATCCAGGGGAATGGTCCCTGCACCCGGACGTTTTTCAACTACTGGTGGACAGGTGGGGTCTTCCAGAAATCGACCTCATGGCGTCCCGGCACAACAACAAGTTGCCGGTGTACGGGTCTCGCACAAGAGACGAAGGGGCGTCTCTGGTGGATGCTCTGTCCGTCCGGTGGACGTTCAGGTTCGCATACCTGTTCCCTCCGGTCTCCCTTCTTCCACGGGTAATCCGGAAATTCAAACAGGAAGGAGGGACGCTCCTGTTGATAGCTCCCGCGTGGCCCAGACGGCACTGGTTCTCAGACCTTCAGGGTCTGTCCGTGGACAGTCCTCTGCGGTTGCCGCTACGACCGGACCTTCTGTCTCAGGGTCCTTGTCTTCACCCGGACCTGACTCGGCTGTCTTTGGCGGCGTGGCTGTTGAGACGGCCATGCTGAGGTCCTGGGGGTTTTCCAGCTCTGTGGTGCGTACCATGTTACGAGCTCGGAAACCGTCTTCCGCGAGGATATACCATCGCGTGTGGCATACGTTCTTCCAGTGGTGTCGACCGAGAGGTTATGCACCGCGGGAGTTTCGTCTGTCTCGGATTCTCGCCTTCCTGCAAGCGGGACTAGATCATGGGCTTCGCCTTGCTTCTTTGAAGGTACAGGTTTCGGCCCTATCTGTCTGGTTTCACCGTAGGATTGCTACAATCCCGGATGTGCGCACCTTTATGCAAGGTGTTCTCCGTATTCAGCCGCCCTTTGTTCCACCTGTGGCGCCTTGGGATTTGGCTGTGGTCCTGAGGGCTCTCCAAGGACCGCCGTTTGAACCACTGGGCTCAGTGGATATTAAATGGCTAACAGCTAAGACTGTTTTCCTTCTGGCCGTTGCTTCAGCCAGACGTGTTTCTGAGTTAGGGGCTCTTTCTTGTAGACCCCCTTTCTTGGTTTTTCATGGGAACAGGGCAGTGCTCCGCACTCGGCCCGAGTTTCTTCCCAAAGTTGTTTCCCAGTTTCATGTTAACGAGGAAATAGTTGTTCCGGCCTTTAACTCACCGGGTCTTTCCGTGGGGCGGGCCTTAAGGACTTATGTTGACCGCACTTCTTTGTTTAGGAAGTCGGACGCTTTGTTGTCCTCTATGGCTTCTGTAAAAAGGGTTGGCCTGCTTCAAAGCAAACTTTGGCAGCCTGGATCCGTATGGCTATTTCTGAAGCTTATCTTCATGAAGGCCTACCGGTCCCTCCTTCTCTGAAGGCTCATTCCACTAGGTCTGTGGGTCCTTCGTGGGCAGCTCGACGTGGTGCCTCGGCAGTTCAGATCTGCAAGGCTGCTACGTGGTCTTCTGTCCATACCTTCGTGAGGTATTACAGGTTTGACACCTTCGCCTCTCAGGATGCTTCCTTCGGGCGGCGGATTCTCCTTTCTGCACAGGAGCGTCCCCACCCTTAAAGGATACTGCTTTGGGACATCCCCAAGGTATCCTGTGGATACCCTATGGACCCTGAAGTAGAAAATATGAGATATGGTAAGAACTTACCCTTGTTATCTCTATTTCTACGAAGTCCATAGGGTTCCACAGGACTCCCGCCCTGTCGCACCTGTGCTGCAGATGGGCTTTGCTCTGGTCACCGGTTTTCCGTCTCCCTCTGGTGAGAATGTGATTCTTGTATGTGTCCAGATCTTTGTTCTCTCTCTTCCTTCTCCTCCTCCGGCCTATGGCTTGGTAACTAACTGAGGTGCCTTGGCCCGGGGGCGGGGTATAGGAGGGGGACCTAGTGCATCCTGGGAGGCTGAAAGCTTAACTCTTTGGTGCCCTGCGACTGACGTCACACCTATACCCAAGGTATCATGTGGAACCCTATGGACTTCGTAGAAATAGAGATAACAAGGGTAAGTTCTTACCATATCTCATATTTCTTAGCCTTAAAAACTCTTTGGTTGCTTTTGCAGTATGCTTCGGGTCATTGTCCATCTGCACTGTGAAGCGCTGTCCAATGAGTTCTGAAGCATTTGACTGAATATGAGCATATAATATTGCCCGAAACACTTCAGAATTCATTCTGCTGCTTTTGTCAGCAGTCACATCATCAATAAATACAAGGGAACCAGTTCCATTGGCAGCCATACATGCCCATGCCATGACACTACCACCACCATGCTTCACTGATGAGGTGGTATGTTTTGGATCATGAGCAGTTCCTTTCCTTCTCTTCCCATCACTCTGGTACAATTTGATCTTTGTCTCATCTGTCAATAGGATGTTGTTCCAGAACTGTAATGGCTTTTTTAGATGTTGTTTGGCAAACTCTAATCTGGTCTTCCTGTTTTTGTGGCTCACCAATGGTTTGCATCTTGTGGTGAACCCTCTATATTCACTCTTGTGAAGTCTTCTCTTGATTGTTGACTTTGACACATATACATCTACCTCCTGGAGAGTGTTCTTGATTTGGCCAACTGTTGTAAAGGGGTTTTTCTTCACTAGGGAAATAATTATTTTGTCATCCACCACAGTTGTTTTCCGTGGTCTTCCGGGTCTTTTGGTGTTGCTGAGCTCTCCGATGCGTTCTTTCTTTTTAAGAATGTTCCAAACAGTTGATTTGGCCACACCTAATGTTTTTGTTATCTCTCTGAAGGGTTTGTTTTGATTTTTCAGCCTAATGATGGCTTGCTTCACTGATAATGACAGCTCTTTGGATCTCATATTGAGAGTTGACAGCAACTGATTCCAAATGCAAATGTCACACCTAGAATCAACTCCAGACCTTTTACCTGCTTAATTGTTAATGACATAACGAGGGAATAGCCCACACCTGTCCATGAAATAGCTTTTGAGTTGATAGTCCCATTACTATTGGCCCCTTAAAAAGTGGGAGGCACATATTGAAACTGTTGTAATTCCAACATCGTTCACCCGATTTGGATGTAATTACCCTCAAATTAAATCTGAAAGTCTGCAGTTAAAGCACATCTTGTTTGTTTCATTTCAAAAACATTGTGGTGGTGAGTAGAGGCCAAAATCTGAAAATTCTGTCAATGTCCCAATATTTATGGACCTGACTGTATATAATAAATATATGTATAGTATTTCGAAAAGAAGACACTCAAAAGGGACTTTAAAATTAAACTAATCTTATAGAAAATAAATTTTGGCCCAGGACATTACGTAATAGTTAATGAGAGGTTCAGGAACTGAGGGCCTGATTCAGACACGGCCGCTAGGCTACGTTCGCACGCAGCCATCAGCAGCCAAAGGATGTTGTACAGGTGTGGCCACAGGATGACAGTATAAGGATACATAACTACATGCCTATTATCGTAGGGCAATACGGTATGCATTTATTGTAAGGCGTGCCAATCTTGCTAATCATATCATACTATAAGGCGCTTGTTCTCACTCTATTTTTCATAAATTCTTGGGATCCTGCAACAACTATCCATTTGGAGAACATTGAGCTGCCAGCGGGCTTCCGGAATTGTAGTTAAACAGATTTACATTGAAAAGAAACTTTGTATATACAGAAATCCAGTGTATTGAGCGCTGTTTAGTACCATCTTCATTATATATATATACATACACGTATATATATATATATATATATATATATATACACACACACACACATATACACTTACCTTGCAGCAGCTGCAAGTTATAGATGGAGACGGGACCAGACACCATGTCATTAGGAGAGGCCAAAATTACTCTATTCTAATGGATTCACATCATATTGGCTCCGCCCCCACCACATTCACCCGCAAATCGTGTCATTTTGTCGAGAGAGGCTAAATAACATGGTGCCCACTATCACTTCTTTTTAGGGGGGATTTTTGGGCAGTGGTGTATCTAGGAGAGGTCAAGCAGGGTACGTGCTCTGAGTGCCAATGGTCCAGGACTTGGTCAGTGTAGTGCGGTCCGCAGTACACAGCAAACTCACCGCCACTAGCGCCGAGTAATACACTTGTACTACACGGCAGCACTGTGTTTGTTTTGGCAGAAAATTAGTCAGACAGACTCTCATTGGCTGCTGCGCCCACTACCGGAGCCGGGCTGGAGCTCACTCATGAGCTTCGCCTTGCGGCTCCCACAGTGTGTGATGGGAGAGACGTCATGATGTCTCTCCCATAGTGCAGACCAGGACGGAGGAGCGGACGAGCGCGGGGATTAAGGTAAGTGTTGTGTGTGGGGTTCTTTTGTGTGTGTCCCATATATACGGGGCACTGGCCCTGGATGGGGGGGTACTGCATGGGGGGGACTACTACTGGGGCACTGTATAGGGGGGACTACTACTGGGAGCACTATATAAGGGGCATTACCTGGGGGCACTGCATAGGGGGGAATACTACTGGAGGCACTATATAAGGGGCATTACTGGAGGCACTGCATAGGGTGGACCACTACTGGGGGCACTGCATAATGATGACTATTACTGGGAGCACTGCATAGGGAGGACCACTACTGGGGGCACTGTATAAGGGGCACTGCATAGGAGGACCACTACTAGCAGCACTGTATAAGGGGCATTACTGGGGGCACTGTATAAGCAGCACAACTGGGGGCACTGTAGAAGGGTCACTACTACAAGGGGAACTGCTGCTGGGGACATTGTATAAGGAGCACTACTACAGTGGGCATTGCAAGAAGGACACTATTACTGGGGGCATTATGGGGCATATGGAATGTAAAAGAATGTTCCCAGAGTGGTGAGAAACTGTGGTGTCATGTTGACACACCCTCATTTTCCAGTGGCCACACCCCTTGTGGCATGTGACCATGCTCACTTTTTTGGACATGCAAATGCTTTGGGGGGGGCCTCCATATTTTATCTTGCCCTGGGCTCCAAATACCCTACTTATGCCACAGTTTCTGGGTATTCAGAAACCCCCCTGCATGTGCCACTGCACCTATGCCACACCATGCTGCCTGCTGTGCCGGCCTGGCAGCCAGAGAGTTGGCAAGTATGCTGTATGTAATTGTGCAGCAAACAAGCAAGGATCATGACCCCAACAACTGTTTTTCGGTAAATGCCTCTCACAGCAAAGAAACAGGAAGTGTACGGTAAAATATCTGACTTTGTCCTGAATCCGCTGCGTGAGACATTCACCAGGCATTTTATGTAAAATCCTAAAAATGCACATTAAAAAAATCATTTCATGTGAAATAAAAGTCACCAAACATACTTTATTAATTTCATGGGGAATATTTCCTATGATATTGAGCAGTTATCTAAAGTCAATGTTTTTATGGTGCCTTAATAGCAGATTCAGTGTCAAATTGCCCTTTTCTCAGCAGGGATTGCTAAGCCCATCTATATTACACTTCCAGAGCACTCAGGAGCTGGAGTTAGGAGATAGAACATTTTCTTTGAAGTTTGAATTTTGTCTACACACTGGAATGAAATCAAGTTCAAGATGACTCTGTAGTCAAACATCACTGTCACTCAGGGACCTGGGCTAGAAATATTGCACGATATCACTAATTAGGACTGCGCCCTATTCACCAGACTTTGTGAAACAAGATTGTAATCTTTTTCTGCTCATTTATCTGCAATACAGGCTTGTATAACCTATTAACATTGGAACTGACTATAAACAACATAAATTATACTCAGGCTGAATCCTATAAGGCAGATTTAAATTTTCCATGCTCAGTTTGTGCTCATTACATGGGCATTTTGTAGGGATGTGCACCGACAACCGTGTTTTGGTTTTGGATCTGTATCTCCTCTGGTTTGGGATCTGGATTGGTTTTGCCAGAACCTCCCTTCCGTGTTTTGTTTTTCGGTTTTGATTTTGGATCTGAATTTTTTCTTAGAAAATCATAAAAACCGCTAAAATCACATAAAATGGGCCTATTTTTGTTCCTACAGTATTACTAACCTCAATAACATTAATTTCCACTCATTTCCAGTCAATTTTGACCACCTCACAGCTCACAATATTGATTTTTTCATCTAGTTAAGGGCCAAAAGGTAGCATCCAGCTAGCTGGCTGAAAACTGAGTGATAAATAGAGTTGAGGACTGTGCAAAGATGATGGTTGGGGTACCCCTTGAGGATTGAAGAATTGCTAGTTGATAATTGATACAGTCACTGACTGAAGGAGGAATTGATAGTTGATAGTTGGCGCAGCCACTGGCTGAAAAATTGATAGTTGGCGAAGCCACTGGCTGAAGTAAGAAGAGTTGAAAATTGGTGCAGCCACTGACTGAAGTAAGAGAGTTGATACTTGATAATTAGTGCAGCCACTGGCTGAAGTAAGAATTGATAGTTGATAGTTAATTGTTGATGCAGCTTCCGGGCTGAGTAGTACAGGAATACAGAGCTATGATTAGGAACCAGTCCTGCAACAGCCTTGAGGGCTGGAGCTCTTTGCAAATTGCAGCTGTTACAACCTTGAGGGCTGGTGAGGAATGACGACAGGTGGCCTTTGGGTCATGAAGCAAGATGCTGCCTTTGGGCCATGTAGCAGACTTGAGGGCTGGGAACTCTTGGCGGGATGTGGCCTTTGGGTCATGCAGCAGTAGCAGCCTTGAGGGCTGAGAACCCTTGGCTGAATGTCACTGTTGTGCGACTTGTGCCTCCGGGTTGACACAAGCAGCAGTTGGTTCAGAATTTTCTTTAAAATAAATGAAAGGAGCATGCAGGAGATGCTGTCTGTGGCCATTACAATTTCTGAACATTCATAAACCATAACATTAAAAATGTCAGAAAGCAATGCCCCAAACAGCACATAATGGAAATGAAAACGGTGTAAGATGGTATTGTCCTTGGGCCCTCCCACCCACCCTTATGTTGTATATATGAAACAGGACATTCACAGTTTAACAAACCAATCACTTCAGCGACAGGGACTGAAACTTGTGGCTGAAATTATTGGTTTGTTTGGACCACTCACAAGACAAATCTCCTATGCTGATCACTGACAAGGTTCCCGGCTGTGCTGAAAACTCTTTCAGAGTACACACTGGAGGGTGGGCAACTTAAGTACAGCAAAGCCAGTTTGTGTAAAGGACTCCAAATTGCCTCATTTTCCTGCCAGTAGTGAAACAGACTGTCTGACATACCTATTTGGATGCTATACCTAAAATAATCATCCACCATTCTCTGAATGGTGACCGTATCAGACAAAGTCACGGTAGACATGTCACTAATTGTAGGACCCAACCAGATGTCATTAGTTTTTGCTGACTGATCTGCAGTGGGTCTCTTAGGAAAATGTAGTTTTTTTCCTGGCAGCTGCAGAAACTGAAGGAGTAGATGATGTCGTGTCGTGTGCCGCTTGAGCTGACAATTTTTTCGCCACCAGCTCTTTGCATCCTTTCAGATTTACGTCCGTCGGAAAGAAAGACACAAGGTATGACTTAAACCTAGGATCAAGTATGATCGCCAAAATATAGTGATCTGATTTCAAGAGATTGACAACAATGAAGGGCTTGATCTACCAGTCCGACATACCTAGCGGAATCACTCTGTTTCAGCTCCTCCTTCAGTTTCTCCAGCTGCTTTTGCAAAAGTCTGATTAAGGTAATTACCTGACTCAAGCTGGCAGTGTCTGAACTAACTTCACATATGGCAAGTTCAAAGGGTTTGAGAACCTTGCACAATACGGAAATTATTCTCCACTGCGCTTGACTAAGGTACATTCCCGCACCTCTCCCTATGTCATAGGCCATAGTGTAGCCTTGGATGGCCTTTTGCTGCTCCTCCTTCCGCTGAAGCATATAGAGGGCAGAATTCCACCTAGTTACTACCTCTAGCTTCAGCTAATGGCAGGGCACATTCAATAGTTCTTGCTGGTTCTGCAATCTTCGACACGCAGTTGCTGAATGTAAAAAAAAGTCCAGAAATCTTACCGGCCACCGAGAGCATCTCCTGCACGCCCCTGTCATTTTTAGAAAAATGTTGCACCACCAAATTAATTGTGTGAGCAAAACATGAGTTGTGTTCGAATTCGCCCACATGTAATGCTCGCACAATATTGCTGGCATTGTCAGAAATCACAAATCCCAAGGAGAGTCCAAGTGGGGTAAGCCATTTTGCAATGATTTCCCTGAGTTTTTCTAAAAGGTTCTCAGTGGTATGACTGTCAGTGAAACCAGTGATACACAGAGTAGCCTGCCTCTGAATGAACTGGCATTTGTTAGATGCTGCTGTTTGTACTGTAGGAGGCAATACACCTACACAGTGGGCTGTCACAGTCATGTAATCTTTAGTTTTCCTTGTCCCACTTGTCCACATATCTGTGGTTAAGTGGACAGTGGGCACAACGGCATTTTGGAGGACATTAATAAGGTTTTTTTTAATGTCCTTGTACAGATTGGGAATTGCTATTCTAGAGAAGTGGAATCTAGAAGGGACATGGTAGCGGGGACACAGGACCTCCATTAACTGTCTAAAACCCACTGCATTAATGGCAGATACTGGATGCACATCTAATACCAGCAAAGCTGTTATGGCATCAGTAATCCACTGTGCAACTGGGTGTTTACTGTCATACTTGCTCGCAAATACAAAGGATTGTTTGAAGAGTCAATTGTTTGGTTGAACTACTAAAAGTAGCCTTCTTCCTGTTCCCCTTCTGGGATGAAGATCCACTCACAGCAACAGCAGGCATAGCAGTCAAGGATCCTTCTGAGGAACAACGGATAGGAGAGGAGTCAGTCCTTATGATATTGGATGCAGGACTACTTCCGATCATGAATGAGGATGTTGATGATGATGCAGGTGTTGGTGGTGGAGATTGCAGGTGCTTGGATCCAGATAGAAGGGAGCAGCTAGGTGACACTGGACTAATTGTTGTTCCTTTTTTTGTCCCCAAAGTTTCAGAATTTGAAAAACCCTTTCCAATTTGATGAATGCGCTACAAGTGACATAACAGGGAGGAGGTTCCTAGATGGTTAAGGTCCTTACCTCTACTCACTGTTACATGGCAACGGTTACAAAATGGCTTGACAAAGGTTGTCTGGATTTGAGTGGAAATGATTCCACACATGAAAGTGTTTTTTTTTGCCCTTTGCCCAGACATGGCAACAATGGGATTTTTCCCACCATGGGCAACAACCTGATTTACAGTTTTTACACAAACATCCTTGGCATCAACATCCTTGTTATCGCCAACTACATAAATATCCTCCTCATCCTCCTAGTGCAATTCCACAGAAGCATCCTCGATTTCTATGTCAACATGTTGACTTGTGCTGCTCATTCCCACATTTGCAGAGGGCACGCAAATGGTGGAAGGAGGATCCTCTTCAAGTACAGTATTAGAAAGGTCAGGCTCACAGATGGCAACTGCGGACACTCTTGGACTCTCCTCGGCGATCTGTGACTTTTCGGAGACAATTTAAATTTTTATTGTACCTCTTCTACAAGCAGAAGGGCTTAAATCATCACAACTAGAACCACCAGTCATAAATAAAGGCCAAGGCCTTATCCTTTCCTTGCCACTTTGTGTAGTGAAGGCATATTGCCAATTTTTTGTTTCTCTAAAGCTGACAGCTTTAGATTTTTTTCTTTAACAGGGAAAAAGTAGATTTTTTTACATGGCCTGACTTAAAGGGGCCTATCCATTACACGATTTTTTGAACCAGGAGGTTTTATTCGGATCGTTCAAAAAGTCGTCTAATGGATAGGCTGCAAACATCCTGCGCCGTGCGCACTCCATCGAACGACAAAAGAAGTATTTTACCGTTCGAACACGCTTGTCAATTTCTGCATATTGCTGAACGACTTTAGAAAAGTAATTCAGTGGATATGCAGTGAATGACCAACTGCGAATGGCAAACGACTTTTTGCCGCAAAGCCAATCGCTGGACACTTCCAGCAGCCGCCAGTCATCTCCTGTGCCCTGAAGTAGCAGCAAGCTGACGCCAGGGGACCACGCTGCATTTCAAGTTTTTAAGGTAAGTACTGGGGTGGTGGACTACAGGGGGCTACGGGGATGGAGACCCACTGACCACCAATGTATATGCATTGGGGGGGAATGGCGGCGGTAGTCAGCGGCCATGCGGGGGGGGACCCACTGACCCACCAATGCATCTTTTTGTAACCCATCAAGGATACACCTTCTTTAATGAATATTCACTCCTTTCATTAAAAATTTCCACTCCCTTGTTGCTTCAGCGACAGTCCTTGGTCTTTAAATATATCGTCCACAAAGTCTTTCATGTTTGTGAAAGAGTTTTTGCATGAAAGACTTTTTGTAGGCAGGAAAATTCTTTAATCTTTGGTGTATCACAAAAAAAATCTTCTAATGGATAGGCCTCTTAAGCCCTGGTGCATCGGCCTTCATAGATGACGTTGACAGCCTTGCATCGTCATCATGATTGCTGCGGCAGCTACAAGACTGGTATGTGGATCCTGCTCTCTTGTCATGTGACTGTCCTCCATACTCACTGTGGTCTTACAGCAGTGTCACCAAGCAATTATAGCGCAGTTTTAAAAGTAGACGTGGGTCCACTTCTGGACCTTTCTAAAGTTTCCTGGCTGGTGTGTGTCACAGTGGAGTGGCATCATATTTGGCTACTCTCCAGAAATATCTTGGAGACAAAACTCCTGCATCGTTCCCATAATTGAGATATGTTTTTAGTTGGCTTTAAGTATATATGATGTATTTAATTTATTGTCTATTAAAATCAGTGGTGGTTCTGAAACTGGGGCTGTGGTGCAGCTAAATCAACTAAAAGAGGAGTAGCCACACCAACTGCCTTCCCAAATGCTGTCTGGCCGCCCCAACATATCTGGTCAGGAGTCAGCGGGAAGCAGTGTTGGACTGGGGCATGAAGGGCCCATCTGGGGAATGCAGTGGTAGGGGCCCCTACTTAAGGTTGTGGCCAGCCTCCACAGAGACTTGGCTAATCATTAGAGCAGGGGCGGGGAACTTTTTTTCTGCCTAGGGCCATTTTGATATATAAAATATTATTTGCAGGGCTGGTGCAGGCCGCGCCCCCACATGGGGGTGGGGCCACTATAGCCGGTGATTACATCAATGCCCGGAGCATCCTCAGGATGCTCCAGGGAGCTGTAAGGGCAGCAGTGTGACTGTCTGATGCATCCTAAGGACACTCCAGATGGCACTGCTGCATAGATTATGGCTGCAGGGAGCCATTCTAGGCACCCTGCTAGCCAGATGAGGCTAACAGAAAAAAGCTCAGAGGGACAGACCAAATGATTACGGCCCCCGGGCTGAGGATTCCCATCCCTGCATTAAAGAGCGCATGGTCTGGGCCCCTTTAAAAAAAATGTATAGTAAAATACTGCTAGTGCATGCATGATAATGTACCAGATTAATAACAGCAATGCATTGTAGAAAATACACCATAGTTCCGTGCAGTATAATGTAACATACTGTATGTATAATTCAAGTGCACAGTCTGGAGCCTACAGAAGGAGGTGGGCCCTCAGGCAGTGG
This sequence comes from Taudactylus pleione, assembly GCA_031769625.1. NCBI lineage: Eukaryota > Metazoa > Chordata > Amphibia > Anura > Myobatrachidae > Taudactylus > Taudactylus pleione. The sequence goes on from JAUIMM010000155.1 coordinate 22,610,335, forward strand.
TGCCCACTGAGGGTTTCCCCTGTACCCCTATGGGCCAGTCTAACCCTGGCGGGAAGCCTCCGTGGACCAGCCAGATGCAGCACACACAGGAGCAGCAACAGATCACCCCCCTCTGACTCCATTTCCAGCCAGCTTCAATTGCCCAGCTAATAATATGACCACCCCCCAGTTATGCGAATCTGTGTTACTGGGGTCGGGCAGATAGTTAGCTAGCAAATGGAAACCAGCTGACAACGGAGTCTGAAAGGCCGGTGATCCATTGCTGCTGTCCTGTATGTGCTGTACCTGGCTGGTCCACGATAACTTCCCGCTGACTCCCAGCCCGCGATGTTGGGGCGCTAGACAGCATTTGGGAGTGTAGTTGGTGTGGCTCCCCTCTTTTAGTTTTGGTCTGCACTGCAACCATTGACTTAAAATATATCTGGGCAAACAGCACTTCCTATATCTGCTTTATTTTGTCCTATAGTAATTGAAGGGTTTCGGTAATCCTCACAAAGTGGAAGCTGCAGTGTCTCCAGTTTGATTCATTGTCTATTAAGATCAAGCGCTTAGTGGTCATTTTACATTTAGTTTGCTCCGGCATCCTGTCAACATTTGCAGAGAAGTGAGCAGGGGGTGGGCGTATCGAGAATAGGTGCAGGGTGTGTGGTGCAGAGGGGCTCAACCTGCACCCATAGACTCTATAACCCCTCTGCTGAGTCTGCAACCACCAATATCTTTGGGAGAATGGCCCGGGAGGCATTTATTTGAAGATCAGCACATGTTCAGCAGACTGATACAAAGGATGCACGCTGTCCCCCTCTCTCTTACACCACCCCTTGTGACAGGGTGAAACTGTACTGATATGATTCCCAGTGCCATGCCCAAAGTGGATGCCCCTAGGAACTCTCCTCTCCAGAATCTCCCCGAGGGGTATCCCGCAAAGTCTGCAACTATGGTATATATACAGCACAACCCTGAAAATGCTATTACCCAGCAATACCCATCTCTTGCAGGTGACTTGGGCTTTTTATCCGTAACATAAAGAATGTCCCTCAGTACAGTATTATAGAACATAAAACTATAATTTATATTGTGTCTGATTTATCACTGATTTACATCGCCCCTCGTAGTGCTTAGGCAGAAATGTATTATCCAATCTGCTAATGTTTTATAAAGTTATATTACTTCTTATGAATGCTAATTTTGCAATAAAAGCAGACAGATACAATATGTTGAAACCAATAGATATTACAAATCAAATCAATGAATTAGTGTAAAACATGTAATGCTTTTTTACAAAGCTGAACTTGTTGGATTTAAGGTGAATCAAATTGAAGAAAAAAGTGTAAGCTCTACAGGGCAATATCTCTTTCAATATATATTCGCAATCAGCCAATCACAAGTGATTCGCTAGTGCTGGTGATCGTCATCATCATCATCATCATCGGTGCATTTGCACCTACTCCTGACTACCCTCAAATAATACAGCTTTCTCTGGCTTATAAGCATTTGGTTGCTATTCTGTGTTCACAATTGCCTGAACAGGCTCCTACCATACTCGCCCTACATTAGAATACCCATTGTCACACCCATCGTATTTCTCTATGCGCAGGCTGGTATAATTGGCAAAATCAAGTCTGTATAGGCGCATATGTATACGTCCATTTTCTGGGCTTGCGCAGATCAGTTTTACACAAAGTACACTATACAAACTGGCAAAGTGCTCAGCTCCCACATGTATCTATTTATTGGAAGTTTGCTGTTCTTTTTCTATACCAAGCTTTGAAACTTTGGACCTCATTCAGAGGCGGTCGCTCGGGAGCGATCGGTCGCACCCAAAGTGATCGAAAATATGTAAAACGAGTGCTCAATTGCAATGCACATCGTAAGCGCAGAAACACCCACAACAATGAAAGCACACCTCCTATCTCTACGGCCTAATTCAGAGTCGGTCGCAGGCAGCAACCTACGTCAGCACGATTAAGACATCGATTGAGGCAGAAACCATCGCTTGCACTCGCAATGCTTAAGGTAGACACTGAGCTACCTTCAGCACTACGAGCAGTAGCATCGTTATTGCAACGAGATGACATGTGTGATGACTCGCTCAGTAATATATGCACGCCCTTAAAACGCCCTCCTTGAGGTCAACCACGCCTGCGTGCGCACCACCACACCCCCGTTCACAAGCACCTTCCCCTGTAACCACCCACAAACGGCATGAAATGTCAATCTCAGCTACGACCTCGTAGTGACTAACGAGCAAGAGGATTGCGGTCGGAAAGACAGGCTTGCGCATGCGCACTGCCATGTACACGCATGCGTAGTTGAAAAAACATCGCTCGCTACGTCCAATCGCTCCGTGTGACCGCCTCTGAATGAGGTCCTTTGTGTGTTGTATAGATAAAACACAGAGAAATCTCAGCACGGCGGTGTACACGAGCATTGTAAAACACAGCACACAGTGTGGGTTTAGGCAGAATGATGGTGATCCCAGTGCTCAAATGTTTCCCCTATGTGATTGTAGTGTCCGCTGTGGGGTTGGTCGTGGTACATAAGGACAGGGAATAGGTATGCGAGTGTTAGTGTGTGTTTTGGGGGCCTTCACTACACAATACGCACGCTGCCCTGGCATCAGTGGTATGGTTGAGTGCTAGGGTCACCCTTAGATATAAAGATGTAGAGTCTTAGTACTCCTATATACTTCTACATACTACTTCTTGCTAGTCAGAATGAGGCAGTGGTCTCAGACATGATTTCTTTGCTAGCGGAGGGTCAATAAATAAAGTTTTGTTGCAATGCACTGAAAAAATTCTTGAGGTAATTTCCCAGTCTGGTTGTATTTGCCATATACAGTAGGCCAACCAGGCAGATGCATTATGCAGCAGGGTATTTGTTTAACTTACATTTCATTTATGTTTTTTCTTTTTATCTTTGTAAACTTTAATAATTCCCATTTTTTCTCTAGGAACATACGCAAATGAACAACATATTAAATATGTTGTGGCATTATCTACTAGTAGAGTGTACATCCGCATAACGGCCAATCTTCAGGTAGCATAAATCAATCTTGAGCAAGTTAGAAAACAAAAGCAAGTAGCTGATTGGTTGCTCTGGGTTTTTGTGCTTTTAACATCTATTAGTAAACTGTCTCCACTGTTTGAGTTCTGGAATCCGTCTATAAATGTGATGAGACCCTTCCTCGTGTAACATGGCTGACTTCCCTCATTTAGCACCACATCAGCACCACATGGAAACAAGACCTGTTGGGTGTGCAGTTCTTTTGCAGAACACTGCTAGGAGTGAATGGCATCTCATACAAAGTTTTGGTAAATTAGGTCATTGACCTGCAATTGTGATTAATACAAAACAAGGTGCCCCCATCTTCAGAAGAAATGAATATTCTTCAAACAGCAAGGGAGAACTGGCCGCTGTTTGATGCTGATGACATTGAAAATTTAGAACAGAAATTCCATCATTTTTCATTTGTATGCAAATGTCCCTGTTCCAGAAATTAACCACTGATCCTCAATGTCAGCTTTCATCTGGAGGAATTCTCCTAGTGTCTCCAGTGCACTTGTGGGGTCAACCGGGTTTCTCCTGTGCAGAAAAAGAAAGGAATTAGAAAAGAGGAAAGACAAAAAACAGTTATAATGTGAGTCTTTGTTTATCCTGAGTAGTTGGGGGATAAAGGGGGCTGCTGAAACAGGAGTCTGTTGTAAAATGCACATCCCAAAGGCCCCACGCTGAGTCCCTACACTCAGCCATTGAACTGTTAATCACAGTTTTACCTTCTTAAGTATTACAGCAACTACTAATCACTTCTACTAGTCTTAAGGTGACAATATACAAATTCTATTTCTAATGCTTTCACCTAAATCTTCCGCTCAAAGAAAGTTCTTTTTTTATTAGTCACCTTAGACAAATGCGGTTATCTGCATGTGAAGGGAGAGGAGGGGCTCCTGGAGATTTGTATTGATGTGGGTTTAATTATGCTAATTTAGGCAGCTGTAAAGAGCTCTCTTGCCATTGAGAGGCACAATGGACACAGTAAATACGGTACAGGTGTCCTGCGCCTGAAGAGGATTCAATGTATGACCGAATTTATTTCCTAGACTGTTATTAAACTTTTCTCACCACCTGAAGTAATAATGCATTCGTGGATAGGTTTGGGGGGTGGATTGGGACAATGCACACTGAGGGACTTGTTCTCAGGTTTTAAAGCCCTGTGACCTCTATAAGTTCAAGAAGGCCAAAGAGTATGTGGGCATGGAGGGGAATGCCATAAAATGGAAATGAAGAGTGAATGAGGTATCAAATAAATCAGTTTTATGTTTAGTTATATTGTGTAGGGTGTATTGTGTATTATTAGAAGCTACAACGTTCTTTTTGCAGAAATGTTGTATTTGCGTTAAACTTTTTACTGTGAAATCCCAGTAATCTGCCAATACAAAGGTAGGGGTTATGTTTGCGCAATATAAGGTAGCCAAATATACGTCCATACCACCATTCATACTAATCAGATGTAGCCATCCTGATAGCGGTTATCTGGCAACAGCAGTTTCAGACATACCTTGCATGATTTCCATTGAATTCTTGTGTATTTCATTTATACACCGAATACTTCAGAGTATTTTATAAATCAGAGCCTCAGGGGTTTATGTATCAAGCAGTGAAAAGAGTGGAGACATGGACCAGTAGAGAAGTTGCCCATAGCAACTAATCAGCTTGTACAGTACCTATCATTTTATAGACTGTACTTTATAAAAGCCACTCGGAAGGTTATTGGTTACTATGGGCAACTTCTCCACTTATCTACTTTTTTCACTGCTCCATACATCAACCCCAATATACAGCAATTTATTTTAGCTTCCTATACAGCTGAGTTGGAGTATGTATACCCTGGAATTAAAATATGGGCTTTAATGCAACTTGAGCATAAGTAAAAGACTGTAAAAATAAAAATCATTTAACAAAATTATACTGTACATGGCTGCATTTTTACGTTGGTTTTTTTCACACTTCTTGATCTACTGTAGGACATCTTACACACATCAACATAGCTAAAAATGTATAGTCATCTCATAGGGAGAGCATTTTAAACGCCAGGTCTATAGGGAGGGGTGTGCAAGTGATGCCATTGCCCAGGGCGCAGGGCCCTGGGGGTGGCATGTGTTTGTCTTATACCATAATAAGTTCCTGTTTTATCACAGAAACATATTTGAGAAAAGACACAGATTGAGGGGCCTATTCATTAAACATTAAAATTCTCTGGAGATAATTAGCTTTAGAACTCTCATGGAGTTCTAGCTAATTATAGGTGGAATTCATCATTCCACCTCTCCATAAGTATCTATTCCGAAAAGCTGTCATTTTTGCGATGACAGCTTTTCGGGAAATAGATACTTTTCCCTGCCTACACTACCTTATCGCATCTGGAAACAGTGCTGCGCATGCGCTGTTACATCTGTAAAACCAGCGCATGCGCAGCACTGCCTGCAGATGCGTTAAGTTTCGTACCCCCCCGATCCCCACCCACCGCTCACCTCCCCCCCCCCCCCCCCCCCGACTTACCTGTCCGCGCAGCAGCCTCCGGCTCCGTCCTGCTGGTCTGTCATGTGGTTTCCCAGCAGACCACATGACAGATTAGAAAAAAAAAAAAAAAAATTTCTTTTTCTAAACTTTCTTGTGCTCTGCTGGGGAGCACACATGTCCGACCAGCCTCCGGAGCCTGAGGACGGAGCAGAGCGCCGGAGGGACTCGTCGGGGGACCTGCACACGCTGATACAGGTAAGTGGATTCTGCTATTCGCCACCTCACAGTGGCGAATAGTAACTGCAACAAATTCCGAAAACTGATAATTTTCGGAATTTGATGAATACCACAATTTCCACATCCCCATACTAATGTATGGGGAGTTTGGAAATTAACGCAGGGGAACTTAGCAAGGAGATATCTGTGATATCTCCTGTGTTAAGTCTGTTCATGAATACCAAAATAACGTTATTTAAGGAAAATGTCCTTAAAAACGTTATTTTAGTGTTGATGAATAGGCCCCTGAATACACTTGCCAACACATACCAAAGGCATATTTAATGTGTATTAAAATGCCTGTGGACTATATGCGATTTTAACATACTGCTCAATGCTCACAATAAAAGCAACAATTTTAAGTATTATCCACAAATCCTTAGCCAGGAGTTGCAAGCTGCTCCAACGCATACTTACCTATTCTCCCAGATGTTGTGGGCAATTCACAATATTTCGGTTAGTATGGGTGGATTTCCCACATCCCATCCTCTTCCTAGTTAAGTGTGCAGGATGGGGAGATGATTACTGGGAATCACAACTCCATTAGAAGGGGCGAGGCTAAAATGAAGTGACCGTGTTTTAGTCCCAACCCCTCCTCACTGACCCACGAATCGCAGTTTTTCTCTGCGACGGGGTTAATGGGTTATGGGGCTACTTACGTAAAGAACCCGGCCACACCCCCTAAATGATCAGCTGCATCTCCTCTCCAGGTTTCTCCCAGAGCAGAGAATGAAAATGTAGGCAAGTATGCTCCAATGGCAAGATGTGCTGAGGGAAGAGACAAGTCCCCACCTGATCAGAAGGATAAGACCTTGGCTCAGAGTATAACTTCATTGGAGCAGAAGTATTAATTTCTTGAAAGTGAGAAAGTGCAGAGTGATGAACAACCAACCAATCCGCTCCCAACTGTCATTTTTCAAACACAGCCTGTGACATGACAGTTAGGAGCTGAGTGGCTGGTCATTTATCACTCTGCACTTTATCACTTTCCAGAGCTTCATAAATCTGCCCCAATGCAAAGTGACTATCCAAGCACAAGTCTAGAGGTTCACTCTACAGCAGGCATGTCAAACTCAAAATACCAACCGGGCCGAATATTCAAAGTCTACGAGTGTGTGGGCCGCAAAAACAAAAACAAAAGTCTTATATGCAATTTTGAAAGGTTATTAATAAAAACCAATGCAGTGCCCCCTGTAGTAGTGCCCCTTATGCAATTCTACCCTGTATTACAGCCCCATTATGCAGTGCCCCTTATGCAGTGCCCTAGTAGTGGCCAGTATGCAGTGCCCCAGTAATGCCCCTTTATGCAGCACCCCCAGTAATGCCCTCAGTAGTGCCCCTTTATGTAGAGCCCCTAGTAATGCCCCTTATGCAGAGCCCCCAGTAATGCCCGTTTATGCAGAGCCCCCAGTAATGCCCCTTATGCTGTGCCCCCAGTACTGCCCCTTATGCTGTGCCCCCTCCCAGTATAGAACACACCCCACTCACCTGTCTGTGCAGTACTTACCTTTCTTCATGACGGCTGCTGGGCACCGCTCCAGTCCACGCCATCCCACATAGAAGCTGCCGCTGACTGGAACTATCTAGATCCAGAGCAGCTGCGCAGGCTCCGCTCATCGCGGGCAACACGGGTGACATCATGACGTCACCCGTGCACAGCATCACTGGGAACGCTGGCCTCTGAAGCAATCACAGGCTTCTGATCGCTTCAGAGACCACTGTTGCCAGCCTGTACTACCCGACTGGAGCTGTACTCCGATCGTGGCAGGGGTGTGGGCCGCATATTATATATATGTGAGCCCACACTCTGGGGCCGCAGAAATTGTTTATTTGGGCCGCATGTTTGACATGCCTACTCTACAGGAACAGAGTAAAAATGTTTTTGTTACAATATATTCTTTAATCATTACCAGTAAAGTAAATATCTTAAGTAAACCTAATGGTGTATGGGGGTTGGCTAGAAATATTTTGTGCATATCAGGTTTTACTGTAGAACAGGTAATTTGGGAGAGGTAAATAGTTCTGATGATACAATATGGAATAAGATGAACATTTTACATACTGTTTTTAAAATGTGGACTTCTGTACATTTATCAGAGCAGTCAGACCTATATACAGTATGTGTGTCCTAATTAGGAGAATCTATGCATTACTTACACATACTGTACATGTTTTGTTACCCTTTAATTAGACAGAGCCAAATTTCAACTAAAAGCAAAGTGTTCAATATGAATTTACTATTGTATATTAACATAATATGAAAAATACCTTGACAGCAGTCTGTTGACAATGTTAGTTATACTCCAATTCCCACTCCTGCTGTGGTCCAGAACGAAATCCAAAACTCATGGGCGGCATGCCCAAAATGCCAACTGATCTTCAGCATATTCTTTCCAGCCGCAACACCTGACTTTTTGGCCAGGTTCCTTAAGGTCCTTGTTCCTGGCTGTGCCCGTCGTTGGCTGTTGAGGCAGCTGTTGAATTGACGACTTTGGTGTTTGGTCAAATTTTCTGTTTGGACAACTTACTCATGTAAATATCATCCTGCCTGAGTCACACTTGTTTTCGGGGAATGTGATATTTTAAATTATTAAGAGATTTTGAAAATTGTTTCTTTAATGTGGAACTGTGAAATACATTGCTGAAGTCAGTTAGGCACTTGGAGTATGGAATTATACTCTCATACACTTTTCATGAACTGTCGGAAGAACATATATCAGCAATGGCAGCTTAGTGAAAACTGTAATATGATATTTTACAAGGTTAAATAGAAACATTCCATGGCAAATCATAGCTTTGTATCGTCTCTCCCATAAAACACTGTTTTGCCTTTAGGTGGCGTATTGAGAAAATTAAGTAACAATCAGTGTCTAATGGAAACGCTAAATAGCAACTGTACTCAAAAAATACAAGACAGGGTTTTACCCAATTAAAGTAAATAGATTGGGCACCACAACTTGCTGGTATAAGTCTTGTACCCCAAATTGTAGATTGGAAGATACAGACCTATCACTGGCTGTCATTTGGCAGACAAGTTGTGAATATTTTACACTCTTTACCAATATCTATAACCAAGGTGAAAATAACTAGGGATTGTAACATGTGTTTCGATGGTTACAGGCAGGGCTATAATTAGTGGTGGACAAGCATTGTTGCTGCCCAGTACGCAGGACCTAGGAGGTGGCACCGTTGCTGCCCTGTGGCACATATATTTGCTATGCAGGCTACCATTCTGGAAAGCCGCCGCCTGGAGGTTCCTAAGGACACTAAGGGTGCTCAGCTGCTCCCCGATCCCGACATTTTCACCCTGCTATGGCCCTGGTTACAGGTTTTGCAAAGGAGTGTCTGATATTCATAGCATGTCTGTCAAGTTTCATCAACAGCCATGTCTGAGTCTTCCACCTGCCTATTTTTGGAAGAAGTCTTATTTCATGGATCTGGAGTTGCTCCATTAAATAGTGGCACTAATCATAAGGATATTTATGCTAATTAAGCAACATATTTTGAAGAATTCATGTGGCATTTCCCTTGGGATGTAGTTAGATTTCTGGTGGATGGAATCCCAGACGTTGATATATCGACTCCAGAATCCCGGCACTCGCCACTATGCCGACACCAAAATCCCGAAGGAGATCAGGATACCGGCGTTGGCATCCCGACCCCCGCCATCCCGATCGTTAAGAGCCGGGTAAGTATACCACTTAGGCCGGGGATGGGAGGATTAGGATTAGGCATCCCCGGGGTGGGGGATTAGGGTTAGGCAACCCTGGTGGAGGTTAGGGTTAGGCACCCCCTTGGGACAGTTAGGTTTAGGGTGCGGGAAGGGGGGTTAGGGTTAGGCACCACCGGGGGAGTTTAGGGTTAGGCACCACTAAAGAAGGGTTAGGGTTAGGGGGGGACAGGGGTGGGTTAGGTCACTTACGATCCCCAGTCGACACTGTAAATCTTCGGCCTTCCGGCATCGCTATGACATTTTCCGTTTCCCTTTCAAGTTTGAAAGTAAGAACATACTGTATTGTAAATTTATAGTTTAAAATATACAACAGGCTTATATTTGGCTCATTTACTTTTTTATCATGCATGACAGTGTCCGCTATCAGACTGCTGCATGAGTCTACCCCCCCCCTTTGGACCTGAAAGACATCTAGCGTTCAGACTTTCAGGTCACCAAGGTGCAGTGCCCGCACTGAACGTCATCCAGTGCAGGAGTCCGACCTCCTATCTTTGAACATGCAGAACCTGACAAGCGTCGTCAGATTGACGGGCATGTTCAGTAGATAATCGGGGTCGGCAAGCACCCAGCGTGCACGCGGATCGCTGATCCTTGCCGGTTATCCATTACATGACTTTGTGAACAATTCAACCAAAACCTCCTGGGTTTGGGCGGATTGTTCACAAAGTCGTGTAATAGATAGGCCCCTTTAGAGTATGTCATTCATTCTCTGTTCTATAAGATGCAGTAAGATCAGATAACTTTTTTTTGTATTCCATCTTCATCTGTTGTTCATTCAAATGTCCCCAATTTTTAAAATGAATGGGGATAGAATGACCTTTAGTCAATGATACCTTGAGAATAATCACAGTTGCACAGATTATTTCAGGAAATCAATATGCTGACCTAAGTACCTGTGCCCAAGCCTGTCTGAAAGGTGCAGCCACAATCACAAGGTAATCTTGCAGTGTACCGGCCCATATCCATTTTCATTACTAGTCATCATCAGCGCACAACTGGAAAAGCAGATATTAGTTACAAAAGATATCTCTGCAAAAAACATACTTACGCTTCGATCCAGCTGTGAACAGTCCACAGTTGCATCACTGATTTTTGCCTACATTACAGACCAGTGATGCCTCTTCAGTCATAATTGCCCACTGGCGTAACTATAGACAGTGCAAGAGGTGCACTTGCTATGGGGCCCGGCGCCTTATGGGGCCCGCCAGCCCAGCAAGCAACCCCCTACACCCACTATAAGTACAGCGCCAATGTTATTTTTAATCAGGAGCCGGCCACGTGCCAATAGGAACTTGTGGGCCAGCAGCCAATCAGCAGCGGCTGCTGGTCTGTGAGTTCCTATTGGCTTGCGACCGGCGCCTGATTAAAAATGACAGACTCTCTTAGAAGCTGCAAGGAGGCATCCCTGGACCATGGCATGCCTACTCCCAGTTTCAGAAAGTTCAGGGAGGAGAGATGGAGCGGTGTGCCAGGCTCAGGAGGAGGTAAGTAGTGCCGAGGTGCCTGCGGGTGGGCTGAGATGGGGGGGAGGTGCATAGGTAGCAGAAAATTTTGCTATGGAGCCCCCCATACATCTGGTTACACCTCTGCATCACCATTTTTACACCAACAGACACCGAGGTACAAATTAATGTTCAATGCAGAGTTTGACCTCTCATAAGGCGAGTAATATACTTGATTATTGTTGCAATTATATCATATCCACACTACTATACACTATAATATCCATTTCTGTAACCTCTCATGAGAATCACTGAGAGAACATCAGGCTGTAGGTCCACCCAGAAAACCACGAAGATGGACAACAGTGCAGTAATGTCCTAATGCTGTTTTATCACATAAAGGAGGTGAGTGCAATAGTTGCCTTAATGTGTAGCAAAGATCCTTTTACATTTACAGTTTTATGTCCCTATATATTGAGAGAAAACAAACTTTAATACTGAAGAATTTAAATTAATACCTAAAGGTGCGTAAACACTAGACGATAGAGGAACAACTGTACGACATCTTCCTGTGCAGTGGGATAATGTGCCTACACTGAACAATATGTCGTTCAGTGCAGGCACCATCACTTATCCCCGAACATGTCGTTATCGGCAGATTGGCCTGCATGTTCCATCACCTCAAATGGTAGGAGGAACTAGTCCCTGCACAGAAGTCCCACAGACAGAGAGCCAATTACTGTTTGCCTAGGGAGGCTCAATTTCTTCAGAGAAACGAGCATATAGGTAAGGAAAGAATTAAGCGAAGGCAATACATAGGGGTTGCAAAAAAACATTAGGCATCCAAGTGACATAGACTAGTTTGTGGGACCCCATAAAAAAAACTCAGAGACATGTCAGAAAAATAACACTGATAACATAGAACATTTTTTTTTCTTTTCAAGTGATCTAACATTGCAGTCTCAGCTGATGGCAGGAGGGCTAAAAAGGCAACTTAAATGTATTTCACACTGTCATAGTCCCCAAAATTTCTGGGGCCTATGCGGCCCCTAGCCATTCACTTTACCGTTTCCTATACACAATAGTGTGAGTGTGTGTGTGTGTAAAGAACAGTTTTCACACTTGTTTTGGCCTGTCAGACTAGCGTGGCTGGGGGGTGGGGAGTAGGCGGTGGGAGAGTTGAGTTCCACCACCTCTTCAGGAAAACTAGGCCCTGGTGAACAGTAAGGGTGAAATGGGTGGGACAAGATGGGTGTAGGGTGATGCTGCTCTTAGCGTCATTATAGTCCCGCTGCATGATTTTGGAATAGTGCATTTGGAGGTGGGATTGTGATGGATCAATCGGCTAGTACATCGATGATGAACGCAGCTGGCTGCTAGAATTAGGGGTATATTTACTAAAGTGCGGGTTTTTAGAAGTGGAGATGTTGCCCATAGCAACCTATCAGATTCTAGCTATTATCTTCTAGAAGGTACTAGATAAATGTTATATAGAATATGATTGGTTGCTATGGTCAACATCTCCACTTCTTAAAACCCGCCCTTTAGTATTAGTGAATTGCAGGACACATTGATCATGGATGTTTCAATCGTGTTTAGTGGCCCTCAAAAGCTGAATTACTAGCTCCTGGACATCTGTTTCTGTTCCATGCAGTCTTTTTGTATGGTTTGAAAACTTGGCTGTGTAACTGTGTGTGAGGGGGGTTGGGGCAATCTGGATATTTAATCAAACATGGCGAAAAACAATCGGTGGTAACCAAGTAGCCCGAACATTGTTAGGGCGCTAATGGATCACCCGGGGCTATATTAGCACCGGAGTCCGCAGGACGCCGGTACTTATCGGGTATTTTTTTTTCGGGCCTGATGTGTCCCGAAAAATAATCCACTAACAGTGCCGGTTTTTCACAGCCTCAATGGCGAAAACACATTGGTCCATGAGCTTATCACGGATCCTGTGTGTTTCCGGGTGCAATATCCTATTATTTCATCTGAAATAATAGGATAGGGAGAAAAAAAGACATTGGCGAAAACTGGGCATATTCTGCTAAACATCCCTGTATTTCGCCGATTGCGGCTAATTGGATACCCCCCTAAACCCCCTTCCACCGGCCATTTCGAAATGGTGGCCAAATATGTCCACCAGTTCAGATGATACCTAAATATTGCTGCTTTCTCCTTTGTAAATTGTACAGTTTATATTACTGTTTTCAATATTATGTGAAATTTACTAAAACTCAGCTAAAGGGAATCGTGACTTTCATCAGCTTTGCTGGGCAAGATAATCATTTTTATATTTCACGATTAAACAAATGTATGTACCGAATTTTCAGCATTGCGCAAGTTTTATTTACAGGTATAAAGCTGCTTCACTGCATTCTATCATTTTATTTATTATTATGTTTCTTAATTTTCCATATACACATACTGTGCAATATGTATATATTTAATACATAAGATGACAGAACTGTAATTTTAAGACAGAAGGGATGCGCTTAAGAACATATGGCTCCAGAGTATTTTTACACGTTCGTTTTATCACAGATTGAAAGCAGCGATCTCTCCTGAAGAAAATTACAAGTTGTCTCGCAAGCAATGAGAAAATTGACATTCCCTGGAAATTGAAAGTAGAGAAAAATAATATGTACGGAAGGCTCTGCATTGTGGACAATTGCTACATATGAGATTAATCTGAGTGGTCTATACTCACACAAACAGGGCCCTCTACACAGTATCTGCCAGATTTTATCTCTGTGTCACTGCATGTTTTCTCTCCGAATCTACAGAGCTTCAAATCTGGGCTCTGCGCTTTATAAATACATGATAAGTAACATGGTAATGCACAGAATTGGAAAAGTAAAACCTAGTAAACATACTGTAGCTATTTTAATTGTTACAGGTTTTAAAAGTTAGCTGGAGAAGTACTTACAGCTTCCATACTAGTGTCTTATGATACATTGTTTGTCTACTTTCACCAATATGCACATGGTATTCAGGGCCTGATTCAGAGCAGCTCGCTGTTTGCGAGCGCTCGCTCTGATTCAGGGCGGGGATTTTTATTTTTTTCGTCCTCCAGGCTGCTCAGTAAGCCCACAGCTTTTGCGAGCGACCTGATGATGGTCACGATTATCGCGACCATCGGGCTTGTGAGGAGACCCTGTTGTAGGGTCTCAGCTTTCACAAGCCCGAGTGGACTTCCTGCTCTAATAGCTGTGCGCTCGCGAGTGGGTCTGAATCAGTACAACTTACTGTGGCATGTCCTTTCTCACCATAAGGAACGAGCTATTGAAAGTTAACAGTTGACAGACACCAGCATTAAATATTAATTAAAAATATTGATTCCTTTGTCCACAAATTATATAAATAAAGTTGGCTGCATTAGGTCAATTCAATTAGCTGGAGGGGGTCGGGGGCAGTAGTAGTAGTGGTTCAACTAACCCCCTTTGTGGCCCGATTTAGCCCCGGACTCATGCTCTTTTGTATACAGGACCTGATTTGGACCCGCTCGCTAGATGCGTACGCTCGCACCCACCGTATGCATATCTGGCACACACCCAGCAAGGCAGGCGATCGCACGGCAAGGCATAAGCACGCCCACTATGTCTTGGTGTGCGATAACTTGTATGCAGGCGCCCACCAGCCTGTTATAAGACGCATGTCATCTCCATGAAGTGTATGCAATCAACGGTACATCGGGTACCATCAGAAGCGAATGCAGCACTTGAGGTTGACTATACCCTACTGCAAGCACTGTGATCACTGCAGTGTGAAATACAACCAGGTGACGTGTATTATGACGCTGCCTGTTATGCACGCCTCTAAAACGACGTTAAGATGCTCAGGCACGCCTGCGTTCGCACCTCCACTCCCCTGTTTACAATGTCCAGCCCCTGTCACCACCCACAAACAGCTTCTTCTGTCACTCACTCTGCTGGGCTGTCTATGCGCAGTGAGCGCATAGACAGTCGTACCGGTTCACGCACGCGCACTGTGATGCATACGCATGGCGAAAATCAACCAGCTACGAGTGAAAGCATCCTAGTAAGCGGCTCTGAATCAGGACCACAGTCCTTTGGGGCTGTAAACAAAACTTTGCGAGTGACTAAGATTTATTTTTAAACTTTGGTTTTCAGCATTACTGGATCTCTCAAATCTGAATTCCCTAATCTGAGGTTTCAGTTCCACTGAGCCTGTAGCCAGTTACTCTCTTATTCTGTCTATAAAGATGCATGTGTCCTTATACACTTGTCCTTTTTGCACCATATAGAGTGACTTACACACTCCTCAGAGGGAAGCGATTCATCGACTTGTGTACTTTTTCCTAAATTCTGCATCCGGTTACATTAAAGTCACTAATAGTGTACTACGGCAGGTACTTATGCTTAATATTTGGAATAAAGCTGCACATTAATCACAAGGCGAGATGAATGGCATGGCTCACTTGTATCCTCAGTCTTTTGCATTTGAACACAGGTTATCATCTCAGTTGCACACAGCAGATGCATGCCAGAGTTAGTGGTCAGGGTAGCAGTGCATTGTAATGATGCTGCATTAGTGATGTCACAGAGAGTGAAAAGTGATAAGAAAGTGATAAGGTGCCAGCCAATCAGCTCCCAACTGTCATCTCACAGGCGGTGTTTGAAAAATGACAGTTGGGAGCTGATTGGCTGGCACCTTATCACTTTTCACTCTGTCTCCTAACACTGCTTAGTAAATAGAATCCTAAGATGCATACAATATTTTGTGAAAAAGTCAGTGGCGAGAGCGGCTTAGTTACAAAGTACATGGCACAATAAAATGTGGTTATTTGATGCGATTTTAGAATATGTGATAGGACACATCTGTAGAATGGAATTCTCAGTATTTTATCATATTCTTAGGGAGTTGGAACAATATTTTTACAGATAAACATATCAAATGTGAAAAAACATAGACATTGTAACTATGTTCAGTGAACATGTCATGATGGGGACTATAGTGCTACAGTAAGTTCTGCGCATAACAAACTTAAACATGCAACTGTCTAGAATCAAAGTGTGCATGGAAATGAGTGTCTAATGCTGGTAACTCTGGGGGAGATTAATCAAATCTTGGAGAGGGATAACGTACCAATCATCTGTGAAATGGCAATTAGAAGCTGATTGGTTGGTACTTTATCTCTGTAGAATGTTTGATACATCTCTCTCAGATACTATATACTAGCATATGGGTTTATATAGAACTATATAGTATGGTGTTAGCATGGTTGGTGTGGTGGTTAGCATTACTGCCTAACAGCACTGAGGTGACTTCACTTACCGACCATGGGCAATCAGGGGGTCACGCACGGACCGGGTCGATGGCCCCCCACAGAATATGCGCACGATGGCGCCGGCGCCGTTGTGCGCATGCGTGAGACCCGCCACGACCGACAGCGCCGGTCGTAGCGGGTCTCGATCCAAAGGGGGCGAGCTGTCGATGTTGATTGACAGCTCGCCCCATTTGGAAGGCGGGCCGGGGGGGTGGCATGGGAACGCCTACCGTTTGGGGGCGGCCCCACTGACATCACTAGTGATGTCAGTGGAGAGCTTCCGGCTCTGACAGAGCCGAAAGCTCTCCAGGGCTTACGACAAAGGAGACCCTACCCTAGGGTCTCGTCGTAAGCCCCGATGGTCTTGACACAGCCTTACCACCGCAAAGGAGGACGTCTTGAAAATTCAAGAGGTTCTCCCCTCATTCAGACCGACCGCACGCTCTGTGCAACCGGCTCTGAATGAGGTCCTCAGTGTGGAGTTTGTATGTTCTTCCCATATTTGTGTGGGTTTCCTCTGTGTGCTCTGGTCTCCTACACTCCATAAACATACTGGTACTGTAGGTTAATTGGCTGCTGACACGTAAATTAATCCTACTGTGTATGTGTTTCCATTTAGTAAGGAATATAGAATGTAAACTCCACTGGGGCAGGGTCTGATGTGAATGACTGAAATATTCTCTGTAAAGTGCTGCATAATATGTATGCACTACTGTATATAACTGTCAATAAATATATTATAGTGAGTTAAATATAATTCTATAAAATATGATGGCCTAATAATATTGCTTTGCATTGAGTAGTTAGCTCTGTCTTCTCTATGAGTTATGTGACATGTCCTGGAAAATTAACTAAAATCATTACGTTCTTCTGATGTGTTTTCTCTAAGTAAGAATCCGATCCTTGCTTGTTTATCTGTGATAAATTGAGCTGACTGGGATTCCTGGAACTAAAATCATTTGTAACTATCAGAAACGTAATGATTATTTCCTGTAAATGCACCTTTTAGACCAATATTGCAGTATTTATTTACATGCAGCGTTTATCAGGGCTGAGAGGGAAGATGGATGAAATGGGGAGATAGTGTCGTTCGGAAGCTTGGTGACCTCCTCAGCAGCTATATCAATGCCCTCTGGGCTATTGTAAAGTCGGAAAATGAGAATGCCGTTTGAAGCTTTTTAGTGAACACAAGATTTATTACTGTACATAAAGGAACAGAGAAGGACCCATTTCTTAACGTTTACAATGGCAGAAATAAATGTTTTCAGTGTCACAACCACAGGAAAGGGACATAAATGTGTTTAATTAATGAAGCCACAGTTCATATTTGGTTCCATTCCTGAAGTAGCTCTACTGCAAAACAGTGCAGTGATAACTGTAACTAAAGGCTTAAAGGCAAATCGCTGTGCAGGATAACACTGTTCAAGGCCATAAAAGATAGAGTTTTACTGGGGGGTGATTTACTAATATAGCACAGATGTGCAAATGAAAGCAACCAATCAGAAACTTGCTTTCATATGACTCACATGTACTGGGCCATTCAAAGAATATTGCTGATTGGTTGCTATGGGTTACTGAGTATTTAAACAGTGTTAATAAATACCCTGCACTGAACCCTTTCAGACTGACGACCCAGGAAATATACCGGGTCTCAGTCCCCAACCCTGGAACAGAGCAGGGTCATAGACCTGGGACTTTGACCTGGGTCGTTTGAGTTCACATGTAGCAAAAACCTGTGGGTGGGATGTACTAAGGGCTAAAATGCGGTTTTACTGCATTCCCTATATGTACAAAGCACCAGAATGTCCCGTTGGGTAACACCACCTTCAGGTGGCGTTACCCTATAGAAGCCTATGGGCTACTTATTGGGATGCTCTTCCTTGGGAGAGATCCAGTCGGATCCCTCCCAGCACCACCCGCTGTCTTATGCGCATGCACAGATGGACGGCAGAGGGACTTCTCGATGTTAAACCCGGAAGTCCCTCTGACCGGAGCCATCGCAAAGGACAGCTCTTATTGGGAGAGCTGTCCTTTGCGATATTCTAGGTACGAAACGCGGTATGTACCTGAAGACAGGCGGGATGTATCGCATCACTAATACGATGCTTAGTACATCCAGGCCTAAGTGTGAAAGGGGTATAAGTTAGATCTTACAATGCTGATTTCTGTACTTTAAATCATATTACAACATTTTATGAGCAGAGCTGTTATATCTAACTGTAGTGTGCAGAGACACAAATCTGAAATGACCAGTGGTGGCTCCAGGGGCGGGGCTGCAGCGCAGTCCAAATTTCAAATAGGGGAGTCACACCAACTGCCAGTGAGTCCCAGCCATCTATGTTTGGCAGCGTGTGAAATGGCAGTTTGTGAGGCTCCCCTATTTGAATTTTGGACTGCGCAGCAGCCCCACCTCTGGAGTCACCACTGGAAATGACCCATTAATCAGAGCTGCCAACAGTATACACATTATGTTACACAGTGCCCCCAGTATGTATATTATACTAGTAGCAAGTTATAGAGTTTGGCCAAGATCAGTCAAATATTTCCAACATCTTATCAGCAATAGATAATTCTCAATCAGTGTGCACTATCAAATATTGTTATATTGTTCCAATAAGAATTTCTTGAATTGTTACTTTGGTTTCAATTACTTTATACTTTGTTTCAGTAGCAGCTGCTCAAATAGTGTGTTCAGAAATTCCTACTGATGTCTTAGGTCATTGTTTTATATTGTCCTCTTGTTATGTAATTTTATATGTATTTAGTATTTGCTTTCTATACTTTTAAGTCCGTCAGGAGTTTAATACCCCTTTTATACCAAAAGTCCCGGGTTTGACCCGGGATTTGGAACACTTTTCCAACCCGGATCCGGCCTGGAACAGACCCCTTTTACACTGCGGCACTGACCCTGGCTATGTCATTGTGACCCGAATTGCGACGTTTACACTGCAGGGTGACACGGGAATGACCCGTGGTCAACCCTACAAACTACCCGAGTTGGATCCCCAGGTCCCTGGACCCAGGTGGATCCATTTTACACCGACAAAAATCCTGGGTTAATACGCGTTCACATGCATCAACCCGGGATTTTCAGGTCGGTGTAAAAGGGGTATTATTAAATCTTCTATTATTTAATTGTGGTCTTTGTCACTGTGCTCCTACCGTGTCATTGCTATTTCTATGTATATTATACTACAGCGTGTACACATTATGCCACGCAGTGCCCCCAGGGGTGTAAACAGGTCTGCCATCAGAAATTGTGGGGCCCGGGACTGACAAGATAGCGGGGGAAGGGGGACCCAGCCAAAGTCTCATGAGTCATGACTTACCTTATTGCCTTGAAGAATGCTCCTTCCTTCTGGCTTCTTCACCTCCAGGTCTGTCTAGCACTGCTCCTCACGCACCATGGCTCCTCCGACCTCTTCCTTCCAGCGACGTGTCATGAAGTCACGCGCGCCAACTCCAAAGGTAAAAGAAAATATTTTACTGAACAAGGGCAGGGGCAAACGCAGGAATTATATATTTTTTTTTTTGGGGGGGAGGGGGTTTTCTAATATATATATTAAACACACACACATACTGTATATATAATATACTGTATACGGCTGACATGTAGATATTACATATAACACACATACAGTATTTACTCATTAACACATATGTACACATACAGTATATACACACTAACACATATATACACACTACCATACATATATCCACACTAAAGGTGCGTACACACGGGACGATTTATTCCATGAACGAAATCGTCCCGTGGCCCCCCGGCAGGGGGGTGCTCAGTGTTGTTACCAACATTTAGCACAAAACACTGAACAAAATCAAGAATGATTTCATTCAGTGCCGGGTTCCCTCCCTCATCCCCGAACATGTTCAACCTGACATTATAGTCAGGTTGGACGGGAGGTTGGGGCGATGAACGGCAACTACCAACTGCAAACAGGAGTGCGCATTGGTAGTTATCGTTCATCGTTTTGGTGATGAAACTGGACGATTTTTTGGACGACTGAACGATAACGATGTCGTTATTGTTCAGTCATCCAAAAAATTGATCCGTGTCACACTAACACATACAGACACATAAATACACATGCTAAAACACATACATACTTAATACTTACACTGCTGATTCAACAGCAGCTTGCACCTCACATCATTAGGCCCCGTCCCCTCTGAAATGAAGCGATCCATGAATGTATGGGGGTGGGGCTTGTCACATTGCAATCTGAACCTGAAGAGGGGATGGGGAATAGGTCCATGGGGGGGCTAGTGCAGGTTTTACAGCGGTGGTAGGAGCATGCGCGGGCCCCCTCCCATTCTGCCAGTGTCTGGGCCTGGGACTCTAGTCCCGGCAGTCCCCCCTGCCCTGAAGCGGACACACTGACCTCCTCTATTACTCCAGGTTCTGCTTTATGTGCCCCAGGGCAGGAATAAGCATGGAGCCCAGGGCGGCATGTGCTGCGGTCAGGGGCTCCAGGGGTTTGAGCACCCTGTGCTGACCCAGTATGCTCAGCCCTGAGCCACACGCACCTGAAATTGGGGGTGTGGCCTCATTACCATAGACCACACCCTCCAAGTGACGTTATTTGGAGGCGTGCCCGCATGGCACACCTCCAAATAACGTCAGGCTGGGGGTAAAGCCCAGCCCTCCATCACTGGCTGGGCTTCTTCCTGCCCTCTCCCATCAGTGAATGGATGCCGCGCGCACTCTGGGGGTCCAGCACAGCTGCAGCGGTGGGGGTCCCCAACCTCTCGATTTGACCACCCGCGGGCCTCTTTGGTTGTACTGTCCTGCTGAGATCTTGATGTTGGGAGGGGTGCACCCTCTATGGGTGGCGCCCCTGTTTGACCGCACTGGTCAAACACCCCTAGAGCCGGCCTTGGCTGCGGTCCACCCTCACCAAGAGCCCCCACCCCAGTCCAATCCCAGTCTAGGGACAAATCTTAAGCAAGGAAACCACACCAATGTACATAAAAGGGTCAGGGCTAGAGTACATGGCCCCTCCTTTGTCTGTTGGTTCTTCCCCCTTACACTCATAGGACCTGCTGCCTCTGCTGTAGCTGTGGGAGCAGCATATAGCAAGAATGGAAGTGTTTGTGTGTTGGTAGTTAATTGGGGGAGGAGTGAGTGTATGGGTGCTGCTGTTGTGTTGGAAATATATGTGGAGGGGAGGAGAATGTGTGTTTGGGTGCTGCGGGGTTGTTGATAGCAAATGCAAGAGTAGATGATGTGTGTGTGTGGATTCTGCCAGAGTGTTGGCAGTAAATGCAATGGCTGAATGTGTCAGAGTGTTTTTAGGTTATTAGTAGTGAATACAAGGGGAGGTGGTGTGTCTGGTTGGTACTGGGATGTTGGCAATGCAGGGGTGGAGAGTGTGTGTGTGTGGGTGCTGCAGGTTATTTCCAGTGAATGCAAGGGGAGGAGAGTGTGTAACTGGGTGCTGCAGGTTGTCAGCAGTGAATGCAGTGGGAGAAGAGTGTGTGACTGGGTGCTGCTGGGGTATTGGAAATGAATGCAGGGGGAGGAGAGTGTGTGTCTGGGTGCTGCTGGGATGTTGGGAGTGAATGCAGTGGGAGAAGAGTGTGTGACTGGGTGCTTCTGGGGTATTGGAAGTGAATGCAGGGGGAGGAGAGTGTGTGTCTGGGTGCTGCTGGGGTGTTGGAAGTGAATGCAGGGGAGAAGTGTGTGTGACTTGGTGCTGCTGGGGTGTTGGTAGTGATAACGAGCATAAAGGGGGAACTCTAACAAAAATCTCGTCCCTGGGCTCTGGTATGAACTTATGCCCCTGGTGCCCCCAGTATGCACTTTATGCCACACAGTGCCCCAGTACTGTATGTATATTTTACTACACAGTGCCCCAGCATGGATATCATGCCATGTAGTGCCTCAGTATGCACATTATGCCCCACAGTATGTATATTATACTACACAGTGCCTCAGGTTTGCACATAATGCCACACAGTGCCCCCAGTAAGTATAGTACACTACACAGTTAGCCCAGTATGCCATGTAGTGACCCCAGTATGCACATTATGCCACACAGTACCCTCAGTATGTATATACTAGAGTTAGCACAGTATACACATTATTTCGCACAGTGCCCCCAGTATGTATAGTATACTACATAGTGCACATTATGGCACGCAGTACCGCCAGCAAGCAAGTGTCCAAGTATGCACATTATTCCACACAGTACCCCCAGTATGTACACTATGCCCCATAGTGCCCCCAACAAGTATATTATACCACACAGTTCCCCAGTATGCACATCATGCAGGCGGCCAGCTCGAAGAGGCTTGCCCACTCTTGCCAATTTTTGGGAGCCTCTCGGCCACTCTGGTAGAGTAGGCAAGTATGTTTATGCCACACAGTGCCCTCAGAGTGCACATTATGCCACACAGTGCCTCTAGTATGCACATTATGCTACACAGTGCCCCCAGTATGCACATTACTCACCTTTATGTTGTGGCAGGCTCCTGCTGGATTTGCACATCTTGCACCACTGGACTGGTGTATGCAGAAAGAACAGCTCTTAGCCAACATGTTGGTTGAAGGCGTGATGCAATAGTTAAGGGAGTCGAAAGCTAAGCTGAGCACAGGTGTCTTTAGAAGCTGTGCACCTGTTCTCGGGAGGAAAACAAGACACACAAACAGTGGGGCCTATCGTGAATCTCCGCAGCTCCCTGGTGGTCCAGTCTATGTGGGTGCCCTCGAGGCAGTCACTGTGGCCGGTCATCTGGCACTGGGGGGCATGGCCACAACATATGATGGCACGACCATGCAACACAGTGAATTTCATGCCCCTTTGCTCAGAGTGGCGCTGAAGGTGTCATGGCCACATGGTTTTGGGGGGCTGTACCTCTTTGGTAGGTCTGGTGCACATTACTTTGTACCCCTCCATGCCCAGAATATGTGGTTGTTATTATTACTATTATATTATAAAAAGTAACATCAGTGGTTATTTCACTATATATATTATCATGCCAAAAATCATAATGACTTTAATCAAAACTCATTTCAATTCAAGTCAATCGTTTTGAATTTTATCATATAGCATCTTTAGAAAGTTAAGACCCCTACCACTGACACATTTCATTGTGCAGCTCTGTATTATGTTTATATTTACTCAGATTATAACCCCATCACATGGGGTTAACTGAAACCATCTGCGACAGTGTATTATAAACCACCTGAACACAACTGGGCGCACACTGGAACGAAATAATCCTCATAAAGAATTGTTTTTCTAACCATTACAGTATAAGACGAAAAATAATTGGAAAGAAATCAGAGATACTTCGTGGTTTTTTTTTTTTCGATCTGTCAACTGATCTTGTTTGCGGAAACACAGTAACAGGTAACTAGTCGCACGCTGTAAAATAAAGAGATTTATGTTAATTTTGCAAATTAGGAGAAAATGTGTCTCAGTAATAATCAAGCTACAAGACAACACAATGGGTATTGCATCTTTAGATTGCATTACAAAATACAGGTTCCTTGTAAAGAGAAAAATAATACTAAGGCAGGTTTTATTCACCATCTAGAATGCTAATTTATTTCATTAAAAAAAAAAGTCTTCACTTCATGTCATTGCTGTAAAATTAGAGAACATTTTTCTTTCGACTTAAAAAACTGACCTTTCAACCAATGGTTTGTCTGTAACTTATTACAACCTTATATTTAATGGGGGAAAGAAATGTTCACAGTTAGCATAATTGGTGTTAGGTAATTCTAAAATGCATTATATTTGTCTCCGACACCAGGTACCAAATTGAATTTTATGGGGAATGATGGAAATCGCTGAAAGGAAAAAGTAGCCTTTAAAATCTAATTTGCTATGCACCGCAGTAGGGCTAGAGAAGTAAAGCAAGGCTCTTTATTAATGTCCGCTGTCCGAAAGGTATTTGAGTAGGAAAGGATGTTAAGCATACCCCCTGTGTTTAGCCTTTAAGCTAATATAGCAGGAAATAAGGTATATAAATTTGTGTCCTTATTTTATTTCCTTAGGAGTTTAACCTATCGCCAGCATACTGTACCTTGGGCTACTTAAGTTAAAGCACAACAAAGGTAACACAGTTCTCCATCGCAAAAACATGAATAGATTGATGGGTAAGACGGAGGGAGAACATAGAACACACTAAATGTACCAGGTGGGGCCTTTTCAAATTCCAATGAAGCAAGGCAACTAGAAAATCAGCAAAGGGTTTCCAAAAATTCCAGGAGGGTGAACATCAAAAGGTACTATCAAATAAAAGCCTGTCAGGGGACCTTACAATCTCTATTGTCATGGAGTTTTAAATGTTTACACAAAAGGAGCCTAGGAGTAAAACCTATGACATCCCTCATAGATCGACATATAATCCTTTAAGAAATTCTTGAATGGAAAGCAACGTTATTTAACAAAGTCACTGTCGTAGAACAGTAAACAGCTATTAGGCAAGTAAGAAACACCACAACAATGTCATTAACACAATGATAGGCATATACATTACCTCCTAATTTGATTTAAAGGAATGTAAATACAAAATATTACAGTAAATCAGAAGGAAAATATGTCAAATTAAATATAATTTAACATAAAAATACCTGTATAGGGTTATATGCACCAAAGAAGAGTTACAATCTTTTTAGATGTACAAAAATAAAAAAAATAAGTGACATACAGTATAATATTCATGAGGATACAGCCTGCCCCTCAGTTATGCAGAAGCCGGGCACATTACAAAGGCAGCATTACTAATAACATTGAAGGCAGCCATTTTGTCAAAATCAATGTGTGTACTGAATGATATATGTGCACATATCGGTGGACATTAATGAAATATATCTTGTTCTGAAGAACATATTGCAGTTTTTTCTGAGTAAAATCAAGGTACAGGGGCGAATTTATAATGGGTGCAGGGTGTGCGGTGCACATGGGCCCCTGAGCCCCCTGACAAAGTCGCACTGTGACGAAATGCATTGGGGATGGCTTACTGACAGCAGACGTGGTGACATCAACGCTGGTCCCGGCGCCTGTGAACGCTACCAGGAACCTGCATGTCAGCAGCAAATCATGGCTGCGGTTAGCACGGAGGTGCGGTGTATTCCACGGACGCTGATGCTTCCCCTAGCTGAGTAATCGTATTTATTGATGTTAACTTTGATGTATGGGAGCCTTATTACTTTAGTAAATTGATACTTATTTTTATGTTCCTTTGCGTGCTTTTCAATCTTTTATTTTATATATATAATAAGGGCAATATATATATATATATATATATATATATATATATATATTATAAGGGCACAGTCCATGCATCTGTGTCTAATTAATTTTTTTTTCTCAGATGCAAGCCGCACGGATCGCGCTGATCTGTTACTGCAGTCAGCTATCTTTAGATCTTGCATGATAGTTCTTATGTCAAAATGTGCTGATTAAGCACCATATCATGTCCTGGAGTGCCGGGGAGTGTTCAAGGGAAATTGTTCACGATATTGCATCGTGAGCACATCGTTCTGTGTGTAGGGGCCTTAAGAAGCAGTTCAGGGCTGGGACCATCAGCGCCAGTGAGCCCCTCTGTCCTCCACTGCTGCCACTGCCCCACATGCCTGCAGTCTGCCCCCTCAGCAGACTCTCTCTCTCTGCAGCCCTGAAACACCTCCTGTGTGCTGTCCCTTCCAACACCAGCGCTAGTGTACCATTTTGTTGCCCTTCTCCCCTGCAGGTGGCCCGGTTTGCTGCTCCTGTCCCTGAAGATTAATAAATTATAAAAAAGCAATGAAATTCCATAGACAAAAAACCTTGATGTTCACAAGTCTCATTAAGGCTTCTTAGGCATGATCTGCAATTTCACAAAACCTACTGAATTTCTGCCACTCAAACTTAAAAAAGCAATGAAATTCCGATCATTAAGGCTCATGCCTTAATGGACATGTTCCTTGCGCAATACAGATATGGTATGTCATTATACCCTGTGGTTAACTTCAGATTCAGCACTCTCACAGAGTGAGACCGCTGTTACAAAATGGTGGAGCTGGTAATTCACAGAATGGTGTGCTCATTGGAATACACACATGCAGTTTATACAACTGAGGTCTGAGCAGAAGATAGAGCTGCGGAGATTGGATAAGAGTGGTGTGGATGTGGGGAGGAGACAGAGCGGAGTAGATGGGAAGACAGAAAGGCATGGAGAGGGGGAAGATTAAGCAGTACAGATGGGCGGAAACCAAAGTGATTCAGATGGGTGGAAAACAGTGGTGCGGATGGGGGGAAGACAGAGTGGCACAGTTTGGGGGGACAGAGCAACGTGTATGGAGTGGTACAGAGTGGCATGGACCCGGGACGACAGAGCAGCACAGATGGGTAAAGACAGATTGGTGCAGATGAGAGAATACAGACTAGCACAAATGGGAGAACACACAACAGTAAGAATTGGGGAAGACAGATTGGTGCAGGTGTGGGTGGGGGACAGAGTGGTGCGGTTGGGGGGACTGCGTGGTGCAGATGAGAGAATACAGACTAGCACAAATGGGAGAACACACAACAGTAAGAATTGGGGAAGACAGATTGGTGCAGGTGTGGGGGGGAGACAGAGTGGTACGGTTGGGGGGACAGAGTGGTGCAGATGGAGGAAGATAGAGTGGCACAGATGAGGGGAAGACAGAGCGGCGTGGCTGGGGGGAAGGCAGTGGTGCAGATGGAAGGAAACAGAGAGGCAAGGATGCAGGAAGACAGGGCCGCGCGGATGAGGAAAGACAGATTGGGGCGGATCAGCGAATACAGACTAGCACAGTTGGGAGACCACACAGCAGTAGGGATTGGGGAAGATATAGCCGCATGGAGGCATATAGGGGAAGAAAGTGTACATGCACAGACAGAGTATTATAGTTTTAGAAATTAGGAAGCTTAATGTGTATTCTAAATTAGATAGATCTATGGAGTGAGAAGGATGCTGGAACCCAGTGGGATAGTTGAGGTGACCGAATGGGAAGATCGTGGGCACTGAGTAGATTGTGTGTGCCACATTACTGCTCAGACCTCAGTTGCATAGACAGCATGTGTGTATTCATATATGCACACAATTCATTAACAGCTCCACCATTTAGTGACCGCAATCATTGCTTTTTTAAGTTTGTGTGGCAGAAATTCAGTAGGTCTTGTGAAATTTCATATTTCTAAGAAGCCTTAATAAGACTTTTTTTTGTCTATGGAATATATATATATATATATATATATATATATATATATCACACCTGCTGCCAAGGGTGTAGCTTGAACAGTTTTTTGTAATATTTTAATATATAGAATTTTATATTTAATTTTTCTCACTTTTTCTATATATTTTTTTTTTAAAAGTTGCTGGTACATTATACAGTATGGAGTGAATTGAATTTTAGATGTTTGAATTAAAGGGTATGTTTAATCTAGTGCACCCAATGGTGACACGCTTTTTTTTCTCTTAGTGCTATGGAATGTACCGTGTCCGATGGTAGCACCCCCTTGGATATACTGACACAAACCAAATAATTGGATAATAGGGTACATTATCTTTGTAATTTTATAAGCTACATAGGAACCATAGCAACACCTGTGCGATAGGACCATGTATCTGTCAATTTGGAAAATGCCTTCCCTTTTCTTTGTGTATGACCTACACCAATGAAGTGCCAGCTTTACCTAACAGAACCAACCAAATACCAATTGTGTACTATGGTTCATGCTTGAATTCCCTGCAGGATGAGCTCTGTTGTGTGTATTTTAATACAGAGAATGATGTACACTTGTATGTTGTTCTAATATTAATTATATTTGTAAGAGCTTAGACTAAGAAGTGGGAGGAGTGAAATTAGTATGGGGAGGAGTCTATGTCAGGAGCCAGAAGTTGATGCTGAGGTGTGTCTGTGTACTTTAAATGCCAAGGCCTATGTTTAGTCCCAGTCCGGCCCTGGCATATGTTATACTAGTGTTTGGAGAGGCGAGGAAGTCAGGGGTAAGTTCAGTAACTTAAGGGTGTCGGGATGCAAGTCGACCACAACCCTTAAGCTGGGTACACACTAAACGATGTGTTTACCCAGCGAAGGCACAATATATCAGTCGGTCCGTACACACTGCACATCAGGTGTACAACTGCCCGATATATCTTTCTCCTGTCACATCCAGAAGCATGGTGTCGGCCACCGGATCTTCAGATTGGCCTGCAGTGCAGGAAGGTCTGAAGATGCGACGAACAACACATGGGAGTGCGCAATTGTGCGTACACACTGCACGATGCGGATGATTTGTCGTTCCGGTTCACCTCAAATCGTCCAATATATATCATCTAGTGAGTACCCAGCTTTAGAGTTGCATCTGAATTTGACCTACACATATATTTACAATATGACAATAACAGTAGAAGTTGTAGCTTTGTATCAAGTTTCCAAGTTACTGGGGGCACTGTATAAGGGTGCACTGTATAAAGGGCACTACTACAGGGGGCACTACTGTTGGGGACATTGCATAAGGGGTACTACTACAGTGGGCATTGCAAGAGGAGCACAACTACTGGGGGCAGTAAGGTGCATACGGAAAGGAAAGGAATGTTCCCAGAGTGGCGAGAAATGGTGGTGTGTCATGTTGACACGTCCCCATTTTCCAAGGCCACGTCCCTTGTGCCATGTGACCACACCCACTTTTCTGGCACACGCACATACTTGGGGGGGGGCTCCATTTTTTAACTTGCCCTGGGCTCCAAATACCATAGTTACGCCACTGTTGGTAGAATGTTAAGTGTGCAGAAGCATATTTGCATATACACAAGAGTCTACATTTTACTGCAATTAAAATTTTTCTAAATCAGGCCCCTGACATCTATAGCATTATCACATCTAGGTATGGCCCAGATGGAAGTCTATGGATGATTATTCATGTTCTCTTGGTTATAAATCACATTTAGTATTTTAATTATGCAATACAGTACCTTATACAGTATGTATAAAATTTTATAATTCATCTTACTAATGATACAGAACAAATAGGATTTCAGTCAGTTATATTTCACTAAATACCGCACTGCACTTAAAAAAATATAAATCTCAAATATTGTTTTCCCATGAGGAATTCATACATTGTTGTAGTGCAAATGTTTCCACCTGTGCTTTGCTCACAGAACCAATCCGTACTGCAGGGGGGGGTGCTAGGTAGTATTTCCTATACAAATCATTGTCTGAGCTGGATTAGCCCACTGAGAGTCACCATGCAATGAGCCTGGGAAAGATCTGCCCGTGCCTTCCCCGACAACCTGAGAGCTGCTGCTGTTTTTCATCCTTGGGAAATAAAGAACCCATGTGCTGAACGGGCGACCACCTCTATATCTCCCAGCAATATTATGAATACTAGAATAAACTGCAGCTGAGATATGTCACATATGGATTATTCTACTTTCAGATTTTGAGCTGTAAAAATTTGTCCCTGCAAAAATGTGAAAAAAATTATTTCTGTGTTTTATACTGAAAAATAACTTTAAAGTAAAAGTATTCTATAGCGTTTTCCACACAATCCATTCCCCTACTTCATAAAAATATGGTTTGCAAATTCTTATTATAAACATTGAAAAAAATAACTGTGTGTAAAAGGTATTTATAACCTATATACTTGTGAGCTGAGGTAGATTATAATTTATTAACAGTTATTTATATAGCGTACACATATTCTGATAATGTGACCAATGGCATCAGGGAAGTGGATTCCGTGAGATCAGCGATGGCAGATTATGGTGTGGCCCAAGGAAGGAACACAAGAAGCAGCTACAACAAGGCCGCAGGAGTCTTCTCGACAGCCATCAGCATTCTAGCATGCCACAGACACAAAGTTACCAACAAGCAAAGTTGCATTAATCACTTCTCACACAGTAAAAACATTTTCTGATAAACTTTCAGTACCATCTACATTAATGTGCCTTGTTGACACACTGGGAAAGGACAAGGTGTCAGAATACAAGAACTAACCAGATAGGATAAAGTCTGAGCACAGGTAACAAACAACAGTTAATTAGAGGCAGGGGTCCTTTGTAGGT
Organism: Taudactylus pleione; assembly: GCA_031769625.1. Classification (NCBI taxonomy): domain Eukaryota; kingdom Metazoa; phylum Chordata; class Amphibia; order Anura; family Myobatrachidae; genus Taudactylus; species Taudactylus pleione. Next base: position 22,640,642 of record JAUIMM010000155.1, read on the forward strand.
CATTCTATTTGAGTCATTGTTGGATGCATGTATTTAGTTGTTTATTTAGTGTTACAGGAGGTATGCAACACTTGCAATAAATTATCAGAAAGGTTAATATTCCAGAGGAATCAAGAACAAAAAAATAACCATTATTTACAGTGGAGTTTCAAATTTTCTTTAGAATTAGCCTTATACCATCTACCTGTTATAATGAATGTCTCCTAACAGATGTCTCAGTTTAAATAACATTGAGATTGGGAGGGGGCCGGGGGGGGGGGGGGGCAAGTGCATTACAGATTTTTGTTGTGTGATTCTATATATTTTTAAGGTAATAAATAACACATTAATTAAATTATTTTGACTTAGGGGATAATTACTATGAAACAGTTTTTTATGCGGGTTGCAAAACGCTGTACATCATATGTGGTCTTCTGAGCTGGATTTACTGTTTGGTTGGTTTGTATCAGTTCCATACCTGCACAGTTATATTCCCACTACGGCCCTAACTGTGCGGAGTTTGTATATTCTCCCTGTGCTTGCGTGGGTTTCCTCCCACACTCCAAAAAAATACTGGTAGGTTAATTGGCTCCCCTCAAATTGACCATAGTGTGTATGTTTATGAGCATGTGGTAGAAAATATAGATTGTAAGCTCCACTGGGGCAGGGACAGATGTGAATGGAAAGATATTCTCTGTAAAGCGCTGCGGAATATGTGTGCGCTATATAAATAACTGATAATAATAATAATATATGCCCTATGCCACATCTATAGTGAGCTGGATACAAATACTAGCATAGTGAATATCTGATTCAGCTAACATAGGATTCTCCTAATCATTACACATATTGTGCAGGATTCATTATAAAGCGGCTGTCAAAGAAGAATACATAATATATTCTATGGGAATGGGCAAGATGGTGGGGCAGGGGGCATATTTTCCCCATATTTTCAGACACCACTGGACATTTTGGTCTGTGTACTGCTTCCTGTGGTTGTCCAAAGGCTGGCTATAAATAGCGGCATCACTTTCATTCATTGTAACAGCATTAGATGGACCTGCAGGTACCAGTAGCCTAGCCTATGGAGCCCTGTATGAATGTAATTTCTCCTTGGCAATTCCTGATGGAACAACTATCAGACTTCATGCCCCAGGTTAGTCAACTTAAATCACAATCAGGAAAGTGGTTTGCAAAGAAAATAATAAAATATTTTCTGCGAAGTGATACTCTAATTCTACAATAGGTACTTGTGTACTTTATGGACTCATTGCAGAGAGAACCCAATGAATGTTTTAAATGGTAATTTACGTACACAAGTATCGAAAGTTGTCCCCTCGCGGGCTCGCCGCGCTTCAGACTCGGTGGCTCGCTACAAGGTTATGTTCCCCCTCTATGCCCACTTGGATGGTAGTGAATGATGCTGGACACTGGCGGATGATGTCACAGTCCTCTCCGTGAAGGGGATTTAGACATTACCATGATTGATAATAATAATGAGTGTAGGACACTTGGGTTCTCTCTGCAATGAGTCCATACACAAGTATCCTACATTATTAAGTTCTAAATCTCTACAAGTAGCTCAGCCAGATATAATGGCTTCCAGTTTGTATACTAAAGAAACATGTACACAACAGGTTACTGAATCAGACAAGAGACTTTTATTATCTTCATTGCCATAGCCTGAATCACGCTCTCATAACTATGTTAGTTTCCAAAAAGATGAGCTCAGTGCTCTAGATTCATCAAGTAACATATAGGTATTATTAACATATCCATTTATACCATTACATGTGTAGACTCATCCATTCAGATACCAGGCTCAGAGACTTACTTCTCTATTCTCTCTTCTAACTCTATGAAGACTGCCATCTACCAGGAACTCACTGAGAAGAAATGAATCCAATACAGTCAGTCAGGGTCGAACTGGCCCACATGGGTACAGGGGAAATCCCCGGTGGGCCCCACTGTCTGAGGACCCACCCCCTCCTCTAGTGATCAGGTTCCAGGCTGTGCACTTGAATTATACATTTGTTACATTATACTGCATAGGTCTGTGATGTATTTTCTACAATGCATTACTGTTACTAATCTGGTACATTATCATGCATGCACTAGCAGTAGTTACTATATATATATTTTTAAGGAGCCCAGCCAATGCACTCTCTAATGGTTAGCTAAGCCCCTGTGCAGGCTGGCCATACCCCCTCTGGGGGTTGGCAACACCCCTAGGTATAGGCCCCTATCTCTGCATTTCCCCCAGTGGGCCCTTCATGCCTCAGTCCAACACTGCAGTCAGTTTGGTTTGGTTTGACTAGAAGCTTAGTAATGAAACCCATGAAGATGTGAGGCCAAGGTCTATCTTATATGGAGCACAAATAGAGAATGCATAATTATGACAGAAAGATGGCCGCAATTAAACTTTAGAAATAAGTTTGAAAGTCTTCTTAATTTCAGCATGTCCAGAGAATTGAAACGCATACACCCAGTGGAGAAGCTTCCTACAAAGATTAGTAGAAATTAAAGACTTTCCAGAAGAAGGTATGACAGCAGGAGGAGTAGTAGCTGCTAGTTATCACTTGGGATTTATATGGGAGGACTTTCCAAGGAGTCCTCAATGTCAGCTAATTCAAAAGTGTGAGACCGTTCATCTTCTTTTTGATTATTGTTGCAGATCTAAGTGTGAAAAGAATAAGGACCTCCTGACTAGGCGGGGATTGAGACATTGGGGATCATAAAGGTATAATACATTTCTATGACTGGCGTCGACCAAGTGAGAACCTTTGAGGTGATGCCATCTCTCTTTCAAACGAAGTAACATAGTCAGCAGCTTTTTGTTATCTCCCATAGTGCATTTCAGCAGTATTTCTGAAATTAGAAACTGCAGAGATTAAGTTTCCTTGTAGAGAGACATTGAGAGAGGATGGCACCTACTCCCAGGGAATTGAGTTGCAGCGAAAGCTTGTTTCAAAAATAAAATCCTTCTGAAGCCTCAGTAGACCAGTCCTCAGTGTTAGCATTCTTCCGTGTGAGAGCAGTAATAGGTGTTACTATGGTGATCCAAGGAGCCATTAATCAGCTTTAAATTCAGAAGGATGAGGCCAACAAAAGTTGCTTGAATTCTCTCTGTATCCATCTATAGTCTAGAAACTGATCATATAACCTATCCAAGGTAAGGAATATACTCTTGTTCCAATATGCATTTCTCCAGCTGGCAATACAGTGAACGATTGTAAAGACTTGTGAGAACATCCACAACATGAGCATGATTAGATTATAGAAGCTTGGAAAACTCAAAATATCATCAAGAAAGACCACAATGAACCTATACAAAAAATCTCAGATATGATTCATAGAGTTTTGGAATATCGCCATAGTGATAGTGATCTTCAGTATTGAAGGTAGTCTTCCATTCATTACTGCTGTGATTGATGCTGTTATTAATTGGGGAGGTTAGATTTTCTTTAGGCACTGTTATTGGCAGTGAGAACTACAGGTGCCTAGCACCAAGCCAAGACAGGAGCATGAAGGTTGGAAGCAGGGAAGGGCCTAGAACTATAGGATCTGTAGTATGACCAGTAAGAATATGTTCTCCTTATACATGAATCCTATATGAAGTGTTACTGGAGCCATCTGGAATTGAATGGCAATATTTGGAATTCTACTGCCATGAATGGCGTTTATAAAAAATTTAATCACTAATGGCACAAGTGGTAGTTTCATTTTGCTAGCACAAATAGAATAATAAAAAAAACCTACATCTTCACAGTATAAAAGAGCAGAGAGAAATAAAAAACCAGAGGCATACCCTCTTGAATGACATGAATGAATTATGTGAGTTATTTGAATGGAAAAACCATGCATAAGCACCAAAATAACCAATAAGCACATTTTGTAACAGCTGGATCAACAAGACATCACCCATACCACCTATGTGAGGTCCAAATATATATTGAAAAAAGACCCCACAGAAACATAAATGTTACATACAATGTTCTAAAACTGACTTCATGGCATAACCATAGCTAAAGACACAAAATACAAACAAAGAAAATGAAAATATTCTTTCCCTTTAAGCAAAACTTTATTTGGTTTAACACTTTGATTTGATACTACATTTAAAACTTTTGTCCACATTCCTCATTAAATGTCACATAGAACATATTGCAGAATACTTAAATAGAACAGAAATTGAACATAAGCTTGGAAATAGGATAATGAAAACAGGCTGTCTTGTGATAATTTTTATTTCCGCAGAATGTTACATGAAGGGGCATTATACTAAATAATGATATGTTTTTAAATAAAATACCTCTTTTTGATAAGTAAAATAAGGGTATTTCCCTGAGTTTTGTTGATATTACTTGGAATTGGCTAATAAATATGCAACTATTTTTATTGCTACCAGGGCATTCATATATCGCCTACAAATTATATTTATATACCAGGATCTAAATTACTTTTTTTCCCCTCTATTACATTATACCTTGGGCATTGTGAATTAAGAAAAATAAAAACTGTGATTTCTCATGTTTGCCCAGGGAAGAGCATGTAATACAGAGAGCTCTCTACAGCTTTGAGGGGCTTGGGGCACTTAAGACCAGGGGACCCATATAGACTAAAATTAGGAGCATAGTATCATTCATAAGAGAGAGATCTACTAGTAGGTGGTAACTATTAAAGAGGCAGTCAGGCCAATTCTATCACAAAAGGAATATTTATATCAGACATATCCACACTATACCATTACTATACAGGTAATACTGATATCAGACACCTGATATACACTGATCACTATACAGATGTCACATCAGTCTCACCCAGTCACCCTACCTCTCCCTGTCACCGTCTGCCTCTCCCTGTCACCCCCTGGCTCTCCCATTTGTAGGAGAGCGCAAATTTAGAATTTGCAGGGGGGCACCAAACACACCCTAGAACTGGCCCTGATCAAACACCTGATATATACGAAGCACTGTACACAGATTCCACCAATATCACACACCAGATACAAGGAGCATTGTACATAGGTCTCACCAATATCACACACCTGATGTACAGGTCATCAATATCAAACACCTGATACACCAGGCATTATATACAAGTTACACCAATATCACACATCTGCAGGGACATATAGGAAATTTAAAATGGCCCTGGGAAAAAATATGAAAGTGACTTAATGTAGACGGGACCAAAACAACTGTAGGCGGGGCCAATGAAGTAGGCAATGTTATAATAAATTAATCAATGACTGCCATACAAAACAAAGAATACACCTGAGCACCAACTAGGAAAAATGGAAACCAAGCACTGTTAGGTCTCTCTGAGGAATGAGTTTGTGAAACACTGCTATAGACCAGTCACACTGATATCACGCATCTGATAAACGTATCACTATATACAGTGTCACACACTGGAAAATTAATCAGTATACACCAGGAGATGGTTGGCAAATGTTAGCCTTGGGCGGGAAGAGGGCAGCCAGCACTGTCCCAGCAGCTCAAGGTGGATTTAGGTGCCGCTTTCTGTGTTTTGTGTGACTGGCTGAATTTTAGTGTAATCTACTAGTGAAACCTACACCCAGGGTTATAGAGAGCGGGGCCAGGCCCAGGTACTGTAGGGGACATGGCCTAATCATGGAGGCATGGCCACTACCCCCTACATAAAAATATTGCACCCCTCAGCCAGGGAAAGATCCAGGAAGGCGATGAGGCATTTGCTCCTCTTTCTAGGAGACTGCTGCTGCTCAGTGGCAGTAGACTCCCTGGACCCACCACAGTTCTGTACACAGCAGTGTGTCCTGGGCTGGGGATAGAGGCTGCTGCTGCTACTGACAGGTAAGAAGCAGGGGGCAGGCCCAAGCTTGTTGGAGGACACCTCCAACAAGCCCGGTCCCAAGTATTTAGTGCCTGCCCTCCCCTCTCCCCTTCTCGGTGCCCCTGCCTACACCAACTATTTTGGAACAAAAAAATCATGCATCTGATAAACGTATCACTATATACGGTGTCACACACTGGAAAATTAATCAGTATACACCAGGAGATGGTTGGCAAATGTTAGCCTTGGGCGGGAAGAGGGCAGCCAGCACTGTCCCAGCAGCTCAAGGTGGATTTAGGTGCCGCTTTCTGTGTTTTGTGTGACTGGCTGAATTTTAGTGTAATCTACTAGTGAAACCTACACCCAGGGTTATAGAGAGCGGGGCCAGGCCCAGGTACTGTAGGGGACATGGCCTAATCATGGAGGCATGGCCACTACCCCCTACATAAAAATATTGCACCCCTCAGCCAGGGAAAGATCCAGGAAGGCGATGAGGCATTTGCTCCTCTTTCTAGGAGACTGCTGCTGCTCAGTGGCAGTAGACTCCCTGGACCCACCACAGTTCTGTACACAGCAGTGTGTCCTGGGCTGGGGATAGAGGCTGCTGCTGCTACTGACAGGTAAGAAGCAGGGGGCAGGCCCAAGCTTGTTGGAGGACACCTCCAACAAGCCCGGTCCCAAGTATTTAGTGCCTGCCCTCCCCTCTCCCCTTCTCGGTGCCCCTGCCTACACCAACTATTTTGGAACAAAAAAATCATGCATCTGATAAACGTATCACTATATACGGTGTCACACACTGGAAAATTAATCAGTATACACCAGGAGATGGTTGGCAAATGTTAGCCTTGGGCGGGAAGAGGGCAACCAGCACTGTCCCAGCAGCTCAAGGTGGATTTAGGTGCCGCTTTCTGTGTTTTGTATGACTGGCTGAATTTTAGTGTAATCTACTAGTGAAACCTACATCCAGGGCCGTAGAGAGCGGGGCCAGGCCCAGGTACTGTGGGGGACATGGCCTAATCATGGAGGCATGGCCACTACCCCCTACATAAAAATATTGCACCCCTCAGCCAGGGAAAGATCCAGGGAGGCGATGAGGCATTTGCTCCTCCTTCTAGGAGACTGCTGCTGCTCAGTGGCAGTAGCCTCCCTGGACCCACCACAGTTCAGTACACAGCAGTGTGTCCTGGGCTGGGGATAGAGGCTGCTGCTGCTACTGACAGGTAAGAAGCAGGGGGCAGGCCCAAGCTTGTTGGAGGACACCTCCAACAAGCCCGGTCCCAAGTATTTAGTGCCTGCCCTCCCCTCTCCCCTTCTCGGCGCCCATGCCTACACCAGCTATTTTGGAACAAAAATATCCAGTATGCCCTCTGGCAGGACATGTTGTGTTCCACAATGCTGGAGAGCCAAAGAAATTGGTAAAATAGCGTCACCTACTGAATGCCCGCCTACCTTGCAGCTTCTATTCTGGCCTCTCTGCTTCACCTCTGTTGCTCCTCCCTGGAGCTGTGCAGGGAAGTGGAGTCTCTCTCCATCACCACCAAAATTATATAAACTGCTACAAAACATTATGTCGAACTAGTACCATGGGTTGGTAGAAATGTACCTCTTCCCAATATCAATGTAATCATCTTGGTACACTTTTGCTTCCCCTCCCCCCATCACTTCAAACATGAACACAGTCTGTACAAAAAGGTGTATGGGCACTATGGGGTCTATTTATTAAGCCTTGGATGGAGATAAAGTGAACGGAGATAAAGTACCAACCAACCAGCTCCTAACTGTCATTTTTTAAACACAGCCTGCGACATGGCAGTTGGGAGCTGATTGGTTGGTACTTTATCTCTGTTCACTTCATCTCCATCCAAGGCTTAGTAAATAAACCCCATAGTCATGTGCCATATGGAGGAAATCGGATTCTCTCTCCGAGTGTAGAAATGATGTGGTCGCATCATTAATGTACTGATAATTTGAACTCTAAAGATGCACAAAGTGCAGGCCGGCCACGCAGCAGCATATTTAAAATATGTGAATTTGGAAAACTGCAATGGTGCTTAATAAAAGCTGCAGCCTAAATGTATCCAGGTGGAACCCACTCACCAATAGCAAGCTCAATATAAACAAAGGGTTGGGTACCACATTTATCACCACTTAGTTCCAACAGTAAACACACATTTTTATATACAATGAAACAACGTATTCACTATGACTCCATTCATACATACAATTAAAGTCCTTGTATGATATATATATATATATATATATATATATACACACACAATACTTAGGTCCACACTCACGTCATAAGGGTTCAATTGTTGCTGATGTAGCAACCTGAGTGAGCTCAGTGGCTCCAAAGCACAGGTACAAAATGAGGTGCGCTCACCAGTCTTCAAATAGATTAAAAGGTTTGTCACTTAATTCACAGCATAGGTATAGACAGCATTATCTATTATATATATATATATATTGCTTAGTCCCTTTGTCCGGAACGCTCTTTGAATTGAATTTGAATATCTCAAAGACTAAATAAGATATAAATGTGATTCTTTTGCAATAGATTTCAATCAGCAATAAATTACAGAATTTGGAATAAATCTGTATAAAAGTTGATGAAAAAAAAAATTACACAAAATCCATAATAAATGCTATGGTATAGCTAACCTGAAAATGACAAGAAAACTACCAGAACACAGAGCAGTCACAGCGACCCGGGGTAAGCGGGATAGGGGTGACTGCCGCCAGCTGCTGTTCTCACGCACTAATGGTGGTCTGTGCTCTCACATGGGGTTGGGTATGAAATCCCGGCTGTCGGGATGCTGCTGGTCAGAATACCAACAGAGGCGTCCCGACAGCCAGAATCCCGACACCCATAGAGAACAGTATTTATTTAACCCAGTGGTCTCCAACGTTAATTGAGGTGTGAGCTACTTTAGAAAACTGAAACACCATTTTCTAATGGACATTTCATTCAATTCTACTTCTCCAAATAGATGGCTATTGCCTTTGAAAAACAGAGAAATAAAATACTGTTAATACCTAATGTTTATGTGTAATAACACTAAACATTTATTGATATGTTACTTTAAGCAATATATAAATAGTTGGATCTTCTGATCCTAAGTGGCTCATGGATGCTATAACAAGACCAGGTGACGAGTATCGGTGGAACCTCATGAAAAAAAAGCCACTTACTAAGCTTTGTACAAATTACTTGCAAATAAATTAGTGGCATGTTTGACCAAAGCAGTCTGAACAGTACACACATTTCACAATGCATCATACTTATAAACAGATGGTATTTGGCCTCCCTCCTATTCTCAACATTTGGAATTTCTAAACTATGTGAATTAAACAATAATATTTTATAAACATACAGGGAAGGATTTCGCTCACTGCTTTGTTAACACAGAAATTATACAATGCTGACATTTATTTAAATTTTATAAAATAAACAAATGTGTTGCATTAAAATAAAACAAACTGTAAAATCAACAAAGAAAAGTCCACATTATTACTGATATAGCCGTAGTGTGTGGGGAACCAGGCTTACACTGAATACTCTGTGATATGAAATTGTTACACGGACAGTCGTGTTTAAAGGTAAAATTCCCTATTAGTTAGTCTGTTTTCCCTTAAATATAGAAGTATATAGACACAGAATCCATATCTACAAATTGTTATTTTGACATTTCAGTCATGTACCAAGCACCAACTAGGATGAGACTGGGACAGGGCTAAAAATAGTGTTCCCCAAATCTTTGGGTGATTGTAATGTCAAGCCTAGAAGTGGGCTAATTCACAGATCTGGTCTTGCAGTCTTGTAATTTGCAAATGGCCAGGTTGTATAGTAATCTCAGATCAATGATCAACACAAATATAAGCAACACATGGTAACAGTGAAAAAATATTACAGTTTTCCACCATTGGACCATGAAGGCTCAGGGTATAGTGTGTGATGCCACCAACTGATTGATACTGTACATGTCAGCTGCATGTTGAGCTGGCTGCATAATGGGGCATAGAGAGATTAGGGTGGTTTGATCTTGGTTTTGATAAAGTTAGTCATAGTCTAATAAACATGGCAGATTTTTGCTTTTGATCTGTGAAAGACTATGTAAATTCTGGAGCTTTTGTTTACCCACAAAAGTCATACAGGGGCAATGAGGGGCTGGCAACATTTTTCCTGTGGTACAAACACAAATAAGTGACCCAGGCTCTTCTAGCAATGTGCTGCAATCAGAAAATAGATGTTTCCCAAACCTTTTAGGCTTGCTTTGACTAGTGTGACATGGTTTTACAAAACCAATGGAACAAATGAAAATTGCACTTACAAATAGCTACTGTATAATACGACAACACATGTTCATAGGACCAGTAATCAATATAGGGCATATACTGTATAGTTAAATGTGAGCTATCAGCTGCAGCTTGCGCTGCGCTCATAATCGCCATTACGATAGACTGATTTCTGCTTGCACCTCCATAGACTGCCAGCAGAAATCAGCTAGAAGACACATCCTGCGAAGCTGTCAGAAGCCAATCATAAATGTATCTGTCTTTTAGAGCCTACTCTAGTAATGTTTATATTATACAGCATTCTGGTGCTCTGCATACAATAATTAGATCATACTAGTGACCCATACAATACAGAGGGTTTTCCCAGCAGAGATATGCGGTTTGGTTTTGGCTCGGATCTTCCCACAAAGTTCGGATCTCTCAATGAGGCAAAACGTCATCTTTGTCCATGAAAGATGACATTTTGTCTTGTTATGATATCCTAATTCGGAGGGAAGATCCAAGCCAAAATCGAACCGCTCATCTCTAGTTTAGTGACATCTAAATTCTACAGAGCCTATTCTAGTGATTAGATTGACCTCTATGTAACACAGAAAGCATTGTAGTGACCCTTGTATAATACAGATCATATTACAGTGATACAGATCATATTATAGTGACCCATATACAATACAGAGTCAATTATAGGAACTTCTATAAAATGTAGAGAACATTTTATTGAACGTTGTAGTGATACAATAGAGAAGGCATTCTAGTGACGTCATCATTATACCGAGAAATGTAGTACATTTTAATGAATTATTGAATATATAATGCAGAGAGCATTCTAGACATAATGAGCATTGTAGTGGCTGAGACAACACATAGCATCCCAGTTAACACTGTAATATACAAAGAGCATCTTAGTGATCAATATACTATAGAGAGCATTCTAGTAGCTAATACACAGTATATGACAGAACATTCAAGTGGCTACAGAGCAATGCTAACTTATACCTTTTCCCCACTGCTGTTCTAATGGTTTTATAATGTAGATTGCAGTAAATCTTTGAGGGGATTGCTATGCAGGCCCTGCCCCCCCATGTCTGGTGACAACATGATGCAGCCCCCAGATTTGTGGTGGTGACACAGATTACGCCTGTGCTGTGTCAGAGAATATTTGGCTATGTCTAGAAGCCATTACAGTATGTCCAATAGATGTCTTCCCATCAGTCTGGTGGACAGCGCTATCTTTTTGCATTGGAACCTCTTCACACTAGGAAATAGTCATTGCTACCCACTAATCTGAGTCCTAGGGCATCCCTGACTGAGTAGGTAATATTGACCAGGGAGGTATTGTACCTCAATAGATTTGTAAGATGAGACCTTTCTATTTTTACCAACATCAATAACACTAGTTATCTGTTAAAAGTAAAATATTGTATTTATTGGTTTGGCATATTTTCATATTTACATCCATTGAAAAGACTAATAACTGGTACAACACTATTATTACTGTGTAGAGTTTGTCAGTGGTATGCATGACGATCCCTGCAAAGGACCGCTCTGTCGCTAAGAGCAGCCCTTTGTGGTGGAAGGGTTGGATACAGGATCCCGACGGTCAGAATACCGACAGCTGCATCCCTAACCCTAAATTGACAAGTTGAGCAGCATGTAGGCTCAATATGTCGATGTGATGAATGATTCCACGGGGGGCATATGGTCGCTAAAAGTGCATACACACTTGCCGACATTGGACGACATGTCAGCCCCATCCGCTGGATTGGTCAACATATATCATAGTCTGTACCCAGATTTTGAAAGAGCAAGTAACTGTGCACCTTGGTAAAACCATGCTCCACTGCAGGTGGGGTAGATGGAAAATGTACAGAGAGAGATAGATTTGGGTGGAATGTGTCCAAACTGACATCTAAATTGCCGTGTAAAAATAAAGCTGTCCAGCATGCAAAAACAGCCAGTATTTCCCCTGCATGCAAACATAATGTATTCATTTGCACTCCTTACATTGCAGCATGGTTTGTCCAGGTGCACAGTTACTTACTATATCTTACTCTATTCCCAACTCTGAATCAGGCTCTCAAACAGTAAATAGGGCGGTACTCATAGAAGCTGACAATGGTTTAAGGTTATTGTACCACTTTTCTCTATATAAATGCATCTGTGTAATTTCACTTAGCACCATTATTTCAGGAACAAGGAGCCTGATTCAGACCGTTGTACATCTTTGGATACAGCAGTGATGCTAAAATGTGCTCATGCTGCAGGAGGTGCCTTGTATATAGACGCCTCCTGCCAGCTTCTGTGATCCACTGCTCAGTCCGTGGATGCAGCATCAAAACACTCATCTCAGTGTTACTCAGGATGGCTGGTATTATCACGCAGCTGAAGCCCGTGAAGCTGCATACAAGGATGCATATATTAGCTTCAGCATGCCCAGAAACGGGGCCAACATGCCCCCGTTTAATTGGACGCTACCTGAATCTGCCCTCACTCACAATGAGGCTGTGGCATTTGGGGAACTGCAAGTGAGCAGCTCAATGTGAGATCTGCACTAGCGCAGTACAGATCCCGTGCATACGCAGATCTCCAACATCGGCATTGTACACAACTATCGGATTTGTGTCAAACTCTGAGTCAGCCCAGCAAGCCCATAACCAGACATTGGGACTGATTCACAGTTGTACACAAACCCAGCATATTTATATATATCCTGCATGCTCCCTGCAGGCATGTATGAAATGGGGCGGGCTAAATGGGTTTGGTACGGCATCCTGACGGTCACAGTACCGACACACAGAACACCAACAGCAGCATCCCGACGGTCACAGTACCGACACACAGAACACCAACAGCAGCATTCCAACAGTCACAGTCGCAAGCAGTCAGAATACCAACAGCAGCATCCCCACGGTCACGGTGCCGATGGTCAGAAGACAGACAGCGGTATCCGACAGTCACAGTGCCTACACACAGAATACCAACAGCAGCATCCCGACGATCACAGTGCCGATGGTCAGAAGACAGACAGCGGTATCCTGACAGTCACAGTGCCGGCAGTCAGAATACCAACAGCAGCATTCCGAAGGTCACAGTGCCGGCAGTCAGAATACCAACAGCAGCATCCTGACGGTCACAGTGTCGGCAGTCAGAATACCAACAGCAGCATTCCAACGGTCACAGTGCCGGCAGTCAGAATACGAACAGCAGCATCCCGACGGTTGCAGTGCTGACAGTCAGAATACCAACAGCAGCATGCCGACAGTCAGTATACCAACAGCAGCATGCCGACGGTCACAGTGCCGACAGTCAAAATACCAACAGCAGCATCCTGACGGTCAAAATCCAGATGGATTTTGGTAAGTATTTCAACCCAAATCTTAACCCTTACTGTAACCTTCCCCTCCTGCAGCCTAACCCTATCTCACCCCTCCCACAGCCTAACCCTGTCCCGCTCCTCCCGCAGCCTAATCCTAACCATCCCATTCCGCAGCCTAACCCTAATACTTACCTTGGGAATCTGTCAGGATTAGTCACCATCGGGATGCCACTGTCGGGATTGTGACCATCGGATGCCGCTGTAGGGATTGTGACCATCGGGATGCCGCTGTAGGGATTGTGACCATTGGGATGCCGCTGTAGGGATTGTGACCGTCAGCATTCTAACAATTGGGATCCTGACTACATCCCGGGCTAATCTAGCATCTAGCCAATACAAGTATCCAAATGGTAACAAGAGCACAGAGACCCTATACAAGACAAAGATCACACACACGACTTGCTCTCTGAAGGTCAGAATGCAGGTAGGACCACAAGTCCTGTAAAACAAAGTGTGCTGATATTTGGCTTTTACACTATCCATTTTCTGGAAACATGTGAGGTCCCCAGAGGTTTTGTAAATCCATTTACAAAGAGCGTCAAGTTTGTTATTCTTTACTGGCCCCAAAGTAACATTTTGTTTCAGCTGCTGGGCTCAGCGAGGAGTGATGTCCTATTATAACTGATATATAGTGCAATGTCTACATGACACACCGTTTTTACATTTGATTAATGTCCTCTGTAATTTTAAATATTATTCTGAGGTTTACCAGGATTTGACTTAAAATTAAACATTGAAGCACGTACTTGAATGAACAAATTATTTGTGAAAGCCAAATTTTTTGTGTTTACTAAACGAATTCCAAAACCAGTCACACACAGCAGTGAGGCCGCACACACCCGTCTCATGGTAATGAAGTTGCTCCAAGAACTCATCCTCTGGGAGATAATGCAGCCAATCACATTGATTGCACCCAAGGACATTAATATTAATGATGAGTTTAGGAGTGATTGATTTAACAAAAGCATATTAGTAAAGGGTTGTGCCAACCTGGATGAAATTTATATTTTGATTGCCTGTAGTATATTACTGAGCACAATGCTTGAACCAGGTAGAAAATCACAGGGCACCTGGTTCTATAGTAAACCTTGACTCAGGAAACAGGTCATATAACTGGCGAGATTTGATAGAAAAAGAGCCAAATGAGAATTTCTGCACCAAGGTCTCCAGACTAAAAGAACATCATCACACTAAAAAAATAAACCTATTCCCTTTACAAATAAAGTTGGGTTACAAGGTTATCAGCAGCCCACCCTTTTTGCTGGTGATAGCAACCCGGTTAGTTAAATGTATTCTGGCCTACCACCTGCCTCAACGTTTGCCAGTTACTGATATTATTTGAGCCCCCTGCTCTGACCTCTACATTGTTTAATAATATTCTGCTAGTTGCCTGCCCCAACGGCAGCTTTGTATGACAACTATTCCATTAGCCGACCATGTACAGTACCTAACCATTTTCTATTGTGTTGTATAACAGTCTATTCTACCTGGTTGTGTTGGTATTACTTGTATTTTATTGTTCAATATCCAATAGATGGTGCTTGCACCAGCTTCAAGTAAACCTATGCCATACCCCCCAACATGACCCTCTCCAGGAGGGACACAATGCTACGGTCCTGGACTTCCCTGGTAATTTAGGATTGATAAGAGGCTCCAGAGATGGGGCTGCAACACAGTCCAATATTCAAATAGGGGAGTCACACCAACTGCCATTGAGTTCCAGTGTTTGAAATGACAGTTGGTGTGGCTCCCCTATTTGAATTTTGAACTGCGCTGCAGCCTCACCTCTTACCAGGGAAGTCCAGGACCAGAGCATTGTGTCCCTCCTGGAGAGGGTCATGTTGGGAGGTATGCTATACAACAGTACATTAAGGGGGCAATGGAGTACTGGTACCCCAAAAACCATTCTATGGGAAAGAGGGCTGCTATTGGTTTAGTTGTGAGTTCTAAAGATTTACAAGGAAACTTTTGCAGACCAAAACCACAGCAGTTCCAAATACAGCCTTCTCTGGCTGGCACCGAACCCATTGCTTATCCAGAGCAAACAGCCTAGAAAAGATTGATTGTTATTGGTGTGTGGTTTCAGGTTGTCTCTGTAGTTGTTTAGATTGTATTCCATGGCTCGTCCAATCAACTACAGTGACTTCCTACCACGGGGAGAAGAAATATGCCACCAATGCACCTTACCTATATTTTTAAGTGTGCCATCTGCATAGCAATATAATACATTATATGGACACAAGCATTAATGGGTACAAAGAACAACAAAGATTTTTGGGAACACTTGTCCTTGCTAGTATAAATCTGAATATATCTAGCTGGAGTTTATAAAAAAACAACAACTGTACATTTGTTTGCTGTATATTTCAACTGGTATGTATGAATGAGTGTGGGGTTTCTTCTACAGAATTGGTCTTGGGTTAAATCTTGAGGAACATTTAGATTTAGTATTATCTGTAGCAAACATCTCAGAAGCTATTCTGGGATGCAAATTGATCTTGACAAGCTCTTGTTTTATGACACCACAAACAATCTACTAACAAGTTGATACGTTACTCTTTGGAAGATAGTAATAGACAATTTTATTTGTGAGTAGAATTTGTATGGCTTAGTCAAATATGAAAAATATATGTCCATGGTGTCCCTGGGCGAATAACACATAACACGCTTTTTGTGTAATGAGTCAGCTCCTAATTCACTTGTAGGGGGCCCTCAATTAAAGCTGGGTACACACTGACAGATATATCTGTCCAATCTGTCTGGTGGAAAGGAAAATCTTGTCTGTCTTCCAGGGTTTTGGAGCAAATTTCTATTGGTATTTGCTCCCAAACATTACCAGATTTTCCTTCCCACCAGACAGATTGGACAGATATATCTGTGAGTGTGTACCTAGCTTTACTCTATACCAAATACAGTAATTTAAGATAATTGGCCATCAATGTTTGTTGGTATAGAACAATTGCCAGGTCTGATAGAACTCTGCTGTAATAGAGCTCTGCCGTCTGACAATTGCATCATATGGTCCATACATATGATAAGCCACATTGAAAGTAATCCTGAACAGCCGGGTCTCAGGGTGTGGCCAATTATACATTGTTTGCACCTGAGTACATTTGTAATTTACTGTATCTGTGATCCAGAAAACAAAGCTTCCAAAAAATGTTGGGAAGTTAGTGCAAAATCGTGGTGTAACCATAGCAACACATGGCCTGCTAGATTCATTTTTGTACACAGTAATAGGAATACAATTTTTATGTAGGCTAGACCAATAACTTTCATTGTAATAAATGATGTTACTATTTCGTATGACTCATTTACACACACATGCAAATTATAATTATTACTAACCTTTATTTATTTAGCATTACCATATTAAGCAGTCCTATTTTTCATAAAGGAAATGTACTCTAATTAAAGACTATCTTCACCATTCACATTCATCTCTTCCATGTGTCACCTCTTCCAGGCATTGCCTGATCTGCCCAGTGTAATCCTAGATACTGCGCCTGAAATGGCTGCCTTACTTGGATCCTTCGTCGGTTGGATGAATAATACTTGGAACTGATGACACAAAATGGCTGCCGCACCTTTGTATTATATGCATGGTTTCTGTATTTTATAAAAGTGTAAACCTGTATTATTTTTATACTATCTGTAAAGCGTCTTGAGTCCTATTGGAGAAAAGTGCTATATAAATAAAATTATTATTATTTCTGCCCCACCACAGCTTACAGTCTAACTTCTCTACCAAAGAAACACATGCGCACAGTAAGGTCAATTTAGTCAGAAGATAAACCTACTATTTGTTTATATTTGGACTCTGAGAAGAAACTAGAACTCTTTGGTAGAAACTAACACGAATATAGGACCTACACACATAGTGCCTGCTGGGTATCAAACACTCTGATGCAGCACCGCTTGCTTTAACCACTGTGCTACTGTGCCTAATGCAAAAGAGGCCTGCAGTGAAGGCAGAGTTTGCTGCATATAATGAAAAAAAATATTGTATAGTCGGAACAATTTGCACCATAAATATCACCGGGTCGGTATCCCGGCACCAGCATTGCAAAATCTACATACTCACTATACACGAGATGCACTAAAACAAGAAATGAGTTCAAACCCCCGAAAGACAGCATTCCTTATATGCACCAAGCCGCTTGCATGAGATGGGTAATGCCATCTGCAGATTGCGTTACCCTACAGAAGCCTATGGACTTCTTTTCAGAGAGTCTTGTTAGAGGGATCCAATCAGATCTCTCCAAGCCCCCTCCACGGCGCGTGTGTTATTCTGCGCATGCCTGCACTCATGACTGCACACCGTATCACCATTGCTAGGGAACTGCATTCTCATGAATAATAGCTGAACAAAATGTTGCCTTAATTATGCGTAGGTGATGGTTGCACCTCAATGTTAAGCACTTATTACAGAATAATTGTCTGTTGCTCAGTTTTACAAAGAAAAAGAAAACTAGATTCCAAATTTAGAAAACGCCTAAATAATGTTGCATTTATTGGCAGCTACACAGTGCTTAGACGGTAATCCTCTGTCAATGTAATGGAATGTGTTTGTGTATGTTTAATGTGACAGAACACAGGAACGCAAAGTCATTATCTCCTATTAATGATGCCAAATATACAACTAAACAAATACATAGATGTTAATAATTTTTTATCTTCACTACGTCGATCAAGGGTGCAGTAAACTCGTTTTGCTTCCAACCTCCCATTTTAAATGATCATAACAGTTAAACTTTGGAACAATTGCAAGCTGATGTTTACTTCTCCACAAAAGTAATCCTCAGGCGCCAGGTGTTCCTTCTCTAAACCCCAAAGTTGAACTAAACCAAAAACTATTTTCACATATGTTGTTGTAAGTTGAAATGTCCTGTGATATCTTGTTATCAGTATAGTTCTGTGCGCTGTTATAATTCTGAAAAAGTCACACATCTTGAGTTGCTAATTAAACTGCACTGGTAAAGAAGATGCAAGTCCACTGGCATATTTATCATGGTCATGGGGACTATTAGTCAAGGACATTATTAGCCTGATTTGTATGGCACTCCTGCTTTCAGAATGATAAAGCCATTGGTGGCTCATAATAAGGATAGTTGGGCTTACGCTCACTAACATGATCAAAGCCGGGAATACCCTTCAATGCCAACTACTGTTGGAAACACATGTAACCGGCAATCAGTGTGTGTGGAGGTGGGTAGTCTCAGGGACTTCCTGCTTTGAACATGTAGCAAAAGGAAATGCAGTGTGTGGCGAGTCATTTTTTTTAATTACAATTTGTTTTTCAGGGGGGAGTTAATACAGTGGTGAACAAGGGACTGTCTTTTATTCAAATAAAGTTCATTTTAAATGTGTGACTGTTTACCTATCTGTACTCTTTCTGCACAATAGTGTGGGGTCTTAGGGACCAGTGTCCTTTCTAGTAGGAGGTAGGCCAGTTGGCGATTCAGGGACCTAAACTATACTGCCTGTTTTTGCATGTATTTATAGCTTAAAACTGTGGCAGCCCTGTGAAATCAGGACTGGTTGCTAAAGTTGGGCAGTCACTGGTTATTGGAGAGGGAATGCAATGGGAACAATGTTCTACAACATATTTTAGACTCAGGAACAGTATTATGTTACCTCCCTCTGCTTTATATCTGGCACCGTAACATCCAATACACCGTGCGACTTTTCCAGTCATGCAATACCAGGGACGTGCAGAGCCTCCCATATCATATTCCCTGTCATGCTCCAGAGTTTTGATATAAAAACTGTGTTTTTATACATGTGTGCGTCCCCAGCCATTGACCTAACTGCACGTCACTGTGTGGTACACGGAGTGAGCTGCACGGCACTAATAAGCACATGATAAACATATGAAAAGGGAGCATGTCGGAGCACAGACTTTCCTGATGATTCGTTTTTTAAGGAAAGAGCCCGAACATTATTCTTGCAGACAGGCCCATTGCTAACATGAAATTAGTCTTCCCCCTCAAATATCAGTATCAGCCATCCAATGTCTTGAAACTTGAAGGTGTCTTATCTGCAATAGCAGAGGCACCATGGCTGAGTTTCTTCTGAAACACAGGGGATCAGTCAACCATTATGATAGTTGGTGGGAGAAGGACGTACAGATAAATATTTAGTATGGCTGGACTTAATGGCAACTCTCAGCCAGTAAGCTTATGGGGCCTATTCATCATCGCAGGCCACTGCGAAGGTTACTTAAGTATCCAACTCGCAGCGGGGGAGTCATTGCTCCGGTAAGGGGACAGCTGCTCCTAAAAGCAGCTGTCCCCTCGGTTAGTATCGCCGCTATCGGTGTAGCTGCGCTACTTAGACCTACGCTGGGGGCCTGGCATACCGAACTAAGGTAAGCCGGGCGCGGGGAGGGTTAGGTTTTAGTGTAATCGCCCCCTCCACAGTAACACTTCTTACCTGGCCATCACACAGGGGAACGAACCTGGACACTCCACAGCCCAGCACACAGCTGGGCTGGGGAGAGAGACTGCTGCTGCCAAGTCTCCTTTCTCTACCTGCATGATGTCAGGACATGTGTAAATAGTGCCCCCCACCACCACCCTCTCTGTGCCCCTGGGGGGGGGGAGCAAAGGCTGTTATGGTCTACCACAAATATTTCATTAAATGGATAAAAATAAATTAGGAAAACTGGGATGCAAGAGGGGTGAACCCATGTTATGTAACAAAAGTACATTTTCCTGTATGTATTCATGCATAGTTACTCAAGGTGTACTCTGTATTAACAAGAGCAAAGTTACCTGTAAAAGCAGTCTGCAGGTAATATGCTGCCCAGTTAAAAAGCATAGCCTTGTCTTGTTGTTTATTATTCTTATGTATCTTTAGCAGTACTGGAAGACCATTTCTTTGTATGGCTTACATTTTAGACAGTGCTCTCCATCTTAGTGACTGCTATACAAAAGAGATAGCATTCTAGGGACTGCTGTACAATACAATCAGTGTCCAAGTGACCACCACACAATACAGAGAGCATCAGATTGACTGCTTTAAAATAGAGATCATCCCAGTGATCACCTTAAAATACAGAAAGCATAAAGGTTGATATACAGTACAATATAGAGTATGCTAGTTACATATCCACACTACTACTTATGCGAGGTACCTGAATCCAGACGCCTTTTTTTACTTCAGCTGCATGTTAACACATGCTTCTTAACCCCCATACAATTAATCAATCCGCAGGATTCCTCCACTTGCGTCATGGACAGCGCTCCAGTATTACAATGGGTATTAAGAGATGGGGAATGTGGTTACACTCCTCTTCCAGCCTACTTTTCTATCCTTCATTCTTCTCTATCCTCCTTTTCCCTATTTCATCCTTCTCTATCCTATCATTTCCTTTTCCTCCATTTTTCTCTATTCTCATTTCTTCTTCTCCATACTGCTCTATTTTCCAACCTCATCCTCTATTATTTTTCCCGCCTCATGCGTCACGTCAGGGTCAGAGAATTGTGTGCTGAGCTCCGACTGGAGAAGCTGAGCACACATAGTGATTGAGTGCTGGGTCAGTAGTGTACGTACCATCCACCCCAGCTACACTATGGAGGTGCCACCTGGTCTGTTAGAAGGTGGCCAGTACCCGTACCTGACCCAGCAGTGTCAGAGAGAAGAGCACTGGAGGAGAAGTAATGTGGCCAGGGACATGAAGGTGATGAGATGGATCAGCCGTAGCTGATATACCAGTCCCTGCAGAGGAGCTACCATGAGTTATCATAGATTAATCTGCCCCTCGTCGCTCCCCCAAGCCAGGTTGCCGAGGCTGCAGCCTTATTAGCTAAATGGTTTATTAGTCGTTGGATGCCACTCTGGTCACTGCACATGCTCTTGCTCAGTAGTGGTTTCCGGCATGCTCTTTTTTGAGTGGGGAGGGGGGGGGGGAAGAGAGTAACTCGGCATTGCACTGTGCCAACCTGCTACCATAGTGCCGACACCACCTGCAGTTTATAAATTCTATTGTTCTCTTGAAGGGGTATATATATTACATAATGATTACGGATTGTAACAATGTAGATGTATATACAATAGATATTGTACCACTTAGGTGCATATATATATATATATATATATACCAAAAATGTGTCGGCGCCACCTTAAGGTTTTTTAGAAGATCAAATACACAAGAACCATATAAAATACGTACTCCATTAGTGTAAAAGGTGTCAGCTAAAACCAAACATAAAAGGACTTTTGGGTGAGCCCTATTCAAAAATGTTGCAAATGTGTTAGGTGACCAGCGACTTACGTATAGTGAAAAGTGTGTGAACATAAACCAGTGAATATACAATACACAGTGAAAACTATATAATCACAATTTTAAAAAGTATGATGAAGTCCTATGGATGAAACGCGTTGGAATTGCTGCCTTCATGACTGAATGAACTATACAGATAAGCACTTTTTGCAGAAATTTCCCATTTATATTCTTAGAAAAAGTTTTATACTTTTTAAAGAAATTTTTAAACATTCTCTTTACTTGGTTTTATCCACTGATTTCTTTGTGGTGTTTGGCTTTTTAAATATTTAAATATATATACTCCTATTGTTTTTAAGATGTATTTATGAGTATGAAATGTATTTTATAATGTCATCTTAAATATTTATTAGCACTCTTTTGCACATTGTGGTAACCTGTTATTTTGAATCATCTGTGCTTGTATGCACAGGATTTAGAGAGAGAGAGATACATATTCTTTTAAAATTTATAACAATAAATTGTGATTATATAGTTTTCACTGTGTATTGTATATTCACTGGTTTATGTTCACACACTTTTCACTATACGTAAGTCGCTGGTCACCTAACACATTTGCAACATATATATATATATATATTACATATACAGGTGTATATACATTACAGATTGTAGCCATGTAGGTGCATTTGCCAGATGTTCGCCAAATGTGGTCCTCAAGGCACCCCAACAGTTCAGGTGTTAGAGACATCCCAATTTGGGCACAGGTGGTTAAATCAAATTGACTGAGGTACTAATTAAGTCACCTGTGGTCAAGCATGAATATCCTTAAAACCTGGACTGTTAGGGTGCCTGGAGGACCGTGTTTGGGAAGCTCTGGTATATGCATTGCAGATTGCACACATACAGTATTGGTGCATACACATTACAGACTGCAGTCATACAGGTGCATATATATTATTTATTATTTCTTAACATTTGCTTATAGAGCACCAACAAATTCTGTTGCGCTTTACAATTGGGAGCAAAATAGTAATAAAACAAAACGTGAAAATAGCAGACAAAGAGGTAAGAAGGCCCACTCACAAGCTTACAATCTATAGCAAAATAGGAATTGATATATTAGGATAAGTGTTACTGTATATATTGCATATTGGTCCAACCAGATTGCAGAGGTTCTTGCTGGCCTACTGTATATGATCCAATCAAACAGCATTGTTGACCAGCGGGTTGTGCGAGTGTAGAAAAAGAACATATATAAAGTTATGTGCAGACTGTGTAGATGGGAGGTTTCGGAATGTGATCAGGTTTCCTGAATAAGTGAGTTTTCAGGGAATGATTAAAGGTTTGGAGACTAGAAAAAAGTCTTATTGAGTGAGGGAGGGCATTCCACAAAGTGGGTGTGGCCCAGCAAAAGTCCTGAAACCGTGAATGGGAGCAGGTAATGCATGTGAAGGAGAGACGCAGATATTAAGCATAGCAGAGCGGTCGAGATGGGAGATATGTTGAGATATGCAGAGCGATATATGTTGGTTGATGGTCTTATGTGTAATTAGAAGTATTTTATATGGAATTCAGTAAAATACAGCAACCAATGTAAGGACTGACAGAGCAGGGCAGCAATAGAACATTTTGTAGGGAAGACTGGAAGGAGAAAATTGCAATAACCAATGCCGGAGAAATTAATGCATGAATTTTTGCAGTGCCTTATGTGAGATATGGGCACATTCTGAATTTGTTTCTTAGATGTATGTAACAGTATTTGGATACAGATTGAATGTGGGGAGCAATAGACAGTTCAGAGTCAAGGATGTTGTGTCATCAACAGAAATAAAGGCCGCAATTGAATTGAATGTGATTTTGAATAGTCCCGGGAGGGAGCCCCCGTAGCTATGCAATTCATTGTGCTGTTAAGTAAGAGAATGCGTTCTCGCGACTTAACCTGAGTGTTTAGTCACAAGAACTGGCATTCTCTCTCTAAAGTGCCGGCCGCGCGGCTGTTAGTGCTCACTAAGCCAGAAAACAGCTGCGCGGCTGGCACTTTTGTCAGATTTCTCGTCTCATCCCAGGAGGGTGCGGGAAGAAATTGTTTAGCCCGACCAAACATCGCGTTGAATTGATTGTATCCATGTAGCTGTATATACAGTACAGATTGTACCCATGTAGATGTATATGCAGAACAGATTGTATACAGGCATGGCCAAAAGTTTTGAGAATGACACAAGTATTGGTTTTCATAAAGTCTGCTGCATCAGTTTTTATGATGGCAATTTGCATATACTCCAGAATGTCATGAAGAGTGATCATATGAATTGCAAAGTCGCTCTTTGCCATGACAATGTACTTAATCCCAAAAACAATATTTCCACTGCATTTCAGCCCTGCCACAAAAGGACCAGCTGACATCATGTCAGTGATTTGCTCGTTAACACAGGTTGACAAGGACATGGCTGGTGATCACTCTGTCATGCTGATTGAGTTAGAACAGACTGGAAGCTTTAAAAGGAGGGTGGAGCTTGAAATCATTGTTCTTCCAGTACAGTGGGTATAGATGTGGGATAACCGGGAGCTGGCTCTTTAATAAATTTGAATAGTAGCTAGCTCCTCCCCCTCTATAACCCCCTACAGGTCACTCTAAATAAACTGTGCCCGAGGAGAGTTGGATATAGAATAACAGAGGAAGAGAACTAGAACATACATAAACAACAAGCAAATATGTAAACAAATCATGCAGACCTTGAAGAAAAACGACTGTCCAAACCTGGCAGAACAAAAACAAATGCAGGTGGAACAGCTCCGGGTTGGCGTCCAGTGTCCCCTGTGGAATCGGAGAAAGGGATTTAATGGTAAGTACCAAAATCCTGTTTTCTCCTTCATCCACTAGGGGACACTGGAGTCTCAGTACAGTGGGGACGTCCCAGAGCTCACATCCCGGGCGGGAGAGCGCTGAGAACCCTGCAAAACAGCACGGCCATACTGATAAGCAGAAGCCGCAAATGTGTCAAAACGGTAAAACTTTGTAAAAGTATGCCGGCCCGACCAAGTGGCCGCTCGACAAAGCTGGGTCAGGGGTAACCCACGGGCAGCCGCCCACGAAGGACCCACCGAGGGCGTAGAATGCGGTGATTGAAGTAGGTGGTTGCTCTGAAGCAGCCAGATAGGCTTGTCTGATTGTCACTGAAAGGAGGATAGGTATACGTGCGCTCCTGTGAGGGGGAAAGGAGTGATATGCCTAGCAAGATTTGGTACTCTTGCATACGTTGCAGCACCTACCTGACCCCTCCCATTTCTCCCACTTACAAGTTCCACTCCACCATCTCTTTTGGAAGCGCGACACACCCTTTCTTGTCTGATTGTCAGACAAATCCATCTAGAAATAGTAGCCTTAGAAGCCGGGCAGGCTAGCCGCGCCATATCATATCGAACAAACAGCGTATCCGACTTCCGGAGGGATGCTGTCCTATCAACATACAGTAAATCCGAAGAGCCTGGACAACATCTAGGGATCTAGAAGCCAAAGAATCCTCTTTAAACACTGGAACTATGATCGGTTGGTTGATGTGAAACGCAGACACTACCTTAGGCAAAAAAGATAAGTGCGTACGTAGCTCAGCCCTATCCTCATGAAAAATTAGGTAGGCGGACGACAAGAAAGTGCCCCTAGCGAGCGCCAACAGGAGAACCACTTTCCATGATAAAAATGTTTATTCCACTGTTTGTAAAGGTTCAAATAGGGAAGATTGGATAAAAGAGAGGCCCAAATCCAAATCCCATGGGGCCGTAGGAGGTACAAACGGAGGTTATAATCTGACAAACCCTTGTAGAAAAGTCTGGACATCCGGTAATAATGCTAGTCGCTTTTGAAAATCGACAAAGCCAATACTTGAACTTTTAAAGATCCCAAACGAAGACCTGCTGATAAACCAGCCTGTAGAAAAAGAAGCCGCCTGGCTAAGTTGAATTCTGACGGTGGCGCACCCTTGCGGTCACACCAAGCGACATATGCCTTCCGAATGCGATGATAGTGCTTAGACGTAACTTCCTTTCTAGCCCTTAACATAGAAGGGTATCCCTTCCAGGGTGATTCCTACTTTCTTAAGATAGCCCTTTCAACAGCCACGCCGTCAAACAAAGCCGCTTTAAGTCCTGATAAATAAGCGGACCCTGTTGCAGTAGATCTTCTTGCAGAGGAAGAGGCCACGGGTCATCTATCAGCAGAAGACATAGGTTGGAATAGCACGCCCATCTGGGCCAGTCTGGAGCCACCAAAAGAACCTTTACTCCATCTCGGTTGATTCTTTGCAGCAGACGAGGAAGGAGTGGGAGTAGTGGAAACAGGTAAACAAGCTGAAACCACCAAGGAGCTGTTAGAGCATCCACCGCCACTGCCTGTGGATCTCTTGTCCTGGAGCAGCAACGTGGCAGTTGATGGTTCAGTCTCGACGCCATAAGATCTACCTGAGGGAGACCCCAACGCTGAATCAGTTGTTGGTAGACCTGCGGATTGAGCATCCACTCTGCTAGATGAATGTTCATAAGAGGATTCGGTATAAGTCTCCTGGTAGGGACACTAGAGGACGATGTCACGGGAAGAACCTGGGCTGACATAACCCTTGTGAGCCCTTCTACAGACCTGGCTAAAGACTGCGCCCAATCTGGTTCAGAGAAGCCAGACCTTTGAGATCTTTCAACCTCTCTCCCTCTACGAGAAGCTTCTAGCTCTGCAGACATTTGAGACATGACTGATGTAATTTGATCAGTCCATGAATTTAGTGAGGATGCTGCAGTCTGTGTCTCTGAAACACACTTCTCACACAACAGGGAACTGGATGATAGTCCCTGTGTAAACTTCTCTGCACAATTCTTACAGGAGAAAGTTTTTTGTGCAGCCTTAGACCCCTTAGATGACATTCTACCAATTCACTGTACACAGCACACAGAGAAAAAAGGTAGTGATACAAACACCACACACACAGACTGTTTGAAGAAGAGATAGTGGCATAGAGGGAGATTATGCTATCAACCCCACCCAACCAGCTCTGCTTCAGACACCAGTGCTATTAACACACTATAATGCTGTAATCACTGTGTAAACACAGCCCAACCTGATCTTCACAAGTCTATCCCCACTGTGCAGGCACAATTTGGGCAGACAGCTCTTTTTCTCTGTGTGTCAGCAACCTGTGTTTGTAAAATGGCCACCAGCCTCCTTCTGGAAGCGCTGGGGCTGCTGGGAGGCAGAAACAGAACTGTGTGTTAGGCTCCGCTCCCTGCATTCTTGCTGCTTAGTGTTTTTAATGCCCGCCTGTCATTTCCTCCCGGTCACCCTGCTACTCAGAGTGCCAGGCGTCACAAACCTTCTGCTGACATATGCTGCCGGCGGCAGGCTTGCTAATGGGGGAACGTGATGAATGCCACACGCAGCGCGTCTGGCTACCCCCCAGAGACAGTGGTCTCTGTAGCTGTAGCCCCTAGCGCGCGCTACAAGCAGCGGCGGTGAGGTCTCTTGACAGCTCCAACAAAACAGACAGGCAGGGGCAGTGAGCTGCTTGTCTGATCCTCATGCTGATCGATGATCCATTGATTTTTAGCAGAGAGCTCTTGTATGTGACCAGCTCCCTTGGCACAAAATTTAGACTGACCTGTAGCTCCCGGTTATCCCACATCTATACCTACTGTACTAAGACTCCAGTGTCCCTAGTGGATGAAGGAGAAATATTGTACAAATTGTATTCATGTAGGTGGATATGCAATACAGATTGTACCCATGTACTGTAGGCGTATATACATTTCAAATTGTAACCATGTAGATAGAAATATAGTACAGATTGTAAACTTGATGGTGTAAATATTTTACTTATTACCAGTTATTTATATAGCCCACACATATTCCGCAGCGCTTTACAGAGAATATTTGGCCATTCACATCAACCCTGCCCCAGTGGAGCTTACAATCAATATTCCCTACTACATGCTCACACACATACACACTAGGGTTAATTTTTGTTGGGAGCCAATTAACCTACTAGTATATTTTTGGAGTGTGGGAGGAAACCCATGCAAACACAGGGAGAATATACATACAGGTGTATATACAATACAGATTGTATACACGTAGGCTTTGCCGGTTACTGCCTTGGTTTTCAAGGGCAGGAATTATTTCCAGCAAAGTCAGGTTACTCTTACTTAGTTGACCATTACATTGTTTATATTGTTGTTGTACACAGATCGTATTTGTCCCATTGAGCAGACAGTTGAACGTAACCCAGTCAACATACTGTACAGTACAAGAGAAGTATCTGGGAAAAGTGTTTTGTATCTATCATCTACTCTCCACATCATTTCCCCACTTCTACAGTATGTTATAGCAGCACAGATTTTCCTGGCCCTGGATCACTACATTACCGTTCCAGAGTAAATTGCCAACGGTGAGTGGGAGACAGAGAACAGGAACCAACACTGGGAATGTTATCAGATATGATTACAAGAGCGTGGACAATGGCATGGTTGCTGCACAGCATTATCATCAGCACCTGAGCCATTTACATGCTCTGTGTGGAAGCTTTCAGTGGAAATACATACATTAATGGATTCTTGCACCTGTCTGTTTGCTCTCAGTATTCCTGACACTTTCTAAGTATCACACAGACAGTGTCATATTTTCATTATTATCATCTATTATTCCTTATTTCTTTCTTTATGCAATGTGTGTGCAACATAAGAAAACTAGATACTTACATATTAAATAGACTACCTCATTGTACAACCT
The DNA here is from genome assembly GCA_031769625.1 of Taudactylus pleione. Lineage (NCBI taxonomy): Eukaryota > Metazoa > Chordata > Amphibia > Anura > Myobatrachidae > Taudactylus > Taudactylus pleione. The sequence goes on from JAUIMM010000155.1 coordinate 22,669,106, forward strand.
GACACCTGTCTTTTCTTCCTCATGGCTAACTGACCCCTGCATTATCATTATGCTGAAGTATGTACAAGCGACAGTTGAGTAAACCTCTCAACATTCTAACAAGGTGCAAAACTTATCGCTCTGGCCAAAGGGGTGCGTGAAAGGGATTGTGGCCCCGTAGCTTCTAGGCCATGTCCCCAGCCTCTCCTGGCACTAAATGGCCGTCATGCGCCATTCACCGCTGCTTCTACGCAGAGAAGCAGTGCACAACTCCCCCCCACACACACACCCCCTTCCAAGGGACATTGCGGCCTGTGGGCAGAATGAAGGGACAGTGCCTGAAAAGCGGGTCTGTACTGCCAAAATCAGGACTCTCGGGGGGAATGAGTTGAGGTGATGCCCAAAATTATTTTAACTGAAGCAGTGGTGAAACTCCTAACAACTATTGTAGGGGTGCAGCAAATATGGGCCTGAATGTGAGTGAATATGGCAACTGAAAGTGCAGGGCTGCAATGGTGGTAGATTCACCAAAACCACTGCCTTCTCTAATATTAGCATGCACAATGAATCCTTGGGGGCTGAACTGGGCCCTATTCAGAGGTGGATGGATTTAGAATAGGGCATAAGTATCCAATGTTTTAAATCTGTGCATGCATCCTAATGATTACCATATCGGAATAGCATGCAATTTATATAGATGTTCCTGGGTGGTGATTGAATAGGTGAATGGTGTCGGCGAGTGTGTCGGGGACATACTGGAGTTAGGGACTGACATCGGCAGCCATGTACCATCTGATTCTGTGCAACCATAGGGTTGCTCTAATGTTCGATGATGCGGCCGATGTCTGCTCGATGGTGCAATTTCCAATGCACTGCAGTGGATTAGAGCCGTAGCCAGTGGACGTCCAGTAAGGAAGACCATCGGCTGTGGCACTAGCATAAATTTGCAGACACTAATGCATCTCTGTCCACCCATGAATCAGGCCCTGGATCATCAGCCCAACCCAACAAATTTTGTTACACTAAATATGAACAGGCAAGAGGGCAGGGCCCACTAATCTAATAGACCACAGGTTCTCAAACTCGGTCCTCAGGACCCCAAACAGTGCATGTTTTCCAGGTCTCCTCACAGAATCCGTAAAATAATTAGCTCCACCTGTGGATCTTTTAAAATGTGTCAGTGAGTAATGAATACACCTATACACCTACTAGGTGACATGCAAAACGTGACCTGTGTGGGGTCCTAAGGACAGAGTTTGAGAACCACTGTAATAGACAAAGTTTCTAGGTTACAGGATGATACAATGAGAATCCCTTCTGAGTCAGTTGGATGGTGACATCCCATATAACTGAATACTGTAGAGTGCAGTGGGACTATATACATAATAAGACAACAAAAGTAAGCTTTCCCATTCCAATATGGGAATCTTACAATCTTACTTACAGCATGTACCCATTGCCTTTTCAATGTTGTGACTGAAGGGGCCATTCAACACACAATAAATTGTCCGCCTATTCTCTGATCTTGGAGACGCACCCACACACTACAGATGTGCCCTCGTGCATATTTTCTCAATATGCCACGTGGCGCAACATGCCTGGCATGAGTGAGCTGCCAGGTCTCGTACAACTCAGCTAGAGTCAAGCATCTTTTTTTGCCTAAAATGGGACTAAGTCACAGCGTGATGTACTAGAACGCACCAGGAGATTGTGCTGATTACCTTGATATGCGACACTTGTATATCTGTGTGCAACTGAGTCCATAAACGGAAGTTGGCGTGGACTTGACGGAACTGCATTGTAGCATTTCGTACACGGATTCTGACACTCAGTCGTGTCACGTATCAAATTAATCAGCACAGTCTCCTGGTGCTTCCTAGTCCATCACATTGCGACTTAGATGCATTTTCGCCTAAAAAGAGGAGAAAATGACACCCAGCGCTAGCAGAGTCTCACAGGACCTGGCCCTCTGAGAGGCTGTTTGACGTGACTGCAGCAAAGATGTATAAGGAAATATCTGTAGAAGTACCCCTAGAGACACCTATACATATTATTAAATCGCGCCAAGCAGCCCTGTTTGACCACAAACTTTGTGACTTAGCTGCGCCATGCATCCTGCCACATACGTTTTCACGAAATATAAGACTAATGCAACAAAAGTACAATGCACGGGTGCCCTGAATACTGGCGCTGGCAGTGCATGCAGCTGCTGTGTGCGACTCAGATGCTATTCTGGATAAAAGGACAAAAGACAGAGGACCGATATGAGTGAGCTGCGCCATGCATCGCCCCATGCATTGTTGTGCTTAATCAGCGACTTTACATCAATTACTTTTATACAGAAATACTAATCCTAGGTGTCTAGGACACAGGCGATTTAGAATACAGCTACAATGCAAATAAGACCCCAAATTCAGGATAACGTATGAAAGTTCAGTAACTACTACCCATGGCTGAGTGTCTTCGTTGTGCCAGGCGTCTCGCTCTATGTGGCGCAAAAAAAAAGATAGGTGTAGGATGACACATCTGTAGGGTCCATTGGAAGCAGGAAAATATTAAAATGACAAATTGGTCAAAAGTGAGCCCCATCAAAGTCCAAGGAAATGCGTGTTCTCCCCTCTCTATCCCTTACTCTAACTTCGATGATAATGCTCTGCACCATACCACTAACATTTAAACACTAGTGCAGGTTGTAAAACTTCAAGTCCCAGCATAACATCCCACCGATCAGCTGGTAAATCATGCTAGGACCTGTAGTTTCACAACAGCCGGAGGGCTACAGGTTGGCCAGGCCTGCACTAGTGCGTCTACTCAGTATTTGCCAGGATCGTCCTTCACTCCGCCCAACTCCTCCCATTGACCGGTGAAAGAATTCTGCTCTTCAGCCAATTCTGACATCTTGTTGCGCGAAGCTATGTGCCTGGGTGGTGCATAAGGTGCTGTCTATAATTAGTCCAACACTGATTCAAGCATTTCAAATACTATATATTACATCTGTGCATCAAAAGGATTTCTGGTTACATCATACATAAGATGTGCATTACAAATGACTTCATAATCGCAAACCATCTGTAAATAACCTAACCATCTTCATGCATTTAATACACAAACAATAGGGGATTTGGTTTAATATCAGAGAGGTTAAGTAAAATATTTGGAATTTAGCACTTGTGACCTCATTAAACAAATCATTTGTTTTGTGGTTTTAACAATGATATCATCAGTAACTTTGCACCCGACAATGTTTCCTATGGTTTTTTTTTAATTAAATGGCAGTTTAAATTTTTTTTAATTATGTCATTGCTTTGTGTATTGCCTTATGGATACCAATTCGCTACAAATTTGGATACAAACGGTTTTGGAGTCAGTATGCATAAAATTGTATATAAGTCAATACTAAGCTGTTCTCAACAGATCTGGAAAAAAAATACAAATATATAAGCATGTAACCTATTGACGCAGTCTTTATATTGGTTTTAAACAGTTACATTCATCCAAATGCCATAAGACTACAAATCTAACACGCAAAACGACTGTCACTACTCACACAAAATCTTTTATTGAAGCACTGCCCAATTCTTAAAACATTATGATTAAAACGTAGCAGTGATAAATAATCTCAAGATTCGGCTTATCTGGGAAGTGTAAGAAAACATAAAGGTTTCTGATGTAAAGTCGCCTGTCCCTCTGTTATCTATTCACTCTAAAACAAGTGTCTGAGCTTCTGGTGTATGGGATAGATAGCACTATGCAGCAGATTTCCCATGTTCCTATGAATTACAGCTGTTTATCTTGAAGCTTTCTTTAAGATTAATTAAATGCAAATGTAACTCTGTGAATCACGGGAATACCTGCCAGACCTCTCATTAATACCTTCACTTAAAAACCTCTGTGCCAGGGAGTCATTAATTTGCAAAATAAAAAAAAAAAATAGAGGAGTACTGCAGCGGCCCATTCGCCTGCAAACAATTCATGGATGGCTGCCCAATTAGCCCAGTCGCACTCTGATCCTCCTTTCAGACCCTGTGGCCCTTTGAGGACACAATGAGGCTCCGATGATAACCTGGCAGCATAGGTAGAAATCCAGCCAAGTGTGAATGTTTGAAGCTGTAGCTTGGCTGCCATCGAGTCAGCAAAAAAGAAAGAATTCAGGCACCATGTCATCCAGTACAAAGGATAAAAAGAGATTTATCCGGAAATTCGATGTGGCACCACATATGGGATACATGAGTGCGGTTATACAACAGGCCACAGATTTCTCTCTCTTTTTTTTTTTTTTCCTGAACAGTTCTCCTGCGAGTGAAGGCATCCCAATGTCTCTGGGAATGTGTATATAATTTTAGCCAGGGTGGTGGCAGGGATGCGAGCTCTTAGTCTGCCACAGGTTTGTGGCAGATGGCTTTGTGTCAGCTATGACAAGAAGCCAGGCTCGGCTTCCTCTGCAGATTTTTCTCTTTTTTCTCTGATCAGGTAAATATGGGCACACTCTGGAAAGTTCGACAAATTCTGCCTTAGGCTGCAAGTTTGTGACTTAGCCCCATCTGTCACAGATCTTTCCAGGGTTCTGCTGTGAGGAGAGACGTGAATTTGCCATTCAGAGCTGCCCAGGAATACGGAGCCGTCTCAACCTGCGGAAGGAAGAGTTCAAAAGATATTAACCGTTCGGTGACAAGCAGGGAACCTTTCATCCTGATAAATGAGCAATTTCTAAACATGAGCATATTGCATTTGTGTATATTTACATTCTCCTATAAATAATACATCATTGTATCACTGGAGTCATAAGCAGTGTATACAAAGCACCAGTATAGCACCTGATACAACATGCATGAAATGTCCACAATATAGAGCTATAGACATCACCCATCAGTGGATATATATATATATATATATATATATATATATATATATATATATCTGTGAATGCATGTGTCAATATCAGTAGTAATGGGTCGGCATTCTTGGAACGTTGCTGCTGTGTGGAACAAATTCCTCTGACTTTCTCATTCCTATGATGCCAGCTAATATTATATGGCACAATTTAGTATACTATGCCCAGGTGCCTTCCTCAAGCAAAAATGTGCACGCAACCACCATGCTGACCATTAACATTACACAGGCTGTGGTACATATGACTATGCTAAAAAATGTACTAATACACATATTTGCGCATTCCACTGGACATTCTTTACCTTACTTACACTGTGTGTGTGTGTGTATACATATATATATATACATATACACACATATATAAATATAATGTAACCAAGAACCCTCTTATTTTTTCTTGTATGTGCACATTGCTTAGATTTAATAAAATTGTTGTGGGTTTAAACATATTGCACTTTGTGGATATGTACTCTGTTATTCTGTCTCTTACATGATACCAACAACACTACAAGTACCAGTGGAAGAACACACTCAGACAGATAAGCAATAAAGTTACTTTGTTCCAGTACGCAGCACTGACACTTGTTGAGCACGCAGCACTTTATATTCACCCCCACGTCACTTCTCCTCCCAATATGTACAAATTGTATTCAACAACTCCACCTTATACTGGGATACACTACTCTTGGAGAAACATCATGAGAAGCTCCTAAATTGCGAGCATACTGGAGAGGGCCGAGATATATATATATAGTTCTTGTAGTTCGGCACTCAGGACGGGTGAGTAAATCAGGGTGCCCTCCTAATTTAGCATATACAGTGTATTCCTATAGCATTGCATGGCAGCCCCGCAAAGATAAGGAAACAAGGCGGCACTCCTGGATTCAGTAACAACAACGTGTATTCAAGTAATCAAAAACAGATACAGATTGTATACTTGAATACACATGGTTGTTACTGAATCCAGGAGTGCCGCCTTGTTTCCTTATCTTTGCGGGGCTGCCATGCAACGCTATAGGAATACACTGGAGCTATATATGTGTGTGTGTGTGTATATGTATATACACATATATATATTATTATCCTTCATTTATATGATGCCACAAGTGTTCCGCAGCGCCTTACAAAGTACATAAACAAATAATTTGACATGTGACTTACAGTACAATATAGGACAAGGACATGGTTAATATACATTGAAACATTAGAGACCATAACACCTAGATATGCAACAGAGCACAAGCAACCAAGTGTTAGGTGCCCTGATGGGGGGTAAGAAGTAGATGAAAGTAAAGTAAGAAGAAGCACAAGAGAGGAGAGGCCAGGCTCGTAAGAGCTTACATTCTAAAGGATATATATATATATATATATATATATATATATATACCCACAGCAGAGCGGCACTCACGGGTCATTCAGTCACAAGTACAGGATGCCACATCCACGATGTTTCAACGTTTTGGTTTATTCAACCTTTCTCAAGAATACTTGAGAAAGGTTGAATAAACCGAAACGTTGAAACATAGAGGATGTGGCATCCTGTACTTGTGACTGAATGACCCGTGAGTGCCGCTCTGCTGTGGGTAAATTTTGGGCTTGGAACTTGGTCCTGAGAAGGCACCTGGGCAAGTAAATGTTTTAGTTTTTTGGAGTGCCGGCCTGTCGATATATATATATATATATTATACACACACACACACACATACATATATATGCACACACAGATTGGTGGTTCATGTTACCTGAAAAATATAATTTCAGTATTATAAGGCATAATATACAATGTGCTGATTAGATAACAAGGAAATTGGAAATCAATTATGTTTATGATCACGGAACTAGAGCTCGATTTATACTATCCTTATAATCTATATATATATAATGGAGCATCCCATACATGGCACTGAGGTTGTCTACTTTAGTGAGTTTAACTGCAGGCTGTTTATATTAGGCAGTGTGTCTACTAATGACATTTCTCTCATGTTATTCATTCCAGTGGGTATTACTGCTGGGAGTGGCAGGTGCCTATTTGTGGGAGCGGATCTTGATGATATGCAGAATAACTTCAGATAACAATCTATTTCTAGCAGTCATTATTATATTTAACTTTATTTTTACTGTGTAGTGGTTGCCCCATCACAGCGGAGGCAGCCATTTTGTGGTCTGAAATGATATTTACAAGAATACAAGCTATTTAAAGCCCAGTGATGTAAAAAATGAATAGGAAATACTAGGAGAGCCTAATAAAAAGACTGCCTCTGTGCTGAGGCAAAGGAAGAAGTGTAGCATAATAAAGCATAATCTGGTCATATTTCTGGATCCAGGCAGAAAAAGCCATATTTTACTAACACAATACTCCTTCCTTCCTAGATATTGGTGATTTCAGAGTGTGCTTAAATGAGGGCATTAATCGATCGGGATGCCGGCTGATGAAATCCCGGTACTGCAATCCCGAACTGCGGACAGAAGATTGGTGCCGGCATGAGTGGAGATGCCAACGCCGGGATCCTTACGGCCGGCATCCCGATCGCAAGTACAGCTGGCGCCCTTAGCCGCGGAGGGGGAGAGGGTTAGGTTTAGGCACCCCGGGGGATAGGCTGCGGGAAGGGAGGGTTAGGCACCACCATTGGGGGTGTTAGGGTTAGGCACTAAGGGGGGAGGGTTATGTTTAGGCACTAACTTGGAGGGTTAGGGGGTAAAGGGGGGAGGGATAGCATACATATCCCCTGTCAGGATCCTCAGCATCGGGATGCTGCTGTGATTTGACAGCCAGCATCCAGAGTGCCAGGATTCCATACCCAACCTGTCGAAAAGAAACATGCATAGAAAAATGTGTATAATCACCGGCATGCAGAGTTGTACTGTCTGCTATTAGTCATCATTTTCAGTGCACACCTGCACCATAACAGGAGAAAATGTTACACCACCAGATAGGCTTTGTAAGCTTACTTCCAACTCTGCATAACCCGCAGTTGCGTCTCCACACCCTCACTAAGCTTTATCTACATGAGAACACACTGTTAGCAGTCTCTTTGGTTGTAAGAAGCGATCACAATGCAATGACTCCATACTTGCGTGATTTCTAAGAAAATAATGCAGATTTTTCCTTGCAGCTCCTGAGACTGTAAGGAAAAATCCTCCCTCTGGGCTTAGCATGCGGGGTTCCCGCAGCGAAACTGGGTAAACACTAGGGCGATGGGTCGCCGATCTATCTGACGATTAGTAACTGTATACACACTTCCCAATTCGTATGCCCGATGTGACAGCTCAAATGGGCGGGCAATTTAAAGTTGAGCTGTCAATCACCACCGGGTGCCTCAGCATGTGTACGGGCAGTCGGCGGGTCGTCCATACACACCAGCAGATGGCCGATATATCGTTCAGATATATCGGCCATCTGCTGTGCTGCACATCAGATCAGATGTGTCTGTGAACGACGTCGTTCACAGACATATCCGCTGTACACACCCGTCGTTGCATTATAAATATATCGCCCGTTAAAACGAGTATATCAGTGTGTACCCAGCTTAACTGAATCAGGCAGTGCGTTCAATTAGCTATGGGGTAAATCCTGCACCTAATTGAATGTCCCTCTAGGTCAGGCCTAGCCAACCTGTGGCTCTCCAGTTGTTGTGAAACTACAAGTCCCAGCATGCCCTGCAAAGTTTAGCTATTAGGGAATGCTAAAACCAGGGCCGGATTACTAATGGGCCGGGTGGAGCTCCAGCTCCAGGCCAACCATTAAAATAGGCCCAACGCAGTGCAGACAGGAAAAAAAAATCCCTGTGAACACTGTCTGCACTGCTTTGAATCCGACAACACTGCATTGCAGTGATGGAGGATTCGAAGTCTGGTCCATTCACCCCCCTCCGCGCATCGGCCATCCGAAGCTCCGTCACTGACTGCCCAATTTCTCTCCCTGGCCCTGCAGTCTGAGGCCCCGCCCCCATGATGCGCGAAGCTCCGCCTCCCAGGTCGTACTAGCTTCCCTGGCCATGTGAAATTGGCTCCGGTTCCCTGGGTCATCTGAAGCCCAGCCGTTTCACCCAAGGGGCCACTACTCCCCTCCTCCCTGCGCAATGAAATTAAACTATAAGGTTAGCCTTTTGAGCAGAGTGCAGAGGCTGAGCTGCTGTGAGAAGAAGCCAGCATGCATAACCAGCGTTCCTTCCCACAGGTCAGTGTCATGTCTGGCATCTATTAAGTGTGTGTATGTACTGTGTGTATGTATGTATGTATGTATGTGTATGTATGTATATATGTGTATATATACACAAATGTGTTTATTTGTATGTATATATATATATATATACACTGTGTGTATATATGTGTGTGTGTGTGTATGTATATATATATATATATATATATATATATATGTATATATATACATGTTTTTGTATATGTGTGCACATGTATATATATATATATATATATATGTATATGTTTTTGTATATGTGTGGGTATATATATATATATATATATATATATATATATATACGGTATATAGCCACATGTAGATGGGCACTCCGGATAAACAAAGTATAATTGCCGTGGTGCCTTCCTAAACTTAACATCTATCCAGCAAACCTTCTAACAAATAGAAGCAGGCGGCACTCATCCGGACTTTGTAGAAACAAAAAGAGGGTTTATTTTTCCATATAAGCCGACGTTTCAAGGACCGTACGGCCTTGTCATCAGGGCCGTACGGGCCTTGAAACGTCGGCTTATATGGAAAAATAAACCCTCTTTTTGTTTCTACAAAGTCCGGATGAGTGCTGCCTGCTTCTATTTGTGAGAAGGTTTGCTGGATAGATGTTAAGTTTAGGAAGGCACCACGGCAATTATACTTTGTTTATCCGGAGTGCCCATCTACATGTGGCTATATACCGTGTATATATATATATAAATAGATCAGTTGTTGAACCTGGCACTCCCCTACTCTCAGTGGTGTATCTATAATGAGTGCAGTGTGTGCGGTGCGGGCCCCCGGGTCCAGGGGGGCCCCGCACCGCACATATTGCACCCATATTTTTTTTAAACTTACCTGTCCGAGGTCCCGCGTCGGGGGTCACTGCTGCTCAGAATACCGGAAAAATGTCTGCCCCGCCCATTTTCCGGCGTTCTGCGCATTTGTAGTAGACTCCGGGCACACTCTAGTGCCCGGAGTCGACTAATGCTCCAGTGGCTAGCCAGCCACGTCAGTCGGCTGCCAGCCACCAGGGAGAGAGGAGGGCGCCCCGCACGAGGAGTGCACATGGGCCCCCTCCTCTCTTAAAACGCCCCTGCATGCTCGTAAATAGAATTTGCGCCAGTGTCCTCCTTAATTGCCAACTTCTGCAACAGGTTGGCATCCACACAATTATGCCAATAAATGCGACCCTGATGGTGATTATGGACCACACAGGACATCCAATTGCTTTCAAAATACAGTAACTCTTTACTTAAGCTGGGTACACACTGTTAGATAAATCCCCCATTCCGCTGAACAGGCGATATATCCATAGTGCATCACCGTGTGTGTACAGCGGATATGTCTGTGAACGACATGGTTCACAGACATATCCGATCTGCTGTGCAGCTGTCAAGGCCGGGTCATCGGGCAGATGATTGGCAAGTGTGTATACACTTAAAAATCGACAGATAGGTCGCGGGTCTGTCCAACGTCGACCTAGTGTGTACCGGGATTTAGGTTCTTTCATGATTAAAGAACCTAAGTAAAGAATTCTGAAACATTGAAAGCATCTTGGAGGTCTTGTGTGATCCATAATCGCAGTCAGAGTGTCGCCTTCACTGGTATTGGATACGGTCATTATACCGACAGTCGGGATTCCGGTGCTTACAATGCCAGTGCTGGAATCCTGACACCTGTCAGAATCATGGTCCCGGCTTCCTGACCGCCGGCATTCTGACTGTAAGTACTGGGCTTAGGGTTAAGCATTAGGGGGAGGGTTGGACACTAAGTAGAGAGGGTTAGGTTTACGGGTGCAGAGGGGAGAGGTTAGGATTAGGCACTAGGGGGGAGGGTCAGGATACTGACCAGCAAGTGTTGTTATCCTAACCCTGGCGGGATGCCGGCGCTGGAAACCCGTACCCAACCCATTGATAAATATATTAGTGTTTATGTACAGTGTGTATATATGTGTATGTATATATATATATATATATATATATAATGTCTCTGTGTGTATGCATATAGGGAGCTGCTGCATCTATGAGGGGTGATTATGGTCAATCATAACCTCCAAGGTGCCGCAGGCCGCGGATGGCAGCTGTGTTTGCACTTTCACAAAAGAAACAAAACTTTTTTGTTATAGCTCCACTATAAATTTGTTAAAGGTAGGCGCAAGTTTTGCCCCCATGGACATAGCCATGCCCCCTGTGTAGACCACATCACTGGTCACACTGCCACAGAAGTTATCAAACTCCCCTGCAGCGCCACACAATAGGCCATTCATAAATTTAAGCTCCAGGCCCATGTGGACCTTAATCTGGCACTGGCTAAAACTGTGGCAGGGCATGCTGGGATGTGTAGTTTCACAACAGCTGGAGAGCCACAGGTTGGCCAGGCCTGCTCTAGGGTTTACTTAGTCTGGAGCAAGACAATGACAAAAAAAAATAGGATGCATAAAGATAAAAAATTAATCACAGCATATTACACAGTCCTGGTGTGACCAGACCATATCAAGTGCTTGTGATCTAAAGAGTGATCTAAAGACTATATTATTTTTCTTGAAAAAGTCGCCTTGTTGTAACTATGGTCCATCAACAAGAATTAAAAATACAGAAAGAATTGTTATAGAGTTTATCATAGTACCACTACTTTATATAGAGCGTAAACTGCAGACAAGATTGAATGTAGATACTGGATTATATATAAGAACACAGTATAAATTTAGTAAGCTGTCCAAGCAGTTACATTTGGGTGACTTAAGTCAACTTGAATAACCTTTGAAAAATTGTACACTTGTGGTCCCATCCTAGTTAATAAAATCTAATCAAGGTGGAAAACAAAGGAGAGGATGTATCAAACTTTCTAAAGAGGATAAATGGGGAAGTTGCCCATTGCAATCAATCAGCTACTATCATTTTATAGAATGTAGTTGATAAGTGATAGTGTGAAGCTGATTGGTTGCTATGGGCAACTTCTCCATTTGTCCTTTTTAGAAGCTTTGAAACATCTCCCCCTCTGTAAGCTAATGATATTAAATAAGAGTTGGAGGGGCTATCAGCTAACCATTACTTGCCTTCCCAACAAACTGGATCATTCTAATCTAATCAGATCTATGCAATTGCTCATACATCTGACATTACTGCAATAACCCGTATTTGATTCTAATGTGTATGGGAACAGACTCACAGGTTCAGCAACTTTACCATAGTAAAATACTTTAATGAAGTTAAGGTTCAAGACCACTGACCCCCTGGTTAAGTAAACTCATCCCCAGCGCACCCACATGATATACTTGACACGCTCAATGCAATACATAAAGAGACCAGTAAGACCCCTCAAAATCCATATTGTTGAACACCTGAGAAGCTTCAAAAAAGGAAAAGAAGATCATAATGTATTCGCATCGTATTGTCATTGCAACTAAGAAGAACTCACATTCATAGCAATCAAAGAGGTAAACAGAACTGGAGAGGGGGAAAACTACATTAAACAGATCAATAAAGAACTAAAATAAAGGATCACAGTGTAAACACACACCAAAAGAACTACATATTTATAATGAGATAAAGTATATTATCTGAAAATTACCTCCAACATGAATATAGGGGGTGATGTATCAAGTAGTGAAGAGAGTGAAGAAGTTTCTCATAGCAACCAATCAGCATCTACCTATGATTTTATAGAATGTACTTGATGATCAATGATACCTTGAAGCTGATTGGTTGTTATGGGAAAATTTTCTACTGATCCACTTCACTCTTTTCACTACTTGATACATCTATGGCCTCTCAACCACACACCAATGTTAGGCACTACCATCCATATAACTCCCATCCCACCAAAACGGGATGGGTGCAGGATGCTGGTGCTCGGGATCCCGGCAGTCAGAATCCAGACGCCGGCATCCCGACAGGGTTAGGATAGATAGACGGTATCCTAACCCTCCCCCTCTCCCTACCCTAAACCCTCAACCTCCCTCCTTAGTGCCTAACCCTTACCCTCCCCCCTTAGTGCCTAACCCTAACCCTCCCCCTAACCCCGCTACTTACCTTCGGGATTCCGGCACCGGCATTCTGAGTGCCGGAATCCCCGTGGTCGGGATATTGACAGCAGCCTCACAAAAACATATATTAGCTAGTATAATTATGTAACGGAATTCCTACTGACAGGTTTCCATAGACCAACACAGAAAAAGCAAATTGCTGGGTCAAGCATTTAGACCCGATAATTTGCAGATCAACCTGGATATTTCTTCTATGTGAAAGGGTCAATCCAGGTCACAATTCAGGAACTTTGCCCCAAGTTGACCATTTCACACAGAAGAAATATCCAATTTGATCTGCAAATTATCGGGTCCAAATGCTTGACCCAGCAAATTGCTTTTCTGTGTAATGGTGGTACAGGCTAGGATTGGAAAGAAAAACCTGTGCATCAAATGCTTGGTAAAAGCCGGGTTTTTGTATTTTTTTCTTTTCTGTGTGAAGGGGGTAATTAGTAAACACTACTCACTCCAGCACTAGCAGCTATGTTTGTCTAATGGTAACAGAACTACAAGAGAGTGTTCTTGAGACTGCAACGTGAACAGACGCTCATCTTTAAAACTGCTCACACTATGAGAGCATCTGCTCTGATACGCAACCATAATTACCACTTGCCTGGCTTGGTTGTATCATAAGATCTGGCCACACCAAGCTGGGCTTGCCCTGCCACGGTTGCATATTTGTTAATAAAATTAAACTGAATCGGGTTTAAATAGCTATAATTTTCACAATCTGATCACTTAAAAAAAAATCAACAATTTTGGGTACATTTTTAAAACAAATATTAGCCAGTTAAGTAATTGTTCACAAGCCTTTCTATACTGAGTACAAGGAATATCAACAAACTAGATATGACTGCAAAAAAATCAAAAGGATTTTAGGCCATGTATTTACGTGTATATACACTCCTTATGTATTTGTACCCACTATTTTCAATGTGACATTAATAATAACGATAAGCAACTAACAACGTGGGTCCAGTCGTGACATCTGGAATCAGCTGGTGATCTCTCCAATAGGGTACAACATATGCACGTGTAACCATGAAATACTGACCCCCCCCAACCAAGCCCACTACTTAATGCCAGTGCATATGACAACCATCTGCATTCCCTGAATGCTTAGTTGAAACATGATAAAGGTCATTATTTATATACCGATGTTCTCACAGAGAATCCCCAGTCAGGGAAAACTTTGATAATACTTATTTGAACATGAATCTACCTTTAAGAGTGAAATTACAAGGCAATTACCCCCGAGAGGCACCTTACACAAACATGAAGGGACCCCCTTGCTGGGGATACATGTCCTTATCATTGCCTGTTGTGACTGAGAGCACCTCCTACTAACATGCTGAGGGCCTGATTCAGACCCGCTCGCAAGCGGGTCGATGTTGCCCAAGTGCGCATGCGCACGAGGGAGCCGGCTCCGTCGTGCGCATGCGCGAGACCCGAATAACGACGGCCAAGCCATCGTTATGGGTCTCGCACCAAAGGGGGCGTGCTGTCGATGGTGATTGACAGCACGCCCCCTTTGGTGGGCGTGCCGGGGGTGTGGCTGTCCAGACGGAGGCGTTCCCATGGGAACGCCTACCGTCTGGGGCTGGCCCCACTGACATCACTAGTGATGTCAGTGGGAGTGTTTTTGGCTCTGATAGAGCCAAAAGCACTCCAGGGCTTGCGGCAGCGAGACCCTAATGGTCACCCACTGCTATGCGAGCGGCCAGGAGGCCGCTCCAAAAAGGAGAAGGGACGTCCCTGATTCAGACGAGCACTCTGTCAGAGCGTCCAGCTCTGAATCAGGGCCTGAGAACGGAAGCAGCAGTTGCAGATCAACATACCCGCCAACGAGGACTAGGGTAACACCTGCGCATGGGATGCCATTCTCCATACGGACTAAATTTGATTTTATGAAATATGTATACCATTCATTGAATACCACACTCCACATGGGTAAATAGCAGAAACCATATATAACATATAGTCCTGTTCCCTCACCCCATTCAAGTCAGGACAGACTGTATATACCAGTTTGGACACTTAATGTCCCCATACAAGGTGCGATTGCACCGTGCGAGGCGATAGGGGATCCGTGGTCCGACATATCGGGCAGTCCGCGCACATGGTGCGATCGGGTGGCCGCCCGCCCGGTATGCAGACTCCCTCCTGTCTCACCTGCATAGCAATCCATGGGATCGCACATCGCATCCCCTGATCTCATGGTCCTGCAGACAGATCAGGGGGTGTGATGTGCGACTCCGCGGAAGCGCGCTCGGCCCGATATCAGGGCCATACAAGGTACGATATAGCAGGCAAATCGCACAAATCAGTCGAATCGCCTGCTATATCGCCCCGTGTTTGGGGGCCTTAACTTTGACAAGAAATTTGCCTGAGACTGCAGCTATGAAACATTCAGCAATATGGGCGTAGAGATAGTGGGTGCAAGGGGTGCCATATCTATGGGACCCAGAAGTTTAGTGGGCCTCGTATCCCGCTCATATAGATTGCTTGCTAAGAAATTGGATCTTGCCCATTGCCCGGCCTTAAAAACAGGGACTCGTCAGTGACGATCTTGGTCTCTCCCTCTCGGATAGCTCCACACTGATATGATCCATCTCCCACACTTCTGTTTCATGTTCACAGGCACAGCTGAGCTTGTCAGTAAGCCCTGCACTGCCAGAGAGTAGGCTTCTCCTTGTGGACAGCCTTTGTGAAGCTGGAGGGTGGGAATTGTGCTCTGAGATTAGGACTGTCCCAGAAAGAGTCACTGTGCCTAATTAAGAAGCTCTCCACTCAAAATGGACTGTCCTGCATTAGAAAGTATCTCCCTCAGATAGGCGCTGGTTGGTCCCTGCCTCCTGTGTGACACGTGATGTGGAGGCACAATGTGTACTGGCAGCACTACAATGTGGCATATTGTGATCTGGTGGGAATACAATGTGGCATAATGTGAACTGGTGACACTATGTGGTATAATGTGAATTAGGGCATTACTACTGTATGGTGCATACAATGAACTAGGGTAACATTATGGGGCATAAAATTAATAACCACTGCAGAGAGAGGTGTCTTTCTAAAAGCCCTGGAGAGGGGCCACTTAAAAATGTTGCTATGGGGCCCACAAAGGTCGGGATACTCCCCTGTTCAGCAATATACTTTATTTATTTGTTAACATTTACTTACATAGCCCCAGCAAATTCCATTTTGCTTTACAATTGGGAACAAAACAGTAGCAGACCAGCCATAATCTCCATTATAACCAATATCATTAATACAGATCTGAAGTCTTTTTAATCCAACCTGAAACCTCTTCCATAACAAGTAGACTTAGCTCTCTGGATAAAAATAAGGAGACAATGGATGACTGTAATTTATGAGAAGTATCCCTCCATATATAATGCCCACAATGAAACTTTTCTGCAATCTGTACACAACATTGTATCTTTCTGAACACAACAGAAATACAGTCACACGACTGACAGGAAAGAGATCTGTGTAAACAAATTAAATAGGAGATAATAAATTATTTATAAGATGCCAGAAAAAAAAACCCTGGAGAAAAAGGCCATGTATGTTAATAAACCTATTTCCTTTCATTTATATTATTCAATATTGTATTTTTTAATCTCCCTGAAACCCCCTTTGTCAATATCTTGAAATACTCAACACAAACATCTTTTTCCTTCAGAATCTTCACTAGTTCCCTGTTTACAACCTAAAGGTCTCTCTTCCATTGTGTGTGTCATAAATTATAAATGGATGTGTACTTTCCTCTCACCAAATGTGTATCCATCTGCCACCCTATTTATCCGATCCCCTCATCGTGGTAACTACGGGTTTTTTCTGAACATGTATTTTCCCCTGCCATGTTGTTCCACCCTGAAGAGAGCACACCGGCTGCTCGGAGACTTCTTTTGTCTCTTTTAGCAATTGGAGAAAAAGATGGCATTCTGTGCGATCCAAATCAAGAGATTACACTGAGATAAAAATACCATTTAACACCCATAAAATACTATCAGGTTTGCTTTTTTCACATTACAGTATCTGATTTATGGAGTATAACTTTTGTATTGATCAGGCTTGCCAGCTAATAATACAGCGATCGTGCTGTTTGTTTACGGTCCCCTAAACTGCATCAGATTTATATTTGCAGTGCAGGTATCAAAAACACTCAGAGACAAGTTTTCGTCTCAAAATATGGCAAATTCGAAGACCAGAAAAAAACACTTGAGTGTTTAGGTTTGGATTGGGAAATCCTACTGCCATAGAAGTGCAAGTCCCAGGGTGACCTGCTAGCCAGAGGATGAAAAAATATACTAGAACTTGCAGTAACACAGCAGCAGCAGTTTTTCAAATAATAAAAGTAAAAAAAAAATCTGAACCTATATAGGCCTATGGGCAATGCTGCAATTATTTTCAGTCTGTATCATGACTGACTTTTTAACTAAAAAGTACCATGGCAATGTACTAAATGTAACTAATCAGGGACAGCGGTTGCGAGTACCGCTGTTCCTTTCAGTTACTGGACATCCCAGGCATTCTCCTCTTGAGATTCTGACACTGTACGCGCAGAGTGTCAGTTACAGGGATTGTATTAGGCTACTATATTTCTCCTGTATTAGGCTACTATATACTCCTGTATTAGGCTACTATATTACTTCTGTATTAGGCTACTATATTACTCCTGTATTAGGCTACTATATACTCCTGTATTAGGCTACTATATTACTCCTGTATTAGGCTACTATATTACTTCTGTATTAGGCTACTATATTACTTCTGTATTAGGCTACTATATTACTCCTGTATTAGGCTACTATATACTCCTGTATTAGGCTACTATATTACTTCTGTATTAGGCTACTATATTACTCCTGTATTAAGCTACTATATACTCCTGTATTAGGCTACTATATTACTCCTGTATTAGGCTACTATATACTCCTGTATTAGGCTACTATATTACTCCTGTATTAGGCTACTATATTACTACTGTATTAGGCTACTATATATTCCTGTATTAGGCTACTATATTACTCCTGTATTAGGCTACTATATTACTCCTGTATTAGGCTACTATATACTCCTGTATTAGGCTACTATATTACTCCTGTATTAGGCTACTATATACTCCTGTATTAGGCTACTATATTACTTCTGTATTAGGCTACTATATTACTCCTGTATTAAGCTACTATATACTCCTGTATTAGGCTACTATATTACTCCTGTATTAGGATACTATATTACTACTGTATTAGGCTAATATACTGTAGCAAGAATACAAAAAAATGCAGTTTCTACATACAGTATTTTTTTAAATAAATCTTGTTTAATAGGCCCCTTACTCACCTAAAATGTAAACTCTCATGAGCAGGGGGACCTCCCTCATATTGTCTCCTCTATATATATATATAAGAAGATGGGGATTGTAATTATGTATACTTGTAATCTTGTCTGTAACTGTCTATGTACTTATGTAACTTTATATGTTTTATTCCCTTTATTTGGTGCTAAAGAACCTTGTGGCGCCATGTAAATAATAGAAAATAATACTAATAATAATTCATGCAGTGCGGAGGATGAATGGGACGCCTACTCAGCATGTACATGAAAAATACTAAGGAGGAGTCCACTAAGTGCAACAGTTCTCCCCCACACACGATACAACAAAAATCCAGTGTAGGGAATGAGGGTGGTGGCTCAAGGTATACAGACTTGGTGACACAATTGTTTGAAAAAGCAAAGTCTCCTTTTTAAAACTATGTGCCCCCTTAGAAATTATTGTCTGGTGATCAGTGTGAACACCAGACTACAACCCTTTTTATATTGCAGAATAAGAACTAGCCCATCCTGTCTTCAATAAACTTGAGGGCATACTCATTTGGAAGAGGGAAGTCCACCCTAATGCCCATAGGATTCTCATCCTAGGTCAAATAATGCCTTGCTGGGCTACTGTATTAATACTACATACTGGATGCATTTCATTCAAGACAGTTGAAGCAAGAAAGAAATAAACATTGTAATTTTAAAGGTTGCAGGTAGTATTATGTGTAGGCAAGAAACACAAACTAGCTTTTGATGGTGGTCAGGAAAGAAAATTTCACATTTGCTTTTAATTAACTTTCATGCAATTTCAGCACTTTTTGGAAATAAAAAGACTAATGGACTTCTGAAAACAGCCAAGGTACTGCATGAACACATCATGGATATTAATGTTGCAATGTGACCAGCCCAAAAAGTGCTAAAATAGGCTCAGCACAGGGAAAACCCTCTGCGGTGAAGGGTTTAAAGGCTACCATTGCCCAAAACAAAACAAAAAGTAGTGGACATATTGTTAGTTTAGGTGGAATTAGGTCACCTAAAATAAGAAAGATAACATTTTACTTACTGGAGCTGGATCAAGCATTTCAGATGAACCCCCTGGCCTAATGAGCATCCACCAGAGGGAATTGGTATGAAATACCGACGGCTGAATTGCCACCAGTTCTCATAACGACTCCAGAAGCCGGAAGGGAGGGCATCACGACAGTCGCTTGTAAGTAGGCTAACCCACCCCTGTCCCCATCCTAACCCTAACCCTCCCTTGGTGGTGCCTAACCCTAAAACTCCTGGGGTGCTGCCTAACCCTAAGTCCCCCCCGGGGGTGGCTAAACCTACCCCCCCTTCCCGCAAGCCTAAACCTAACTCTCCCAGGGGGTATCTAATCCTAACCTCCCCCCGCAGCTACAACCTAAGTATCCCCGTCTTACCTCATTCGGGATGCCGGGCGTTGGGATTTCAGCGTGGGGCTAAAGATAGGTATCGGCATTTTGACACCTATCTTTAGTACCGAGTCGGCCTTCCAACGGCCAAAATTCCGGATGGCGGTAATTTAACGGCA
Source organism: Taudactylus pleione (assembly GCA_031769625.1). Lineage (NCBI taxonomy): Eukaryota > Metazoa > Chordata > Amphibia > Anura > Myobatrachidae > Taudactylus > Taudactylus pleione. The sequence continues at coordinate 22,689,068 of JAUIMM010000155.1, forward strand.
TCCCTACCAGAGACCCAGCGTCTCCTAACCAGATATGGTAAAACTTTGTATTCAATGTCCAGGCACCTAGCTCCATGTGGTGTAGATGTGTTTGTAGGTAAGTCTTTGATGGAAACATTTGAGATACAGCAAGTTTCTTTTGTCCAGAAACTCTTTTTCCAAAGAGTTACGAAAATCCCCAAACTATTGCATTTTAGGTACTACCGTACACACAGACCTGACTAATGTGTGTCTTGTACTACAATCCATTTGAGGAGCACTACTAAAGAATATAGGGCCTGATACTGGTCCGGACACTATCGTACTTCTAAATGCAGTTTTCCGATTATCGAAAACTGTGCATGCACAGGACCCATTCTGCACATGTGCAGAAAGGGTCCTGCGACCTTGCACACAGATCCCTCACGACTGACATGCTGCATCATTTGGGAAGGGGGGGGCGTGCCTGGGCAGTGTTCACGAGAATTTGTCACCCCCGTGTTCCGGGAGTGCTGAGGCCAGGGTCTGTGTCGGTGGATGATCGCGATGGTGATCCGAAGCAGCGTCTACAGATGCCGCACTCAGATCGCTATTGCTGCCAGGAGGAGTCTGTTTTCCTATAAACGCTTCCTGCAGTATTTTAATATACACTGGATGGTATTGCACAGCTGCTTCCTTGCGTCTGTGCAATACCGTTCGGACCTGATAATGAAAATCAATACATAGCGGAGATATTGAAATGTAATTCAGTATATTTTATGCATGTTGCTCCAAACTATGGAAACTAAACCTGATTCTGGAAATCCTACCAGCTTTTAATATAAAACATTCAATATCTCTATTGCATCCTTAACACCTGCAAGGTACTCTGGCAGATGCACAATGGTTGCAGAGCCACAGGTTTACTCTGCCTAGTCTAGGTGGTCTTACACAAAATGCCAGAGTGCCTCCGAGTTATTGGGAGAGGATACAATCTCTACAGTGAGCATAATTAAATGAAATCCAGAATAAAAAGTGTAACTTGAATTAGACAACAGAAGGTTGGTAACAGCTATGTTAGACAATCTGTTGGAAGACGAGCCACAATCGCCCTCCTCCTGAGAGCTCAAAGTTTTCTCAGCAAAACCAATTTGTGCTGGGCTTAATAGAACTAATAAAATATTTGCTGGGGGCAAAATGTACTTAAAGGTGTGAGATTTAAGTATGTTTATGAGAATAAAGAATTAGCCTACGTGCTAGCAATTGAGCACATTTATTCATTATTTTGTAACCCTTTGTACATATCATGTAAAGTGACACAAAATGTAAAATGCTTCCAAATAACAGTCCAGTGGTGGTTTTACTGCGCATGCGCCAAATCCACACGCGTGCTCAGATACAGCCCACGTTCTGCTCATTGGAGGGGCAGCCTGGGGGCCTGGGAGAATAGAGCAAGATCTCTGGTTCCTGACTTAGATTTTCCTATATGGCCCGTGATGGGCTGTTCTGCACCAAACTGTCCCATTGTGACCTAAGCAAACAATTACCATTGGGCAAATAAAACAAAAAGGCTGCTGTGATACAGGCTTTACATTTACATAAAAGGATAGTTAACCCTGCATCAGGCGCACCTCTGGGACTCCCAGGTTCGGGTGCAGTGCGCAATCACAGGTGCCTGTTATAAAATTGTAATTAGCACCTAATTAACTAAATTCTAACGTTCTTAAAATGATCAGTGACCTTCATTAGGATATACAAAGAGAGAATATATGGAAATCTGATTCACAAAACCACATTTATTAACCTTAGAGCAAGTAAAAAAAAAATTCTAAATTTTAAGGGGCGCAGTGTGCCTAAGAGGTCACCCTGGACAAACCTACATATTTCCGCAAAATACCCACAACCTTTGTAATTTCACATTCATAAAATGAGCAAAATACACAAAATTGTGAGAAAATAAAAAGAAATACGTATACGTACCTTCAAAAGTCGGATGAGTTCGGGCGCAATGAGCATGAGAGGCCAGGAAGGTCACTACTACACTCCACGCAGGTGGCGGGAAAACTGACTAGGGAGGTTTCGAACAGCACCTATAGATAGTAAGGTACTAGGGGGGGGCAGGCCCCTGTGCCCCCTTGCGGCGGAGAGGTGAGCGAGAACAGCTTTGTGGCGCCTGTCAAGCCAGCTGCGCCTGACACACGGTTAACAAAGAAAGCCACCCCGAAGATGTTTGTCACGTGACTTTGCCTCTCCTCTGTGGAACCGTTGGCCAACTACATCATCTATATAATAATCTAATGCAGGGAGCAATCGGACAGACCTTACCCTAGCAAATAGGACCTGTCAGTAGCGGTTAAGTACTATGCAGTTGCAGAAGGAAGAGGACATAGCAGCAGACATAGTGGTGGTGAAACATGGTGGAGGCAGGGTGGGATAGGCGGAACAGCGGACACAGGAGAGTGGGGCAGAGCAGTGGGCGTACCAAGGTGACACAGCATAAGCCAGGTCCCTTTACTAGTTAATTATATTTACATTTGTCCCTGATGTTAGACCAGCAGAAAGCCAGCAATAAGTACCTTCAGCATGGCAGAAGTTTAGTGAATGTGGAACCCCCTCTATTGGGGTTTAATTTAAGGTGAGGGTGTTTCTGTGGGAATTTCATCTGGGTTGGGTTACTTCTTTAGCGCTTGTCGTCCATATTACAGTATCACAGCTATTAAAGTCATGATAAAGCGATGTGGTCGGTGTTGCATTTAGGCCTTGACATAAGTGCCCCAGGTTAATTGAAAATTTCTTTACAGCAACTTATTTGATGTACTTAAACAGTTACATTAATGCAGCACCAGTACAGTAATAATATCCAGAAATGTTCTCTTTTATTCGTGTCACTTGAAATGACACACTTTGTGCATGGTTGGGAACAGCTACAGATGTGGTTAGCTTGGATGTGGAGCCAGCCCAGGGCCTTCGGAGAACCTGACAAAACCCCAGGGTGTTGAGTCAATTGCTGCTGGAGGAGTATTCTCTCCAAACCGACCCTCACAAGTGCAAAACAGAACTGGATGGTTTAGTTAGATGACACAGCCGCACTTTATTAAAGGGATAACAACATAAAACACTGCAAACTGCATGTAATGTAATGGTGTTTCCATGTCTGAAAGATGCTCCGAATTCAAGAGAACGTTTGACCGTGCCAACTGAGCCTACTACCACTCTATGCTAGAATAATTTCAACTCTTCAAAACGAATGTCCATTTATTGATGACCTAGCCCTACACCAGGCTAGTTAACCCCCCAAAGTGCAACAGGAGAGACCTTAATGCCGGCACAATCTGTCTATCTATCACTTACATAAATGATATAGGCTGTAGGTGACTACTTGTTAGACTGAGCCAGCATTGACGGGCCTCCACTAGGGCTGCTAGATCATCTGTTTAGAAAAGGACACATATGAATTACACAGGTTCTGTGGCTGATGAAAACAAGGTGAAAGAGAGACTAAATCAGCCAGCCACATAATCTGTGTAGTTCATGTGTGTCCATTATTAAAGGGACGAGGTGACAACTTTAGCCTCCACTCTAGATCAGAAGTACAATGTATAACAGAGCAGGTGAGGGAAAGTGATAACAGTATGGGGTGCTTGGCTAGGAATAACAGACAAACACCAGCTTTTACATTCCACCGTTCAGTATATAAAATGTCAATTGGATCTTTTTTTAAACATGTGCCATTATTTTTTTTCTTTTAAGCAAAAGGACTCTATTATATTATTTCATTCTTTAATCAATATCTATGAAATGCTTGGAGGACTGGAATGGCCTGGGAATTAAAAAAAAAAATAGCGGAGGGAGGTGTATGAATGAACATACCATCCAATCATTCCAACTAAGCTATTTTAAATTGATGATTTTCCTAACTACTCCTGCCTGCCAGGCATCAAGGGTTGAGTATTTTAGGACTCTGGGCCTGATTCAGAGCCGGATGCTATTTGCGGACGGTCGTTCCAAAAAAGGGGCCGGCTATTTAAATTGAGCGCTGGCTCATTGCGGTTTGTTGACGCCTCTATGTCTGAGCGAGTGAACGAAAATGCGCTCGCTATTTTGTAAAGACGCCCCTTTGCCGTTCGCATCACACGTCATCTCCGGTATTTATTTGATTAATCGGGTACATCGAAAGGCATCTGAACTGCTCGCAGTGCATGTGGTAGGTACACAATACCCTAATCTGCTTTGTCTAAAGGCTAGAAAGTTCATGCCAGGTTATATGAATGAATCAAAAAAGATGATATGATGTTAGAATAGCTGCTATGCAAGACCCTTACGGAGACATTAAGGTAAAAATAACAAATGTGATCACAAAGGGGTGAGGATAGAGCTGAATACGTAGTAACTCCAGCAACCACATACTATGCAGAATACTATAGCATGAATACCCCTCTTGCAAAGGAGGTAACTATCTCTAAAACTGCATGCACGTGGCATTGGACATTATACCAAACTGCATACAAAATACAAAAATATTTAATATCCACAGTGTCATAGTCATTCATAAGCATGTGCACATTAACGTATATAAACACTGCTAATTTTCATCTACCATTTGCGATGTTGCTGGCTGCGTAGTGACTTCACCTGACCTTTCCGGAGGCACTTAAGGGAGATTGCGTTGAATTGACTTGCCCGCTAACACTGCATATGTTGGTGTGTTTACAGTATATACTAAAATAATTAATAGGGACAAGGTCGTAGAGAGCTCCAGAGCAGACCCAGATATTGGGGAAGGAGGTGTAGCCAAGGTGGAGCGCTATTGACGGGTGGGAGCTTTTTGGCTGTGGCATCTTGAAAGCATAGTTAAACCTCCCAGGCAAGCCTGGACTCCCAGAGAGGTTTCGGCCCAGGCACAAAGGAACAGGGATGCATTGTTCCAATAAATACGCTGCATGCTGTCCTGTTGCTAGCACTCAACACTTTAGGAAGCAGCGGAGAATCAGTAATTAAACAGGCTGAAGACTATTGCACATTTTACAAAAATTGCTTTGATGCTCTAAAATATAATGGTTGCATCCCAACAATCAATTGAAAGGTGCACTTCATGACCACTCGGTGAGTCTTTTCCAAATTTCAACATTTGGGGGAAAAACAAAGGACAAAATAAAAAATGAAAATGGCCCTTGGGTATACATGTATGTACGCTAATTCCTATCGTCAATGGAACACGTTGGTGGAGGACAGATAAAGTCAGTTACCTCTTCCTGAGCAGTCATTGGAGAGTGGGGGCGCCATGGCGTATTAATGGAGCTACAAAAAGGACGCAAATGACAAGAGGGGAGAAAAGGGTTTACTGGAGGAAAGCTTGGGGCAATGGTAATAAATTAGAAGATATGAAACATGAAATAGGACATAAAAATGCAACATTTTATAAAAGGGGGCTGAAAGAAGCAGATGTACAGTACAAAGGGCCAAAAAAACTTAAAGTCAAAATTTGAAGAGACGTAACGAAATTTTTAATATAACCCGGGTGAAAGAAGATTACATTCAGATGGAATGTGCTGGGATATGTAACGGATGAATTTATGTAAAAGATTTTTTTTATTAATGATTTGTTGTATATAATGTTTACATAACCTTAAAGCTTTATTACCATTACTTTATGATATGTTGCCCACTGACTGACATCTTCTAAACTAAAATGAAGTTTACAGAATTGAGTAACACATGTATGTTGTAACTCTGTATAACAAATAAGCCACACAGAAACTGTTAATAGAACAGAGGTTCCCGGACTTGTGTTCATGGGGCGAGGGAGAATTTAAATGCATGATCCAATCTTGGTTAAGTGTCATTGTACAAGATTTGCATAAGAAGTCTGAGTTTTGAGTTTCATCAGCGTTATGTAACATGCTGCAGAATTATAACTGCCACATCTGGTTTGTATCCCTGCACAGTAACAAAATATTATACATTAAATGAATAATGAACATGCAGCTTTTATCGATTTGAGAGATATAGGAATACAGAGAGCTATAAAAATTAAAGGGGCCGCACAAATTAGTAGTAAGGGATTAGTAGAAGCTGTTTATAGAACTTAATGCACTGTTGGGGTAAATATATAGAAAAGACGCCGATGGAAATGTATTCTTGACTATTGTCTGAAGTTGCAGTATTGTCCATGGTCGATCTAAGTGGTTTCAGAGTCCACATCATCCAACAAATGGTCAAAAATGAGTAGCAAGTGGTGTCCAAAGTTCTACTAAGATATGATATCATAATGTAATGAACTGTTAATCTGTTACAATTATCCTGACCAATCACAGGTCTCCTTGGCTGGAAGAGGATTCCAATGAAGATCATGTTTATAAAACACTGCAACAATCTGCCACTGTAAATTAAGTTACAAGATGACTCCCATTGCATTTGTCATATGGTAAAGGAAGTAGTTTAAGATTAAGTTTTCAGACCATTTCCAAGCATGGATGCAAAACAAGGTTGGTTACGCTTCATATTAAAGGTGAACATTCCGCCATTGTGTGTTAGAGTCTGACTAACTGTTAATTTCGAACTAAATTACAGTAGTTAGCGAAGAAAGATTTGGTTTCCCGGTGGCAGCAATTTGGTAGTGTGCTGTCTGCACTTATCGCGCCCCATAGAATCATACCATTTGGCCCAAATGCAAACTGTCCGAATCTGTCCAGCAAATGTTGTTTTGGTCCAAAGAGCCAAGTGCTCAGCACCTGTAGTATGTACACATGAGCTTTACACCTTGTACACTGAGCAGTATTCTCAACAGAGAGAGCACAAGCCTTTTCTGCATTCCTACTATGTCATTTTTTTTCATTGCATGCTAACATTAGGTAAACATCAACGAACAGTTTCCCACATCTATTAGAATGTGAAAATCTGATTTTCACTGCAAAACTACTGATGTTTATTGTTGATTAGAACTTAGTTTGTCATTGTAAACCGTCAAGACGCTTCCACCCTCTCTCAGCTGGAGCTGCAGAAACCCTGAGATGTCGGCTATGTCAATAATAAAGGCCCCACGCTGTCCTACATGGATCTGTTTGGTTTATAAAATGCTGGAACACACAGACTGCAGCAAAGAAAGCGGAAGACGGTGAAGGCCTGAGGGGTTCCACACATCATAAACCTGCCTGCCTTCTGGGTGGGTTCCCCTACTTTTTTCATTACAGGTTAAAAGCTGCATGCAATTCTACTGACTTGCAAAGCAATGCAGAGTATTGGAACTGTGCAGTCAGCATTTTAAACTATTATAAGCTACCTCCTGAACCATTGCCAAGTTAATAGACAATGAAAGATAATGAGCTTGAAATTGGGTGTTAAATTGCATTTTTTTGTTCCTATCTCTATTTTTTCCCATGCTTTAACCATTTCCTACAGATGCACAATGGTGCTTCGCATTGCACATACATCATCCAAATATCTGGGCTGCAGAAAGGAAACCGAACATTTCACATCTCCCCCACCTCGTTGCCATTCCTGATGGCGCCAGTGGGGTTACACCAGCGAGATCTAATTTCGTTGCTGTCATCTCACAATGGCTGCATCTAATACAAGCAAAGTGTGTCGTGTTTTATCTAAATTATTATTCTTTAATTTCTTCCTCTTATAGTGGAAGAGAAAAAAAGCGACAAACAAAACAGAAAACCATTCAACATCTACAACAATTCTTAAAAACACAAAAAATATGGGCGATAGTAACAGAATCACACGTGCCATGTATCCTACATAAAAAATAATATACTCCATTGAAAAAAACTAAAAATGATATAACTCTGAAGGACGTCAAAGGACGAAAGGAAATGGATGTGACAATGAAAGGAATAATAAAAAAAATAGTTACAAAAATAAATATATTCCGTACCTGATAATAATCACCTGATACTTTTTTTTTTTTTTTGCTCAAATAAGATCATATTCCAACAGCAAAGTGAGCTTATCTTCATTAGTATAATTGTAAAATATTCCTTTCAACTTTCCTTTAAAGCTAATGAGCTGCATTAATCCAGGTTCATTTTTATAAGCCTCATGGGTCCAAATATACAGGACAGTCATTTTAGTAAGCAATAAATTAAAAGGAGATGCTGGATGCCTTAAGTGCAAGACTACCATCAGACCTATGTTAATACAACTGCCATGTACTTTAATTAATCCTTGTTAGCATAACAACTAATATTCCTGCATAACATGCTTCTTTCCACAATAAGTACACTAATTATGCAGCCTCTCTCGCCCCGTTTTTTTTCTTAAGCTGCAATCAATTTGTCACTAGAGGTTTTTTAAAAGGTCTTTCATGCAGATACCTGGAACGGACGTCTCCTTACAATATCAGGCCTTTTGCAGAAATTCTGCAGTTTTTTCAGAAGCTGTTCAGGTGTCGAATACAGATATTCCGCTGCAGGAAAAATAGATACATTTTTAATGAAACAAAAACCTCAAAGCACACATTCGATATTAGTCACTTTACTAATTAAAAATGCATATTGCTCTGTGCTGTCTCGTGTTTTACATTATTTAAGCCTGATTTTTATGAAGTTACCTCTACTCACAAGGATGTTTAATGTTAAATAAGACAGTGTACTTGTTCTGTTTAGACATCTCCTCGGGGTGATTAAAATACATTATTCTAATGTAACACAATGCAAGGGAGAGAGATTTAGTAAATGTGGATTGCAACAAAGCTACTACAAGATTTTTGTACAGCGACCTTGTCGCATAACTGCATCAATCATAAACTCATTAGTCTCTGCGACCTTCACATCTCTATCTGTGTTATCTATGTCAAAGGATATAAATATTTAGCTACATACATGTGTGCATAAACACGCATAAAATACATACAGACATCTGCGGTTGTATGTATACATATAATCACAATAAGGTCGATGTCAGCCTGCTTCGTGTTATTCCAGTTCTGCCGTACCGCCCGAGACTAATGCAAAAAGCTATTTTAAATCATCTTTTATTTTGTATTGTGAGACAACAGATGGTACATATAAACGCAGCCTAGTGTATTATATCACATATTTTTTAAGATTAACATGTCGGTTTTGCCAAATAAACAAATGCTCTTGCATAACTTCAGTTTTCAGGCTTAAACACTGCAGCGTGATTTACGCTATTCCTCGGAGACGAGGAGGAGATGCTCCTACCTGGAAATATCTCGGGGTACACCAAAAATTTGGGGCACAAAGGATAACAGCCGCAGTGCACAGCTTCTAACCTGAAATGAAATAAAAGAGAAAATAATCTTCCATACATTTAAGTGGTCAACACAGTACCCTGAATAGTTGGTCAAGTTTAACATGAATGCTTCTGCCCGTATTCCCCATAAATCCCTCTTCTCTACATCACTAAAATGAATTGTTCAGAAAACGTTCCATGGATAATGTCTGCGTTATATATATAACAGAACATGGAGCATATGCTTGCTTGCTGAATACATCAAATCAGATATCTGCTTGTTTTTTTTTCTCCTGTCCTTTAAATGCTGTTCAACACATTTTTATAATCACCAAATAAACACATGAAACAACACAGTAAAGTATGTACAGATTTCCTTAATCATTCTGCAGAAAATAAGAATGTTCATTTGCAACGTATGGTGGGACGCTACAAACAGATTCTCTAGTGCTGCAATGCGCATAATTCTCGGCAATCCTGTTAACAGCCATTTAAATATATTTGTGACTCGCATACACGCTTTTGTGCTTATGTTAGAGAAAACGATGTAAAAACAGAGGGAATTAGGATTCTTGGTTTTTTTTTGTAAATACACTGATGTACAAAAATGTCTTTTTTTTTTTTTTTTTATATGTAAGTTTGATATTGGGCTTAAAAAACAAGCTAGATTCTGTTACTCCTGAAAAATAATTGTGCCATGCCCTGCGAGCTTTGTCTTGCTGCATAACGACAACAAACTGACATGTCCGAAGCATGTAAAAATATACTTTTATTTTTGTTGGCCAGTAAAAACGTAAGCGAAATTCAAAACGGGTCTTTAACTGTGTTTATGTAAAATGGTTTTGAAATGCAGCCAAATAGGTTGACCATGGAAGGAATTGGGATTTCTAAACTTTTTTTTCTGTTCCCTTCTTCTCCAAAACTATTTGAGGTCAGGCATACTTTTTTTTTTTTTAGTTTTAATTTTTGCTTATTTTCAGTGACACAATATATATACATTTTCTGTCTGTGGCTTTTGTATTTTCTTTAACTGTCAAGTGTCAAATTAGACAAAGTAAATACGTACATCTTTCCATCATAAGGTATGGGATGTTTATTATTGCTGTAAAAAACAGTATTTCACACAGAGTTTAAAGGTTACGGATTGTGGTTTAGTATTAACTCATCAAATAATGTATAATCAGAAGAACAGATCAGTGATCCACACAAACACTACCTACAACGTTGGTGGGGCAAAAAAGCCAAACAAGGTGGTTAGAGCGAAGATAAATATACATATTTGAAATGCTATTAAACAAATTAAGTTACTATTAAATTTAATGTACAGGTATTACAACTTGATGGTTCCGATGAAGGAAGTACTTGAGCACTAACAAGAAAGGCATATGCTGTTAAAACATAGGGGGAAAGGGTTCATGGACATTGTGTAGAGTAAGGAATAAAGCAAATTTCAAGGGGATAATCCAATTAATTTAGTAATATAACTGAAAGTACTCCCAAGCGGGAGATGTCAAATACAAACGTTTTTGTGCAAAGGTATAAGTTTAGAATTTTTCAAAATAATTTGGCCACTGAGTGGCATTGTTGCATTAACATCTACCTTTTATCAAAGCTACTAAAACGAACACACACAATTCTCAAAAAGAGAAGTTATATAACTAAAGAGCAGGATCCTGTATGTGAGATTTATAGAAGTGGAGATGTTGCCCATAGCAACCAATAAGTTTCTACTTGTCATTTATCTAGCACCTTCTAGAAGATAAAAGCTAGAATCTGATTGGTTCCTAGGGGCAACACCTCCACTTCTATAAACTTTAGTAAATATACCCCCCAGGCATCTGAATTAGCTTCTGGCACATTACATCCATGCTGCAGTCTTACTGAAACAAAATAATTTATTTAGGTGCAAAAGTACTTAAAAAGCTGCTCAAAGATGTAGTCCTTCTACAAAGAGGAAGAGCTCCGATATCTACAACAGTTCAAGTAGCACTCCCCTAGAACATACAAAGGCAGGGCGATGGGTACGGGATGCTGGTGCTCAGGATCCTGGCGGTCAGAATCCCGATGCCGGCATCCTGACAGGGTTAGTATAGAGACACTGGTTGGTTAGTATCCTAACCCACCCCCTCTCCCTACCCTAACCCTCCCTCCTCGGTGCCTGAACCTAGCCCCCCCACCTAGTGTCTAAACTTAAACTCCCTCTCCCCACACCCTAACTCTCCCCCCTTAGTGCCTAACCCTCCCCCTAACCGCAGTACGTAGTACTTACCATCGGGATGCCTGCAGTCCAGATGCCTACGCCAGGAATCTGACAGGTGTTGGGATTCTAAGTGCCGGCATCCCGACTGTCAGGATATTGACCAGATTCCAAACCAAAATTTAGTGCCCTGCAAACAGCCGGCTAAAAGCACCATCCAGCCGTTGGATAGATAGATAGAAAGATAATAGGAAATGTTTCTTTACATTCCTGTTGCACAACACGTGAACCTTATACTTTAGCCTCCAACATCTTGGACAAGAGAAGGAATGGGCTGGGAATTTGTCATGGCTGCTTGACGAGGTGCAGGACTGAATTTACAGCCTGTGCCTCTTACACTAATTTTCCTAACCACCCTACCTATATCTCCTGTTCTATTCATCTGACAGTAATCAAGGCTTGACAAACTCCAGGAGACAGGTCTCCTAAAATGGTACTGCTGCCGCCAAATTCAGTCATTCCATGTATTGTATTTGTATATTATCATTAAGGATAAAGGGAGCACCGTGCCTAATCATGAAAGCACATTAACACTGTATATGTATGCTTAAACTCTGTTGATTTATATTATAGAGCTCCTGATATACCAAATTATCAATTAACTGGTATTGTTCAGATCTGTACAACTGTTCACCAATTGGATGCAGGCTCTATGCATGCCATGGCTGTCATGTGCAATGCCAGGCCTATAGCATCCTGGCAGCCTCTGTTTTATGGGTCTGTTTTGTCACACATAACGCTCTGGTTTTCTTTTATAATATACATACGAGTGAGTGTGTGACTTTATAATAGTTATTTGTGAATACTGAATTTTAGCTGCTGTGATCATTAATATAAGCCAGTAAATGGTAAATAACAGTTTGGCAAATTCTGTAAGATTCATCTGAATGTTTTTGTTCATTTCAGGATACAGAAATGTTCTTAAATAAATATTCTGCCACATACAGTATACTATGACGCTGTGTCAAGAAAATGACAGCACACATTGTTGTAGCATCTACTGTACAGTATTTTAATGTATTTGACTGTAGAAGCATATCAGCTTGGAGGCCATTGTGAGGATAAGGCCTACCCTGTAGGCAGCCTGATCATGGCTAAAGCAACTGCTACTGACCTCATCTGATGACAGATCTATACATGTGGATTCAGGCTAAAAAAAATGAGATTTTTATAGATACGCAAGATGAACACTTACATCGGTTAATTTGCAAATGTAAAGCAGTACATGCATTCTTTTAATCTGCAGGGACAGGAACTGAAATATTTGCATTTCACATAGCATTGCATCACCAGATGTGCATTAGCCATAATGTGGGAATGTTTACCCAAATGAATACGTATTGTCTACAATTCACATAATTTAAAAAAAATGTACACACACTTACAAGGACTCTAGGTCACACAGACTATTATATTAAAGGACCAGTCCGTCTTTTCCAAGGTTACCAGTTTGCAGTATAGAGGGAACAATTTGCACACTGGAGCCACTGCTAACACATCTGATGAGGCAAAGGAAACACTAATTTAAAGGAGAAGTAAACCTTATAATGTGGTTGGAAACATAATGGGGCTTTTGGGTTCACTTTTTACAACCAAGACAACTTATTTTAAGCTCACCACATATTATCCACCTCCTGGGCATGTATACACATTCCTGTATATTAATGTGAGTGAACATGCCAAGTAGTGGCAGAAGCAAGCGCAAAGTCCTTCTAAGAAAGTCTGTGTGATATTTTCAAAATGTCTTATGCTGGGTATACTCTTACGCTGGGTACACAATAGACGATCCCGCGAATTGGAGTGACATATTGGGTACATCGTCTAGCGTGTACCCATGACATGCGCGTTCCCGCGGGTTGCTAGTGACATCGCCCGTCGGCCCTACTGCAGGGCCAAGAAGGAATGTTGCTAACGAGACGTCCCTCCTGGCTTCGGCAAGTGGGTATGCACTTGCCGTATGCTGGGTCACGTTGCCGGCGATGTTATGCTGGGTACACACAGTCTAATGTGTACCCAGCTTTATACTATGTATCGGTCAGCAGACCGATCCGCAGTCCAAGTGGCCGATTAGTAAGCTATGCGCACTTACCAGTCGGCCACTTCACATTTCTGGCTGACATCAAAACAGGAGGGTGGGCAATTAAATTTGACCGTCCAGTTGTGATGTCAGTATCGGCGGTCCCTGCGGCCATACACACATAAAGATGGCTGCATCTGCGGTGCTGCAGGGTCCACCTGATGTGTCTTTGAACAACGTGGTTCACAGACATATTGGGTGTACACATCCGCCATGCTCTCGCAATGTATCGTTCATCGATCTTACAAATGATATATGAAGTGTGTACCCAGCTTTAGTGGCTCTGAATGATCACATGATTTTCATCCAACAGGACAGCCCACACCAACAGCTGGTATAAAGAATGCCTAAGGCAATATACCAGAAAGAACACAGAGAGAGTGGGATACAGTTTTATAGCAGATTTTATCAAGAATGGCACATGTGATAATAACTGTATATAACAAGCCCTGTACTGTTACTGCTAGAGCTTTCAAACTTGCATGATAGGTACACTTTAAGCATACCCAGCAATGTAATCAGCAAATGATTGCTTTTGTCCAGTGGTAAGTTTGCACTACAATTTTACATTCATTTACGCTTTGTTGCAAACAGCTTGCTCATCTTCTAACATAAAACACAAAATCAAAGCACCAATAATCATCCACTGTTTCACAAAAGAGAAAATCAAGTGCATTCATCTTCCAGAGTGGCCATAACATCATGCTCTAGAAAGAGACGTGTAAGGCACCGCGTCAAGTGGGTTAAACAGCAAATCGAGTACACTTCATCTATGCAATAAATGGCCATCAAATGACCTTTTTCATACCAATTAACAAATCATCTGCTAAATCTATGAATCTTAATATTCCGATCTATTCACTTCACTTCATACAATTTATCTGCAAATCCTTATTGCACTTTTGATTCTAAATATAATTAGCTGATAATTTTGCCTGGCTGAATTACTTTTCTGGAGGGCCTACGAAGCTTCTAAGTCGCATTATCTCGTAATAATGAATAAGATAGGTGATTTTTTTTTTTATTTAGCTGTAATGAGGATGAGACATAGTTGTGACACCTGAATCTAGTAATAACGGTAGATTGCTAATTATCAACGGGATTTTGTGTGTGCAAAGAGGTGAAAGAAACCCCTCATTATTATCGAATAAAAAAGTTCAAATTTTAAGTGACACCAGAGTAGAGTAAATAAAACGGAGTGATTAAAACATCTCTGCTTTAAGGGTGCTTTTAATTAAATGCAAATGCTAATGTTGTCATACTTAGCAGATGGGATTAAAATTAGTTATTGTAACTCATATGAAATGTTGAAGCTTTTTTACATCTTCAAGAACTAAAAATAAAAAGTGATAAATTCCATAAGATATTTAATTGTTTAATTTTTTTTCTGTTTTGGAGGGGGCTGGGGTTACTTGTATTTAGGAAACGTGATGCTGAAAACTGTGAATAAATAGAAGCAGCGCTGCTTCATTTACAGTGTCATGTAATGGTCCTGTGGCCCCTGAGAGTGCTCCTATTCCCTATCACTCTGATCCTATTTACATTTGCTCAACACAAACAATAAAAGTTCTCAGCCTAGGCAAGGATCCAACAAATGCGACGTGAAGAAAGTTGGGACTTGCTAGAAAGAAGGATGTTGACCACCCACTACGGTGATGTTCTAAGCTAAAACCCAGGATGCAGCGTGTAACTGCAGATAAAATACCTAATTGCACACTTTCTCCTACTTTATTTGTGTAAAATTCTCCATCTGCTACATCTAAAGATGTCTAAACTGTTCGTATCAAACCTGAATTCAGCTGCCAGCTGTGCCCATTAAGGATTTCAAAACGCTGAGTAAATGAGGCGTCGTAAAAGCTAGTAGTGGAGGTCCATCTGCCCAGTACTGGTGGGATCCCAAATACCTGGTCCCTGATAAAGGATGACTGCTGCGCAGATTAAAATGAAATGTATTATTTATTTGTTGCTAATGTAGCAGGAATCTGGGACCTGAATAACCATCTTCTCACTGGAATCAGTGTCTTTTCTGCTGTATATTGCAAGCATTTATTTGTAATAATATTTTGCTATCAGTTCACTTTCTGTAAAATGTGTTTTAAAATCCAGTCTGTATCAAGGGAGTTTGAAAGGGTTTCTAAGGATGATGAGAAGAGCAAGAGCGTAGCCCTAAAGTGGTGCAACCTACAGGACGGGGAGGCAGGCGAGTATCGATGGCTGTGTGCCTGCAACTTATAGACATTCATCTGAAGATGGCAATAACCAGAGAAAGAGAGAGAAGGTTTTTCCACTATAACACCATCCTGTTATGAAATTAAGAGATTTTTCTCCTAATTACTTTATTACTGCTTTAATGGCTACGATCACATTTGACTAGTCTTTTTTTCTTTTTTAACTAAAACTAGACTGACATTTAATAGACCCAAAAAAGTAAGTTTGGCACATGAAAGTACCTAACTTATTTTTTCTTTTTAGGTACTCTCTCTAATACAGGCTATCTAATATTACCTGCAGCCGAGGGATCTCTCCTCACTGCAGTATTCTGCATCTCAGACAGCGAGTTGTACACTGCTGAATGTACAGATGACGTGTTGTGGGGTCTGTAATATAATGCATATAAAAATAGTGTAAGACACTTTGCTCAGGGCCTGGATAGCTACTGCTGCCCAAATCTGAACTACATTCCTGGTCATTAATGGAACAGCTATCTTCTCAGGATGTCATTTGGAGCATTTGTCACTGCACTAGGACATGTCTCTTCTGTTTGTGCTATAATGTTATCTATAACAGATCAGACTAGACAGAAATGTGGGTTAGCCTGGCCCTCCTGTATGTAAATACATAATATATCAATGTCACATATTATTGTAATAATCACTGGAAATGCACATGCAGGACTGTAGTGAGCTTTGCCGGGCCAGGATAAAAAGGGTGTGGCATAATGCAAGAAGGCGTGGCCACTACTTCTTAAAAGAAAAGAAAATCAGAGTGATCGCCCCCCCATGCACAGCCAGAGGAGACTGCTGCTGCTAATCAGTGGTAGCAATCTCCATGGTCCCACTGCAGCTTAGCACACAGCAATGTGTGCAGGGCTGAGGAGACATAGGCTGCTGCCACTGACAGGTAAGAGGAGGGCAGGTGCGATGTGGACCCGGGCCGCCGCCGAGCCCCTGCATCAAGCCTGGGCTTAGTATTTAGTACCTGCCCCACCCCCTGTATACATGCAACATTTTAAGGGACTGTCCTACATTTCAATAGATATCTGCCTCAAGGGACAGAACAATAACAAAACATATCACAGTGTATCATGAAATCAGGGACCTAACATTGAATCACCCAATAGCAATATTCGGGGAGGGAACAGAGTGATGCAGGTCCATTCACTCTGGAGGCTTTCAGTCTGCGCTTATGTGCATGCAGGGGACGGTGCATGCTCAATGATGCCCTGTTTGAACTTGTAGAAAGTAGCAAAGGCAGATGAGGAGCATCCAGAGCAGATGAACTAGCAGTTTATTCTGAGTATACATTATGTTGTGACTATGTACTGTTCTGCAATCAGGTGTAATTATTCTACAATACAGGGTAATTAAAGAGAATACACTTTTTGGTTTAAAACAAATTTGCAGTGATTTGTAGTGTTGTTAATTGCATTTTACATTTTAAACAATTTTAATAATGTATACCCTTCATAGACGCTTTACAGTAGGAGGGGACCTGTTCTGGGGTGTGTACACGGAGAAGACATTGGCACTGCGAAAGAGTCTACTGCGCATGTGCATAGCTTTGGGAAAATGGCACCAACACCATGGACCTCATTCAGAGGCGGTCGCAAGAAGCGATCGCTCTCGCTGAATGAGGGCGGCCGCTTAATTTTTGAGGTGCGGCCTCCTGGTCGTTAGTTAAGCTGTAGGTTACCACCCACAGCTTAACGACCGACCAGGTTTATGGTCGCGATGGTCATCACCATCGCGACCATCGAGGCTTACGACGAGACACTAAGGTTGGGTCTCGGCACTCGTAAGCCCCAGGGAGCTTCCTGCTCTGTTTGAGCAGGAAACTCCCCACTGACATCACTGATGATGTCAGTGCGGCCATCCACAAATCGGTAGACATTTGTTAAGGAACGCCTCCATTTTGCAAACCACCCCCCGGCCCGCCTACCAAATGGGGCGAGCTGTTGATCAAAATCTACAGCCGCCCCTTTGGTAACGAATTCCGGAGCGACAGAGTTTCTCTGTCGCTCCGGGGCTTGTGCACGCGCAGTGCGTGCGCAGGACTAACCATCGAGTCGGTTACGAGCGCATCGGCGCTTGCGACCGACTCTAAATGAGGTCCCATATTCCCAGTGGTTCCTCTAATTCGAACATCTCTGGGATAAAGTCTCCATTTTCACGATAATTTCTGCAGCAGAGTCGAATAGGTCAGTATAGTCCACGGGTAGGCAACCCTTGGCACAATGTTCTTAGTGAGACTTGTGGGTTCAGTCCCTTTTCTATTAGTCATGCTCCTCCCCTACTCTTCTGCCTCCTTCCCTACTCTTTTGGTGTGCTATACCCTCTGCTAACTGAAAAATCAAAGCATGGACTGCATACTCAATGAAGTTTGGGACTCTGTTGAATATGCCGGGTACACACCTGGCAGATCTGTCTGCCGACCAGCCGACAGAGTGGCCGATCAGGTAAGCTATTCACACTTGGTAATCGGTTGCTCAATTTGTCTACGCTGACATCACAACTGGGCGGACATTTGAATTTGCCCGTCCAGTTGAGATGCCAATAACCGCCAATCTCTGCAGCAAGTGTACAGGCGGTTGGCAGGCCAGACATATGCACAGCACGATGTGCAGATATCTCGGGCATCGGCTGTGCTGCAAGGGCCTAAGTGATATGTCTGTGAACGTCGTTCACAGACATATTATCTATTCACACCCGCCGATCTGCAAATGATAGATCGTCTTTTCAGTAGAGTTTACCTACATTTAGTTCTACTCACAGTTGATTTACAATTCAAATTCTGAAGAAGTTCTTTGTCTCCTGACTACAAATTATCAACCTCACCAGACCAAACTAGCTTCCAAAAAGGAAGGATCAGTACAGCACGGACATTATTAGTACCCATCTATTACTTGCGTAAATGTTTATATACTGTACTGAAGTGTCCACATACACCTAGCCTCAATACTCCATACAGTGCAAGACTCTTGGTGTGACTTGAGCCACTAAAAGAGGTGTAGCGTATAATTTTTTTCTTTAAATTTAACACCTTATTCGCATTGAAGACGCAGCTAAACACCACTCACAGTGTACTAGAGACACTGAGCTGCGACTTTAACCACACAGGAATTAGAACTTTCAGCTAGAAAAAGCTGCGGCCACTGCATCAATGTGTTTCGTATACAGATTCAGACCCATTCGTACAGAGATGTACAAATGTCGCACATCAAATTGATCAGTGTAATCTATCAAAGTAGTTCTGTTGCCCCCAGTTAATTTATTTATGCAAATAAGACGCACTTTTGGAGCGTGAAAGATGCTCAGCGCAGCAGAGTTAACCCGAGACCTGGTGCGCTGAAAGGGTCTGCTTTGTCGCAAGTGAAGCCACAGTGTATGAGGGCACATCTGTATTTTGTACAAGTAATCATGATTACACAGACCTTTATTTTGGCTTGTAATTTTGAAAGTGTGGCACCCAAAGAGTAATGGTTGCGTACCTCTGGTATATTCAATGATTGGTTTGGCCCCATTGGCACAGGGGCCTGTGTACACCCTGCAGCCAAAATAGATACACCCCTGCAAACCTTCATTTGTATTGTTACTATAACCATTGGCAGAATATTAGCGTTTTTAGGAATGCCTTAGGGATCTTTGAAACACTACTAAAATCTCATATCAAATGCCTTTGTACTTTACATACACTTGTACAATGAAAACGCTAGTGCTTATGCAGTTAATTGCTTTGATCACTTGCTTTCTGTGCATTTGCAAACATCCCTTTCTATTTTTATACAATGGTATAAAGGGGAACTTCTATTTCAAAATCATTATTTTCCAGTAACCAATACCACACCATTGAGTAGGAAAACAAGTAACTGTGGAAAAACCCCTATTAACTAGAGGCGTTTTACCTCTTCAAGTGTACTTGTCGCATGTCACCAATTCCTAATGAATTGATAGGCTGCATTCATATGAACAATGCTTTAGCCATAAGATGCACCCACTAGACCTAATTAGTAATGTGAAAATAGCCGAGGCTTGATCAAAAACCCAATTTTATTGTGTCATGTGTCTTGATTAATGCTAGTGCATCTAGATCTCCACCAAAAGTGGTGTTTACAAAGGAGCATGAGTGGGAACAGGCGGTTAGAGAAGTTGGTCAGAGAATGATAATAAACTGGTAGATGGGCCACATGTTTAAGGGTGTTGCAGAAAGGTGTGCAGATATTTCCACTGTACAAAAGGAATTGAAGATAGACAGATAATAAGTACATAGTTACGAACTGGGTCAACATTAGATAGACTGATAGATAAAGCTAGACAGACACACTAAGCTAGACAGACACACTACATTAAGGCAAAAGCATTATCAGCCAACAATAGGGAAGCAGACATTGGTGATGGGCATATCTGAGTAGCTACCAGTGGTATGGTATGATTGACAAGTGGAAAGACAACAGAAAACGGAACTAGTCACTGTAGAGAGTCCACAGCTATCAACTATGACTGTCCTTTATCAATTAAGTTTAACTGCACTTCCTCCTTCTTCTGATTCTAGAATAGGCTTTGTGTTTTGTACTGTAGGCCAACTTGGAATATTGGACATATGGGCAAAATAGTTGAAGCAGCAACTGCTAGCATAAATGAGGCCACCAAATGAAGAACACAGTGGGTCCAGCAGGTGATTTGAGATGTTATTTCAGAAGATCATTGAAACAACCCCTGTTGTGACTCCCCTTGGCAACACCTTGTAATTCACACAGCCTTCCCAAATCATTAACTGTTTTAGGATTATGTAAAGATGATTATGTGAACTGGAGTGCAGGTCTATAACTGCAGTTTGCATGCCGTGGCCATGACTTGATATAATTGGTAGATAGAATGATATAGAGACAGATAGATAACCAGTAGTCTAACACTTTTGGCTTTGTGCATTAAAAATTCCATATATATGTTTTTCTTTCCAGTCTGTGTAACAGAACTTATACTATATATTAACATTGGAAAAACATAACTCCTGATTGGTCAATGACATTTTGCATCATAGCTGGATCATGTATTTGGCATCTTAAGTTCTGCTGTAAGCGAAATATAATAGCCTACGAGAAGAAAACATCTGTGTGATTACAGGGAGTCTGCCCTTATTTTTTATTTTTTTAAAGTGGCATTCATTTAAAAGGCAAAACCAATCTGATTTTGCCTTTTAAATTATTGGCGCTTAGAAAAAACGGGCAGATTTGCCTGAATCATGTCGATGCGTGCATCTCACAGGCTATTACATTCCCCACCCCTATGTGTTAACTAATTAACATAAGCCATTTTTATGTTACAAACAAGAGGTGGGAAGGGGACCGTTGGGTTTTCAATTCAGCTCTGTTTAGCATGGATCTGGATATTCTCCACTGTGTATAATGTACATTTGAGCTACATTAAGACAAATGTGCTAATGGGCTTAGATGGAGACTGATCAGGTCATCTCAAGTCTATCATGGTGATCTGTTACCTATTACAAAAAAAAAAATGGGGAATTCCGTGTTTACAGCAGGATCTAAGCTTTTCCTGACCCCCATACTTACATGTTCTACATCATGCTTTTATTTAACACTTTCCCACGATTGGGTCTCTGATTCTTTCCCGTGAACAAATTATTCCAAACACAGAAATAATTGAATTAAGATGTGCATGCTATCGCTAGTGATTTGCCAGAAGCAAATAGTAAATAATGTATGTCATTTGGTTAAAAAGACCATTGCCAATTAAATACTGTGATGGAATCTGTAATCATACATTTTACTTTAATGAAAAAAAAAAAAAAGTAGAACAATCAACCAGTAGACAGTCACTGTAGGTGGAAGAGCAGGTCAAGTTTCACTAAATCATCAGCAAGGGAATTTTCCCTGGGCTCTTTGGGAAGTGCACTGCAAGGCAGGCACCAGGAACCCCATATAATCTTATAAACAGCCCATTTACTTAAATATAGTTTACTGTGGTGGCTAGAATATAAATCAGAGCACAATTTGATGGCTATTATAAAGAAGAACGTCCAACCGGGTGGCTAATGTAGCAGGACTTCACACCCAGGCCCGCCATCAGGGGGAACAGATAGTGCTGTGGTCTGGACTGACCAGGGGGGGGGCCATCCTCCTACTGTTGATGTCCCCCGGCAACATATAATGTGAGACCCTGCACTTGCCTATGTCCCAGAGAGAGCACCCAGGAGCACTGTTTACACCTGTGGGGACTAGTGTGCAGCATGACATCCCACCTGTGGGGACTAGTGTGTGTGGCAGGGCTTTCCACCCAGGGGGGACTAGTGTGCAATAGGACTTCCCACTAGGGAAATAGTTTAAAGCAGAACCCCCACAACGATCTACTCATGATCTTCTCTCTGCCAGGTACCCTCTTTGTTGTTCGCATATTGCTAGTGAGAGAGCCACATGGAGTAACAGCTACTGTAGCTCAGACCTCCCAATGATAACTTGCTCATAACATCAGAAAGGAAACTGACTGACACTATGAATGATTCAGAGGAACAACGCCACAATTCTTGTACTACCCTTGGGGGCATATTTATTAAACAGATTTTGTAGGAAATACCTTGAAAACTAACATTTGCTGGGGATATTCGTAAGATATAAGTATCCCCAGGATGTATGAATCCCCAGGATGTATGACGGAGGTTCTGCACCAGATTTCAGAGATATCTGCAGCGGTTTACCAGTTTCAAATCGCAATAGCAGCCCCCATGTTTCTATGGTGGTTGCTATATTGTGAAATGTA
Organism: Taudactylus pleione; assembly: GCA_031769625.1. NCBI lineage: Eukaryota > Metazoa > Chordata > Amphibia > Anura > Myobatrachidae > Taudactylus > Taudactylus pleione. The sequence continues at coordinate 22,711,551 of JAUIMM010000155.1, forward strand.
CCAGAGTTTAGCCCCGGCAGCTAACATCAACGTAAGATGGGGTTAGCCATAGTAGCCTACGGGCTAATTATCACAGAATTTATTGTGAGAGGGATCCATAGGATCTACCCTGGTAATGGCGACCTGCACATGCGCTATCTGAAGACTGCGCATCAGCAGTAATCCGTGATCACTTTACAGAGTTTTTATTTGATGAAAAAAAAAAAAATATATATATATATATATATATATATATATATACACACACAGTCAGGTGCATAAATATTGGGACATTGACAGAATTTTCATATTTTGGTCTCTATTCACCACCACAATGGCTTTGAAATTAAATAAACAAGATGTGCTTTAACTGCAGACTATGAGATTTAATTTGAGGGTAATTACATCCAAATCAGGTGAACGGTGTAGGAATTACAACGATTTCTATATGTGCCTCCCACTTTTTAAGGGGCCAAAAGTAATGGGACTATCAACTCAAAAGCTATTTCATGGACAGGTGTGGGCTATTCCCACGTTATTTCATTATCAATTAAGCAGGTAAAAGGTCTGGAGTTGATTCTAGGTGTGAAATTTGCATTTGGAATCAGTTGCTGTTGACTCTCAATATGAGATCCAAAGAGCTGTCACTATCAGTGAAGCAAGCCATCATAGGCTGAAATAACAAAACAAACCCATCAGAGAGATAACAAAAACATTAGGTGTGGCCAAATCAACTGTTTGGAACATTCTTAAAAAGAAAGAACGCACCGGAGAGCTCAGCAACACCAAAAGACCCGGAAGACCACGGAAAACAACTGTGGTGGATGACAGAAGAATTATTTCCCTGGTGAAGAAAAACCCCTTCACAACAGTTGGCCAAGTCAAGAACACTCTCCAGGAGGTAGGTGTATATGTGTCAAAGTCAACAATCAAGAGAAGACTTCAGAAGAGTGAATATAGAGGGTTCACCACAAGATGTAAACCATTGGTGAGCCTCAAAAACAGGAAGAGATTAGAGTTTGCCAAACAACATCTAAAAAAGCCATTACAGTTCTGTAACAACATCCTATGGACAGATGAGACACAGATCAACTTGTACTAGAGTGATGGGAAGAGAAGACTATGGAGAAGGAAAGGAACTGCTCATGATCCAAAACATACCACCTCATCAGTGAAGCATGGTGGTGGTAGTGTCATGGTGTGGGCATGTATGGCTGCCAATGGAACTGGTTCCCTTATATTTATTGATGATGTGACTGCTGACAAAAGCAGCAGAATGAATTCTGAAGTGTTTTGGGCAATATTATATGCTCATATTCAGTCAAATGCTTCAGAACTCATTGGACGGCGCTTCACAGTGCAGATGGACAATGACCCGAAGCATACTGCAAAAGCAACCAAAGAGTTTTTTAAGGCTAAAAAGTGGAATGTTATGCAATGGCCAAGTCAATCCCCTGACCTGAATCCGATTGAGCATGCATTTCACTTGATGAAGACAAAACTGAAGGAAAAATGCCCCAAGAAAAAGCAGGAACTGATGACATTTGCAGTATAGGGCTGGCAGAGCATCACCAGGGATGAAACCCAGCATCTGGTCTGGTGATGTCTATGCGTTCCAGACTTCAGGCTGTAATTGCCTGCAAAGGATTTGCAACAAAGTATTAAAAAGTCAAAGTTAAATTTAGGATTGTTTAGTTTGTCCCATTACTTTTGGCCCCTTAAAAATTGGGAGGCACATATAGAAACCGTTGTAATTCCTACACCGTTCACCTGATTTGGATGTAATTACCCTCAAATTAAATCTGAAAGTCTGTATTTAAAGCACATCTTGTTTGTTTCATTTCAAAGCCATTGTGGTGGTGAATAGAGGCCAAAATATGAAAATTCTGTCAATGTCCCAATATTTATGCACCTGACTGTATATATATATATATATATATATAATATATATATATATATATATATATTTTGCTTATGGTTTGCATACTTTATTATTTTTTATTGTGTAACTTGATTACATGTATAAACCTTGAGATATTCTCTCATTTAACACCTAGTTGACTGTGATGAAAAACTCTATAATCAGACAATGTTCCAGAATTTCCAATAATGGGTGATAGAAAGCATTCAATGACAATTAAGTATCCATTAGCATTGACCTTTGATTTTGCAGGAATGACTGCACCCAAACAATGCCAGCATATGTCCCCACAACATTACAGAACCACCAGCACCCTCCACAGTTGGTAACAAGTGCTCAGGGCTGTATAGCTCTTGAGGATGGCTTCCACCTACAGTACTTTGTTGTGCTTGTCAAATACAGTACATGATGAAGGATGAGCCATCTGACCATACTTCATCAATTGTCCGTGGCCTGCACTTTGTACCACTGAAAATGGTGAAGTCAATTGCTATCTGTGGTAGGAGGCTTATGTACTGTAACCAGACTGATATCTTGCTCTAAAAGTTAACATCAGACTGTTTTTGATTAAACTGGTTGTTTGTGTGACATTTACATTTTGAATCAGTTTATATAGAGTTGCTTGTCTGTTTTGCCTTGCATTTACAATTAATGCATAGATACCACAATCCTGGAGAATATGCTCCTGCCTGCTGTTGCACTCTGCTGCTGATGTTTTATATGTTAATGTTTCATTCAGATATGAACTTGAAACATTAGCCAGTCTGTGTGTGTCCAAATACCCCAAAATACACACACACACACTGAAGAAGTTAGGCTGAACTGACACAGATCTAGTGAAGGCTTTAACATTAGGCCAAGTATATGGTCTAACAGTAATCCCAGCTCAAGCATTGAAACTAACCATAGTATCAAAAGGGCTCTGGTTTTGTTTCCGCAAAACAATACTCAATGTTTTGGGGGACCCTACTCCTTTAATACTCTTTACACCATAGATGCATGGGGGCCTGATGTACCACCAACAAACTCACATATCCACATGAGACTTTGGGCCTGATTCAGACCCACTCACGAGCGGCTCGCAAGTGGGTCGATGTTGTGCACTGCGCATGCGCACGACGGCGGGAGCTCCGTCGGGCGCATGCGCCCGACGCGACGAGTGAAGGACTTTCCTTCGCTCGTTGTGTCTGATCAAAGGGGGCGTGCTGTCGATGTTGATTGACAGCACGCCCCCTTTGGTGGGCGTGCCTCCCTGACGGGGGCGTTCCCAAGGGAACGCCTACCGTCAGAAGCCGGCCCACTGACATCACTAGTGATGTCAGTGGGAGTGATTTTGGCTCTGATAGAGCCAAAATCACTCCGGGCCTTGCGGTTGAAAACCTCAACCGCAGGCTCCGGCTCGCAGTGGTGATGGTCGCGATGGTCAAGACCATCGCGGCCATCAAACTGCACCCACAGCTATACGAGCGTCCAGGAGGACGCTCCATTATTATGGAGGGCGGCCCTCATTCAGAGCGTGCGCTCTGCTCAGAGCGTACGGCTCTGAATGAGGGCCTTTGACTGGTAAAGTCGTCCCCAACAGCTGCTGACCCCATAACAGTTGAACCCCTGACACCTGTGGTAGTTAAGCCCTTGCCAGGACCCCAAAAACAGTCTCCTGATTATCATTTATACATTCTAATTCAAATCACCCATTTTTAGGTCCCAGGACAATGGCACACTTATACTTGGGTCCAAGCCAGCAGAAAAGTTGGGCATTGTTGATCTAACTTTTAGTTTCTGGCTTAACCACAACTCTGTCCCTAAAATACTCTAAGCTCCTATGAGGACTCCAATAAGGTGATACAGATTGTCCTTTACCCACTTTAAAACAGAGTATACTGTAGGTTGATGAGGCAATACCAAGACTGTAAACAGTTTGACAGAAACCTAACATCACGACCCTGTGCTGTTGAGGAGCTCTGCTCCTTCCGTTATCTAATGGTGCATACGCATGGTCAAACTTTTTAGGATGATATGAACGATATCATTATATCTTCAAATTTTTGGCCCCTTCCAACCCCCGGACGATGCACGGGCACAGATGGTCGATAACGACTATCGCCCATGCATGGAGTCCAACCAAGTCGATATCGACCAGGTTACTATAGGGACCCGCGATAGTTGTTTGGGGGTTGGTGGTGTGCTGGATGATCGATATCGATCATCCAGCACATGCAGGACGATCAGACGATATCGTTATCTGATCTGACCATGTGTATGCACCATAACTCTCAGTCCCAAGCTTCCCGCTTGCCTTAATTGCCGTCCTCACATCATGATACTTCTCAGTTTTCATTCAGCTTTGTCCTCACTAATTAGTGTCCACCTCTGAATAAGGCCTCCATAGATAGTGAGACAAAGGGGCCAGAGGTGGATGCTAATCCCGCTACCACTGTGTTTCTGTAAGCAGCGGTACTGTGAAAATATGCAAATGTTGCAGCCACTGGGATTCTCTGATCCGCTGCTTGCATACAAAGATGCACTATCGGAGATCTGAACAAGCCATGGCTGCTCAGAATGCCTGTCGGAAGTGTACAGCTAGAGCCAGTGCTACTGCAATCTGAGAAGCAGTCGCTGGCAAAGACAAGCCCATGAAATGGCCGGGACACGTCTGCATTCCTGTAGCCACCCCCCTCTCATTACCTCTCAAACGCTCACTGACTGTCGCTCACTCTGTGTCTAGTTTCTCACTGTGACCGCCACTGGTATTAATCCCGGTACATGCATAGTGCGACTGATATGCATGTACAGTAAAAAAAAAATAAAAAAAATCGCTCAAGTCCACAAACATTGGCAGTATGTTAATACAGGCCCAGAGTTTCTAGAAGGCGATAAATATTCAAGAGCCTCTCACACCAATTCCATCACCATAGAAACATGTATTCAACACACATGTTGAGGGACACATATGCAGAGTGATACTGTACATGCAGAGTCACACATTCAGTTGGTCACCAAAGCAGAGTCACACATGCAACGGGTCACTGAAGCAGAGTCACACATGCAGCTTGTTCACTGAAGCAGAGTCACACGTTCAGCGGGTCACACATGCAATGAGTAACACATGCAGAGTCACAGATGCAGAGTCACAGATGCAGAGTCACAGATGCAGAGTCACAGATGCAGAGTCACAGATGCAGAGTCACAGATGCAGAGTCACAGATGCAGCGGGTCAAAGATGCAGAGAGTCACAGCAGAGTCACAGATGCAGAGTAACACATGCAGCGAGTCACAGATGCAGAATAACATGTAGCGGGTCACAGATGCAGAGTCACACATGTAGCGGGTCACAGATGCAGAGTCACACATGCAGAGTCACAGATGCAGAATAACATGCAGCGGGTCACAGATGTAGAGTCACACATGTAGCGGGTTCCTGAAGCAGAGTCACACAATCAGCAGGTCACAGAAGCAGAGTCACACATGCAGTGGGTCACCAAAGCAGAGTCGCATATGTAGCGGGTGACCAGAGCCGTCACAAATGCAGTTGCTCACAGAAGCAGAGTCACACATGCAGCGGGTTACATATGCTGTGGGCCACACAAGCAGAGGATCATACTTTAGACAAAGTTTGAGACACAAGCACACATACTTACAATTACACTCTCTCTTATCCTGCAGGCCAGGTAGCTCAAGTTGTCACTGGTGAGTTGGGACTGTAGCAGCACCGCCTTACTATCGTCCATGGTGTGTGCAGACAGGAGTCAGGCAAACTGTTCCCCACCCTGTGTCATTTAGTCCAACCCCCTCCTTTAGGACACACAACCTCCCTCTCCTCTGTTTACAGCCCAGATGCTGCACTGGGCACTGCAGTCTTAATTACTGTTCAAGAGGAGCCCGGGGCTTGTACCCTCCCCTTAACCTGTCCACTTTGTGTATTTGCATTTGAACTCAACCACCCAGAAATTATTTGGCTAACACAGATGTATATGCATCCATGTGCTGGTCTTTATTGTACTCAAGTTACATTAAAATGCTCCTCCCCTCCTCACTTCATGCGCTAGGCAGCTTAAATGCCTGAACTGTGTATATCCGAATAGGTGTATATGCATGCATCTGCTTTCCTGTGCATACGCAGGGCAATTTTACAGAAATGAAACTACTCAAACTGGTGCAGGTCTCATTTTGCAGTAAGCAAATAAATACAATACACACACTATCACCAGCTTAAACAAAACGACTTTTGGATGAAAGCTCTACACAGAAAATGATTGGATCATTGATCATATTAAATATATTGTGACAGCAAACATATGTTGATTCTCTAACAATGGTATAAAAAAAATCTGAAATTAAACTATGACTGCAATGTAACATGAACTGCCTGCTCAAAACAATACTGTAGTAGGAATGGGTATGAAATACCGCCGGCTGCATGGCCGGCGGTTCGATTCCCGTCAGCGGCAGCCCGACAAGAGCAGAGTTAGAAGCAGCGGAAGCCCGACAGCGCTGGAAATCCTGATCATGGATAGGTAAGTATCTACTAACCTAACCCACCTAATCCTAACCCTCCTTAGGGGTGCCTAACCCTAACTTCCCCCCAAGTGCCTAACCCTAATCCCCCCTCTAAGTGCCTAACCCTAACCACCCCCTTCCCCGCTGCCTAAACCTAAGTCCCCTGGGGGGGTGCCTAACTGTAAGTCCCCCCCGGGGGTGCCTAACCCTCCCTCCCGTGGGGGTGCCTAACCCTAAGTCCCCCCTGGGAGCACTAAACCTAACCCATCCCCCCCTGCGGCTGTTCGCTCGCGGCGCCCGGCATCACTACGGTCGGGATGCCGGGCGCCGGTCTTCCGGCGTCTGGGAAATGCGGGCGTCTACATCTAGACGCCCGCCATTTCACCCTTGCCGGGATATGACAGTTGGGAAGCCGGCTGCCGGTATTTAGGCAGTTGGCTTCCCGATTGCTTCCCCTGTAGTGTATTAGGGGCTTGGACAATATTGCCATGGGCATATCTATAATGGGTGTAGGATGTGCGGTGCACACGGGCCCCTGGAGGCCCAAACCGCACACCCTGCACCCATATTCTGTAATACTCACTTTTCCGAAGTCCCGCGTTAGCTGACGCAGCCCTGCATAAAATGCCTGGAAAATGGCAGCCGCTGCCATATTTCCGGCGTTTGGCACATGCGCAGTGAGGAAATTGCGTTTAGACTCTGTAGACTAGTGCCCAGAGTCTACTGCTGTGGTCTGTCCGCTGCCGGACGCCGGAGAGAGATGAAGGGGGCCTGGACGGGAAATGCACACACATTTCCCCTGAAGATTGCATATATAAAAGTAAAAGAAAACCTTCCTTTGAACCCTTAGAATACCGAGTTCAGAATGCTGGACTGCAAATTCCATGTACATACGATTCTATTGCTTGATTTCAAACACTGGGAAGATATTAAAATAACCCCCTCCCAGTCCTGCAATAAAATATATATATTAGATCTTTCTAACATATTCTGGTATACATATATTTTATGCCTTTTCTACGCTAATGCAATGAAAAGATGAGTTTACTCGCTACACCGACCAATCAAATAGATCAGTGATTCTCAAACTTGGTCCTCAGGACCCCACACAGTACACCTTTTCCAGGTCACCCAACAGGTGCACAGATGTAATCATCACTCACTGACACATTTTTAAAGATCCACAGGTGGAAATAATTATTTCACTTGTGATTATGTGAGACATGTTTGGACCGAGTTTGAGAACCTGAGAAATAGATCATTATATTTCCCCCTGTGCTTAAATTTACTCCTGATCCCTCCACTGCCCTACTACTACACTTAAACACTGGATGTGCTGCTTTTATGTAGGTAACCACAGCCTGTTTAGGGATGGTCTAGGCTGACCTGGGCTCTTGACCAGGGCATTCAGGGCAGGGCAGTATTGTGTAGCGTAGAAATTGGGAATACATCAAAATGCAAGATGGGAAGAATAATGAAGACCGCCCTTGATCAAAAAATAAGGTGTCCTCTCCTCTTCAATACATTAGAGGAGAACGCTAACTTAAAAAGTTAAAAATTTGTTGCCAACCTTGAACAATATAGTATGAATGACAGAAACCTGAAAACAACTTTTACAGTAATTCTTTGAGTTACTGTCTTTGTGGCAGAAAGAGCAGTTTGTATAGTAGTAAAGATTTATTTCAGGTGGTATTCTTGTGAATAATATGTACATTATTGTGTTGGAGACAGACGGCGCGGTGGCTTTGGTATTCATACATGTTATGAGAACGATGCAAGTATGGTATTAATGTGCTACTTGATTTAGTACAGTATATTGGACAAATTAAACATACGTTAACAGAAGGCTCTATTTGTGACATCATGACTTCAGAGTTGACGACCTAATATGACATACATTTTCAAAAGAGAATAAAAAATAAAAAGTTTAACTCATCGTGAAAATAAAATCTACATCCATGTATAAAGCTTCATGGGGCCCATTTATCATTGTATATTTGCGGCTTAATCCCTGAAAACAACCGTTTTCGGGGGTTAACCGCAAATATTAAGT